>CM053590.1:170177125-170189771 GCA_028646515.1 Pseudochirops corinnae | reverse complement strand
TCACAGTAGCATTTCTTTGGGAATCTGCTGGTGCATGGCATTACACCCTCAGAAAGGAAGGGTTTGGACCGACTGATCTCAAATCCCCTTTCAATTCAGCATGGTGTAGTGGAAAGTCATAGTATCTGAGTGAATGCTGGATTTGCTTTGTTCTATCTGTATGTTCTTTGGCAAGTGATACCCTCTGTGAGCCTCCATTACCAATTTATAAAATGAGTGGGTTCGACTAGATAACTTCAAAGGAGACTTAGACAGCTCTGTGACCTTTTGACCTGATCTAAGCTCCTTGACTATCTATCTAAGCTTCATAATACTCCACGTCCCCAGCATAGTGTAGTGGCTACTTAATAAACTGTGTATTATATAATACTTATTTGCATCTTACGTGATCTTTTTTCTTTCCTTAAATTATGGTTGGATGTCTCAGGATTCCAGGAATCAATAAATTTGAACTGTGTACAATTACCTCCTTTAGAACCACCCCTTCAGTCTCTAATGATAAAGATAATGCCTTAAACAAATAACCAGATACTTTTAATTATGTTATTACTTGTTTCACCTGTGACAGACTAAAGCATCTATCAGAAAAAAGAGTTATGTTTTTGTTTTGTCTCTCTGGACAATTAATCATTGTCCTCTTCAATCGCTTACTGTTCAGGAAATTGCATTTTCAAACCCTGGTAAAATTGCTTCCTGGCATAACTCAAAAAAGATGCCACAAAAAAAATAGGATTACTGTGAGCCCCATGAGATAAAAGAGTGCCTTCATGAGAAGACATTCATTCAGTTGCCATTGACAATGAGACTACATAGAGGCAGGCACTTTAATTTCGAGAGAATGATGATCTATGATGGCATCTCAGTTAAAAAAAATGTTTCAGAAACTTTGAAATGCCACAGTCTTCCATCATCTTCTAAAGTAGTCTATATTCAAATGTGTACACAATGAGGAAAATCCATCATTTATCCTTTCCTTGTATCATTCTTTTTCACATGAGACTTCTCTGTCAAAGATCAAGGAACCAGAAGGCAACAAAACTGTGCTAGCCTGTATATCTACTAAGACGTTTGCTGTCAATGCAATTAACATAGTAATTAACTCACTGGCATAATGATAGTTAACATTTCAATCACACTTTAAAGCTTGCAAAGCATTTTACATATGTTAACTCATTTGATCCTTCCAACAACCTAGTGATGTATGTTCTATTATTATTCTCATCTTATAGATGAGATGAAGAAATGGAGCCTGAAAGAGCTGAAGTGACTTGCCCAGAATCACATAGTTGAGTATATGAGGTAGGATTTGAACTCAGACCTTTCTGACTCCAAGTTGAGCACTTTATCTATTGTACCACCTAGGTGTTTTTATGAAACGCCCATATGAAAATTCTTCAGGTGAAACTACAAAATGTGTTAGGGTAGTAATTATCATAAAATTTGCCAATTTTAGGGTTGCCAAAACATGGTACCTGTGTGAATGATTATTCAAATAACTTGACTGGACAGGGTCTTTCATGTTGAGTACTACCTAACTCAATCCCACAGACAAATCTGGGGCTATTTTTTACTTCCTAGAAAGTTACTTTTTACAAGATTTCTCCTAGTTCTTTCTCCCCCTGTAATAGCATGCAGAATAGTATTTTGGTGTTTGTTTAAACTATTCAAATGCCTCTGATTGTGTCAAGCCTTTGTTGGAAATAGTATTCATTGTGTTGCCCTTAATAGGCCTAAGGGAGTTTGGAGACCATCCCTGCCCTTAATAGGCCCAAGTCATGGCATGAAGCCCATGGAGGGAGGAGCTTGCTGAAAGAGTGGAACAGGAAGGAGCAGAGCAGAGAAAAGTTCAAGCATGAGCCGGGACCAAGCAGAACTGAGAGGGAGAATGTTTGTGATGTCAGCACTCTGTCTGTCTGTTCTGTCTGTGTGGATGTTACTTCGTCAGAACAAAGTATTCTGTCTGTTGAAAGGGGACTTTACTGCTGATCTAGAAGTCCTGAAAGAGGACTTTACTGCTATTTACAGAAGGCCAGAAAGAGGACTTTACTATTGATACAGAAGTCCTGAAAGAGGACTTTACTGCTGATACAGAAGCCCCAAAAGAAGACTTTAATGCTGTTTACAGAAGTCCTGGGACTTTACTGTTGATTTGTGTTTGATTTCTCAGACAGAAGCTTTGTCTGTTGGGGTTTGTATTATTTTGTCAGACAGAAAGTGAATTGAGATGATAGTGCCAGCAATGTATACAAATGTCATTGTGGCTCTGTTAAGCTTAATATGTGTAAATATTGTTGTAGTTCTGTTAAGCTTTGTCTTCCCAGAAACTGTGAAGGGTTTGGAGTGGAATAGTCTCTGTGGGCTGAGATATAGAACTGGAGCAGAGAGCTGCTTGCATGTAAATCCAGGCAAGAGCTGGGAGAGCTAACTACCTATGAATCCAGGCAAGAGTTAAGTAAATTCAGGCAAGAACTGGGAGCAGCCAGCCCATGGAAGAGGAGCCATGGAATTTAGAATCCAGCCTCTAGTTAAGATAAAAGAAGACTTTACTTGGGTAGTCAGTATTGACTGATGATATTGTAACCTAGTGTGGCCTAGGGGTGGATGGCATTTGTACTTTCTGCTACCCCTTAAGGATGATTGGCTTAAGGATGATTGGAAGCTAGCCTCTAGTCAAGATGAAAGAATACTTTACTTGGGGACTCTATATTGATTGAGGAGATTGTGACTTACTGAATGATATGTTTTGTTTAAGATTATGTGATCACCTTGGTAATAAGTTGTTATGTTACATTGTTGTGAATGCTGTGCTTTAGTTTCTTGAATGTTTTGCTTTAGTTTATTGCTGAATAAATAGAGAGTTCATTCTACTATTCAATTAGATCCTTAAAATCATTCACAGCAGTAGTCCTCAGGAGAGCTACATGTGATTGGCTTTACACCCCCCCCCCCAATCAAGAGATGTGAGGGATTCCTATTTAACAAGGAGGGTCAGTACAATACAAGATTGCTCTACTGTTCTGGCACTGGCTGCCTAAGCTTATAAGAACCTATTTTCTACTTCAGAATTGAAAATATGGGTCAGTGTAGCTTGCTCTCCCAATTCTCACTACTCCTGGCACATTGGGTTCTCAGAAAGGTAGCTGATACCTCAGGTTCTAAGGGTAACTGTGTGGGTTGACTATACTACATCTCATGAGCCCCTACAAGTGTGCTTCACTTTAAAAATCAACAAGTACACTCAATCGACCCTTTAGAAAAAGTACTTATTCAAATGGCATAGCCATAATAGTAGTTTAAGAAAAAAAAAAGCATTTCCAACAAAAAGCTTAGACATAGTGTCCAGAATGCATGGTGGAGGATTGTGGTGGGAAGGCTAGGCACAAACTTGAAATACGATGGTAGCAAGGCACACATGTAGAGAACACACATGGCCAAATCAACTTAGAAACAATAGAACTTCAAATTATTATTCTTGGAAGAGTCCTTACAAAGTTCATTGAAGGGTGTGATCTTAGGGATGGATGAGTTTATTGCCTGGGCTAGTTGATCACATGGGTTCTCAGGGCATGCTTTTATGCATGGTTTAACCCTCTCTCCACTTCCTTGAATCATGTTCCTTGAAGTTGCTTCCTTCTTTGGGTGACTCTCTCTTTGTATCAATGTCTGCTCCCCACTGCATGAATTGTCTCCTATGTGGCCAGTAACCCTCCTTCAAAGCTACATAGCTAATGTTCAGAGAGGTCCTCTCCTTCCCCTTCCCAGTTGGAAACTTCTTTTAACTGCTGTTAGTTTCTTCTATTATTTTATCCTTCGGGATGTTAGCTATTTAAAGCCCCAGAGGCAGAGCTAATTTGTTTGTTCAACCAATTGCTTTGTTTTCTTTTTTATTCAATAAGAGAAATATTTGCAATTCATAAAGATATCAGGTAGTAGATCTTAACCATTAGTTTAACATTTAATTAATACCTTCTGATTACATTCTGGACATACTGTGATTACATCAACATATATATATGGGGTGGGGAGGAGACTTTTCTTTACATATGCCTTTGTTAGTATAGTATATATATCATGTTCAAATATTCTGTTAGAGTCATTCCCTTAAATACAGAGTCTAATAGTTGCTTCTATTCACATTCAAAAAGTTCAAGTTTCATCTGAGAAAAATTTATGAAATTTTTTGTTATTCTTTTCATAGTCTCCCAGGTTCTTTTTAAATATATATATATATATATATATATATATATACACACATATATATGTATATTTAAATTTAAATATATATTATATATATTTCACTGTAATTATTGTTAAAATATCAAGCATTTATTATCAGAAAAGCAGTATTCTAGGCTCTGGAGCTATGAAGAAAAAAAATAGTCCTTGCCTTCAAGAAGTATATTTACATTTTACTAGGAAGTGGGGTATGGACTCCAAATGGAACACAGAAATACTGTACTTTATTGGTATAAATCTACTTTTATTCTCTAGTTATACTCCTTGATAGATCTGACATGAATCTTGTAATTATACCACAATTGCTGAGGCCCAATCCACTCTAATATTAGTGATTTTATATTGTCTCTTAGTTGAAACCTTTATTCTAAAATTATCTTCCTTTTGATCTCTTACAAATGTAACAAACCACTGAATTTTCACATTTCATAAATAAATGAAAATGAACTCCATAGGTAGGAAACAGGTCAAGAGGGGTGGTTAGGCAGTGCAGTGAATAAAGCACCAGTCCTAGAGTCAGGAAGATCTGAGTTCAAATCCAGTCTCAGACACTTAACACTTCCTAGCTGTGTGACCTTGGGCAAGTCACTTAACTCCAATTGCCCTGCTTTCCCCCTCCAAAAAAAAAAAGACAAAAAAAAAAAGATATAATGGGTTGGACCTACTGACCTTTAAGGTGCCTTCTAACTCTAAATCTATGATCCTATGATGATTTCAAATAAGGCAACAACAACAAAAAGACACAGTCAAGACAGATGAAGAGGGTAACTACATTATGATTAAACATACCATACACATTGAAACACTATCATTATTAAATATATATGTACCCAATGACATCATGCTTAAGATCTTAAACAGGGACTAACCAAATAGCTTTATAATGTTTCTCTTCCAGAGCTGAATAAATCTAATAGAAAGATAAACAAAGAAGAAATTATAAAACTGTTGGAATGTTGGAAAATTTTTATTTCAAAGACTTATGGTCTCTTCTAAATTGGAATATTAAAGAACAGAGAGAGAGAGAGAAAGAGAGAGAGATTCGCATTTAGCAATACCTTTAGAAAAAATTGATCATGAGGTATGGTATAAGTGTAAAAGAACAGAAATATTAAACACATCCTTTATATAGCATAATTCAATAAAAGGCAACCAATACAGGTAATAAAACAAAAAATGAAGTCCTAAGACACTTTGAGTAATAAATAGGTCAAAGAGTAAATCATAGAACAATGAGATAATATATCAAAATTTGTGTAATATAGTTAAAGTAGTCCTCAGAAGATAACAAATAGAAAAAAAAGACTTAATGAACTGAGCATTCAATTTTTAAAAACTAGAAAAATTAACAAAATAAGAACCTTCAAAACAATCACAGAAGTCTTAACAATTAGAAGAAAAATAACCTTAAAAACAAAAAATTTATAGAAATGACAAAAAAAAGCAGGTCTGTTTAAAAAGCCTAACAAAATCAATAAGCTAATTTGATTTTTTAAAGAAAAAATCAAATGACCAAAGGTTTTTTTTTAAATGGACAAGGTTCACTTACAACAAAGCCACAAAATAAAAATCAATACCAGAAATTAATATATGTCAGGAAAACTAAAACTTTAAATTAGGAGCCACCTATAAGAAATATGAAATACCACAAATAACACAACAAGCAACAAAGAACTTGAATAATTCAATCTCAGAGAGCAAAAATACAGCTCCATGAGCACATTTTGCACTCGTGTCCCCAACATCTAGCACAGCAACCTGCAAATAGTTGTTTAATAGATCCCTGTTGGATTGGATTGAATTCAAGCAAAGTCACAAATGAACTACCACAGGAAAAATACTAATAGGAAAGAATCTCTACCCTTCAACTTCAGTTTCCACAATGGTAAATCTCTAAATGAATGAAATCACAGGACTAGACCAAAATGAACAACATATCAATATGAATCTTTAAATACACACAGTAATATGGAAAATTCAGAAATTGGTTCCTAGTGATAATATTTTTTGTTGGGTTTTGTGGTTGTTTTTACTACCAGATTTTTTTCAGAGTGTCCATTCTGTGTGATCACGGACCTTTAGCTTCTTTAGGTCTCAGTTTCCTGATCTGAAAAATAACGGGGTTGAACTAGATGAATTCTAAGATCCCACTCTAAATCTCACAATGCTGTGGTCAATTATTTCTGAACACACTGCATAGCGTATAACCAACCCAAGGCAAATGCCTCCACCTAGTGGATTCTTGTAAAACATGTTTTAGAATTCTCAATTTACATTGGATTCATAAATGGCTAAAGATCATAGGTTTAGATCTAGAAGGGACCTTTAGTTTAGATTCTGAGCTGGGATTGACTCAGGTTCATCCCTTAGTAGTTTATGTTTGAAACAGAAAAAAATGAGACATTCATAGATCATTCAACAATTAACAAAGGGAGATGATTTATTTATTTAGCAGGAGAAGGATGTTCAAGAAGTATATGCTCTGAGGACAACACAAGTTGATTCAGCTGAGCTCAGCTACCCTCCCTCTGAATTGTGATCAAAGTACCCCAGACAATCATAAGAGTTCTGTTGGAGATTGTTGCAGTCATTTTGTATTTAGGTGACCAGGAAGTTACGTCAACAGCCTGTGTCTTCGAACCTGAATAAATGGAAGTCTTAAGACTTATTTTAAAATGTTTTAAAGGAAAAAAGAAACCTAGCATGGGGTCAGGGAGCTAAGACATTGCTCCCATCAGAGATGCCATTTAGTTTCACCCCCTCATTTAGCCAACGGGGAAATGGGCTCTAAGATATGAAATGACTTGCCCAACAATGGTGGGGGGAAATTTTCATCATAATAATTTTAATGTTTTCCTTTATTTGTTCTTTTTAAAAAGAAATTATATATTTTAGCATTCAATTTTTAAAGTTTTGAATTCTAAATTATCTCCCTCCTTCCATCCCCTCACCCACTAATTGAGAAAGTACTATGATATCGATTATGCATGTGAAACCATGCAAAACATGATGTTTGATCCTGGCATGGAACCACTGGCATTTATTGAGCATTAGGTGACATGGTCATATTGATGTTTTAGGAAAACCACTTTGGCAGTTAAACAGAGGATGGATAAGGATTGGGGAGAGATGTGAGACTGGCAGGCCCACTAGCAGGTTATTATAATAGTCCTGAGGAGAAGAGGGCCCGTACCAAGGTGGTGTAAGAAGCAGTGTAAAAGGAGAGAAGGGGGCATATTTAAGTGGTATGACAAAGGTGAAATTGACAGACCTTGGCAACAGATTGGATATGGAGGGTGAGAGATAATGAGAAGATGATGAACCTCATTGCGAGGCTGAGAGACTAGGAGGATGATGGTGCCCTCAACAGTAAGAGGAAAGGTAGGACAGGGGGAAGGTTTAAGAGAAATATGAGTTCAGTTTTAGCAATATTGAATTTAAAATATCTATTTGCCATTCAGGTTGAGATGTCTAAAAGACAGTTGGAAATGTGATATCAGAAGTCAGCAGAGAGGTTCGAATTGTAAATTGGGTTTGAGAATAACCAGCATAGAGATAATTAAATCCATGAGAGCCGATAAATTCACCAAGTGAAAGCAGAAGAGCATCAATGATTAGTGGGCATGACCTGAATAAAGAATGCAACCAAGGAGACTGAAGTAATAGTCAGATAGGTAAGAGAAGAAGCAAGAGAGAGTGGTGTCCTGTGAACCTCAAGAGTTCAGTTCTGGATATGTTGAATTTTAATGTGTATAGAACATCCAGTTTGAGATGACCAACAGACAAATGAACACGAAACAAGACAGCAGAGAGGTTAGGGCTGTATAAGTATATTTAAGAATCATCAGCAGAGAGACAATAATTGATTCTAGCAGAACTGATGAGATTGCCAAGTGAAATGATATAGATAGAGAAGAGAAAAGAACCTAGGATAGACTTCTCTGGGAGAGCCAGTTACCAATATGACTTGGATGAAGATCCAGCAAAAGAGACTGAGAAAGAGCAGTCAGATAGGTAGAATGAGAAGCAGGAGTAAATAGTGCCATGAAAACCTACAGAGAAGAGGGTATCAATGAGAAGGCAGTCAATGGTGTCAAAGGCTCAAGAGAAGTCAAGAAAAATGAAAATTAAAAGGCCATTGAATTTGGCAATTAAGAGATCACTGGTAACTCTGGAGAGAGCAGTTTCAACTGAATGGTGACATCAGAGGCTTGATTGTAGGGAGTTAAGAGCGTAAGAGAAGTAGTTCATCTAAAAATGTTTCACATGATTATATCCTTTAAAGAAATTTTAAAATTGTGTTAATATCTTTTGTTTTTGCATCATTTTGATTTCCAAATCTTTCCTCTCCTTTCCTCTCCCTTTCTAATCTTTTCTGTTTTCTCCTTAAAATGATACTTTGTAAGAAAGAATTAAATTGAGAGGAAAAAATGCAGTTTGGCCAAACTACCCAATCTGTCAGCCAAATCTGACAGTACATGCATTTGTCTGAAGCAATAGTCCCTCATGGCCAGAAAGAAGGAAAGGATTTGTATTTTGTCATCCCCTCTTCAGAGTCAGGCTTGCTTATTGAACAATGTTCTGTTTGAGTTTTGTTTTTCTTTCCATTCACATCATGTCATTCATTACATATGTTGTTTTTCCTAGTTCTGCTCACTTCATTTTACATCACTTTGCTGAGCTCTTACCATGTTTCTCTATAGTCTTCATATTGATCATTTCTTATAGCACATAATATTCCATTATAGTAATATACCACAATTTATTTAGCCATTCTCAATCAACAGACATCTGCTTTGTTTCCAGTTTTTGATACAACAAAAAGCAAATTAATAAATATTTTGATGTATATCAGATCTTTCTATCTTGAGCCTCCTTGGGGTATTTGCCAAATCGTGGAGTCTCTATATCAAGGGGAATTACTATTTTAATCACTTAAGTATAATTCCAAATTGCTTTCCTGAATAGTTCTACCAATTCATAGCTTCATGAACACAGTATTAGTGTTCCTACCATTTAATAACCCATTCAACACTGACTATTCTTATCTTTTGTCACTTTGTATTCAATGTTGCTTTAATTTGCACTTCTCTTATTATTAGTGATTTGGGACAATCTTTATGATTGTCAATAGTTCACAACTCTTCCTTTGAAAACTTTTTCACATTCTTTGACCAGTTACCTATTAGGAAATTATTCTTGCTCTTATGTATTTGTGTTAGTTCCCCATAGATAGATAGATAGATAGATGTACATATATAATATTAGAAAAAAAAAGACCTCTATCAGAGATATGTAACACAAATATTTTGTCCCAAATAAACAAATTCCTTTCTTATCCTGAGGGTTTTTTTTAGAAGACTAATATCCAACATCTAGAGTCTCCAACAAATAATAAATTTAGCAAAAAAAAAAAGTTTTTAAGTGTTTAAATGCTGATTTATAAGGTACTTGGATTTTATACTGTTTTCGTGTAGATTGTGTCATTATTTTCTTTCTAAATTCACACTATGGAAAGGACATGCTAGAGAGCACATTTCCTTGATAAAATCATATATTACTTAGCTCATTGTTCCTCATTATAAATAAAAACTATACCATGACACTTATAAAATTACTTGAATACTTTTTTTAAAAGAAATAGAAAGGCATTGTCTCAAAACAAAAAATAGAATTTGAAATTAAAAAAAAAAATTATCCAATTCTTTGGGAAGATATTCTTTAGCCCTTCCTTGAAATTAGTATTTATTTTATTTTTTTTCTATAAAACCTCCTTCAATCAAAGCTGTTTATTTTCTCAGTTTAGAATGGTCATCCCACATGGCTGGAAAACTCTTTGTTTCTTTTGTTTCTTAGCAGCAGTATGGGCCAAGATCATGATGTCATTCCCATAGTGGCCATAATTATCGAAGGACTGGACTATATCTCTTCATATTTAAACATGTAATTAAAAAATAGTACTGAAGGTATCTCCAGTGCTCAGCAATAAACTCAACAACATCTGCAAGAAATTTAAGTGGTCTTACTTAATACTTTTCCCTCAAAAAGAGAATCTCAAAAAATAAGGAACATTACCCAGTACTAAGATGTTTTGAATTGGACTCAACTCAATTAATTAAAAGTTAAAATTCTACTTTATATTATATTATATAATACTTTGTTTATTAATATATTAAATATTATAGTACTTTTACTCTACTTTAAAATTATCATAGTGTATTTATAAAAACCAACCAGCCTTCATTTGCTGCCTTCTATGTGTCAGGCACTAGGAACTTTAAGAGGTTTTAGTATCCTGTACTTTTTTTTTTACTGGACTTGATTTCCTTAGTACAGGGATCTCCTCATGGGCAACTCTCTTGACCAATGCATATCTGTACCTTCTCTGCAATGCATAGAGAGGTATGCAAATTACTTGGAATGAGCAATAATTATGATATGGTTTTATTTTGTGTCAACGTCAAGTATGTGTGCTTCTACCGATAATAAGCTGACCAGAATATCTGACCTTGACCAAATGAAGCCAGATGGAACTGGTTTTGCAAACTTTAGTCAATTCTTTGTCAATTGAGTATTGGATTCAGTGCCATTCATGATTTTCGTTGCCCTCTTTTGTTATCTTTTTAATTTAGTGGTTTTTAAAATGGGTGTTATACTAAGGAAATATGCAAAAAACTTAGCACATAAATGATTGTTAGAAATACTGAAGCAAATATGAGGCTGGTGTAAAGAATTCAAAGGTTTCAGGGGCCATTCAACCCCACAATGGAATACAGCCAGTCACACCCAATGGTAAAGGTTGAAAATGAAAAACAACAACATGAAATGACAAACTCTTGTAGCAAAATAATAGATATTTTTAAAAAACAAGCAAATATACCTTCAAAAGGATCTGGTATATGGAGGGGGTAGTTACTTTTTTCTCTGCAATTTAGCATAGACTACTTAAAGTTGGAAGAAAATCAAGAAGACAAGTAAAAAAATATCTCCTAATTAGAGGTAAAGACTGGAGTGCTGAAGACTGGAAAGTGGTCATTTTTACTGCTGAAACTTAACTTCTTCATTAAAAGCTATACTAGAACTAATGTTGAAAGTCCAGGTGATCCTGTAAGATCTGGGCATTTACATCACATTGGTAAACTTTTTTTTTAACTTTATATCGGCCTGGAAGTCTTGTTCCCACTGAGGAAATAATGAATTCTGATTAAAATACTGTTATACTGAGAAGTAGAATTATTCAAAAATTACAGAAATTAACAAATGGGAATGGAGATATAATACTGCAATGCCACCTTGAACCATGCCACACATCATGAAAAGTCAAGAAATGTATAAAAAAGCTGACAATTAATGTGCTTCAATGTCCTATAAACTCATTTCCTTTTTTTTTTAAGTATGGGGGGCAGAGCCAAGATGGCAGAGTAGAAACACAAACTTGGCATGGGCTCTAGCTCTGAACAATTCCAATACCTGTAAAAAAAAAAAATGACTTTAAGCCAATTTTAAAGCTACAGAACCCACAAAGTGACAGAGAGAAACAAATCTCCCACTGAAGACAGCCTGGCAGGCCAACAAGAAAGGTCTATCACAGCATGCTGGTTCCAGCCTCCAGGGAGGCCCTGACCAGGAGCGACCAGAGCAGACTTCAGGAGAGTGAATAACCAGTAGCTGTGGTGGATTCCAGACTTCTAAACTCATAAACCCCAAAGACAAAGTAAAAGGTCAGTGTGGAACTTTGTTGGAACAGGGGTGGACAAAACAGCGCTATCCAGCTGCTGCCCCTTGGGCAAGAGGCGGGCAGAGGCATAGCAGCTGTGCTGTGTATCTGCCTCAAGAGCTCCTGGTCTGCAGATTGTAGAGGGACCAAGCAATCATTGAGAGGGCAATTGTTCTTGCTTTAACCTTCTTGGATCTGGTTTGCAGTCTTGGGTGGTGGTCCTGGGTTGTGTGACCAATGAGCCAAAGCTTGTGGGGACTGTAGAGATGGCGCCTTCCTAATAGCTCTGGCAACTGTGAAAACCCCAGCAATTTGGGACAATGCTCTCACCATTCTGGAAGCAGAGTTCTACCTTGGAAAAGAGCTCAAACTTCAAGTAATTGGCTGGCAATATGAGCAAGCACAGGAAGCACAAACAGACAATACAATCCTTTTTTGGGGACAAAAAGAATCAAGGCATGGAGCAGGAGGAAGACAGCAAAGTCAGAACTCCTGCATCAAAAGCCTCCAAGAAAAATATGAATTGTTTACAGACCATGAAGGAGCTAAAGAAGGATTTTGAAAATCAAGTAAGAGAAGTGGAGGAAAAATTGGGAAGATAAATGAGAATGATGCAGAGAAAATCATGAAAAGTGAGTCAAAAGCGTGCTAAAGGAGACCCAAAAATACACTGAAGAAAATAACACCTTAAAA
>CM053590.1:170133332-170163907 GCA_028646515.1 Pseudochirops corinnae | reverse complement strand
GTGCTTCCAACAACCCTCTCCCCCCAACCTGTCCTTCCCTCCATCCTCCCCCCTCTCATCCCCTTCCCCCCTACTCTTCTGTAGGCCAAGATACCCAATTTAGAGTGTATGTCATTCCTTCCCTAAGCCAACTTCAATGAGAGTAAGGTTGACTGGAATGGATATACTTCTTACCAGATTTTCTGAGTTTCTTCAGTTGACTATGCACCTTCTAGACTGTTCTCCTGCTTAGTTACACTGGATCACATAGTAGCAGATAGTCTTGAGGTAGATGGGGTTCCATAGTTATGAGAGTAGATCTCTTGTTTGACTTTTTCCATTAGTTTATATATCTTAACCTGTTTGTTTTTAAATTTTTGTTGCATGTCCAGTGAACACACTTTACAAAGATCCTCATCCAGGAATACTTCATATCACTACATCTGGCTAGTCTTTGGGCTAATTGGCTCAATCTGTGCATAGCTTCCTTTTCAGGAGGAAGTATTCTCAATGAGTGTCTGTCTGTCTATCCCTGAATGGTCCTGAATCACATAATTCCTATATCTACTACTTAGAAGCTTACAAGAGTTATATTCAGAACCATAAGATTCTCTCCCAGTAAAGAGCAAAGCTGGGGAAGGTGAGAAGGAAAACAAGTATGCCTTTCTCTGCTACTCTTGACAGTCAGGGGATTGTCCTGTCTCTTTTATGTCTGTATCACAAGCCTTTCACTGACTTCTCCCTTATAATCTCTCATACACTTAATTAATAGGCATGAATAACAAAGCAATTATGATTGGTCACAGTTTTATATGAAACAAATCAGAAATTAGAAGAAGTTCTGTAGAAAATACTTATCAGATGGTTACATAATAGGGTTGGGGAGGGGCAGTTAAAGCTTCCCTGTCTTTTGCCTGATCTTGAGGAACAACAATAACATGAAGCATCAGTCTGTTCCCAGCAACATTTTCAGTGTTTTTTTTTTTTTTCAAAAAAATGGAGGACATGGACCCTGTTGCCAAGCCCAAAATGCCCAGTTTTTAGTCTCTAAGCTCACATCACAAAACATTTTGAAGGGCTTTTTGTTCCCTCTTTCCATCCTCTGTTATGCTCTTGCCACCACACTTGCTTGTCTTCTAACTGAACATTGCATTCCCATTTTATTTTAATTTTTTTACTGGTATCTTAATTTAAAAAAAATCAATATCACGATAATTCTCAGTTTATCAAAATATTTGAGCAAGCAGAATGTTAAATTATTTCAATCAGTATGAATAAACAAAAATCTATTGCAATAAATAGTGAAGAATCAGCACAAAGAATGCTGAGGAAATTTATATGAAAGAGAAGATAAATTTTTTTGTATTAAGAAAAAAATTGAAGTATGATATAGTAGAAAGAGTGTTATGTCTAGAGTCAGAGTACCTACATTTGAATCTTATCTCTACTGCTGTTAAACCTGTTTAAACTTGAGTAAGTCACATCCTATCTCAGATTTGGTTCCTTTATCTATAAAATAGTTAATAATAATAATAATAATAATAATAATAATAATAAGGCAGCTGGAAGAGATATCCTCTAAGCCAAAGTTTTTTCCAGGCATAAATCTATGATCCAATATTTATGGGTAGATAATAAGGTGATTCCAGTTTCATCAAACTCTGAAAACAAATTCCCAGATGGTAACACCTTCACTTTGTTTCTTATTTCATCTATTTCTCTTTTCAATTTTCACCTGACTTCTACTATAGTTTCCAGATAGTTATTGAGGAAATATTCATTTACTCAGTAGTCTAAATAATAAGCTTAACTCCTATCCAGACACATGTAGCCGGAGCAAGTGAACTGAGATCTTTGCATGATCCACCATTTAAATTTGTCCTCATTTGGAATACTTTTTGGTACTCACATTTCTAGTTTGCATATGAGAGATTATGTGAATATCAGATCTATGTATCAGTTGGTAATCACAGCATCACTTAATTTTCACTGAATAACCAGACTGTTAGCAGCTCATATCCTTATTAATTCTCATCCTAGATTCTAAAGTAATCAAGTAGTATATTTTGTATTTTTCATAAATTAATAGAAATTCTCAATCTTTCTCACTACTAAGTCACAGATATGAGCCTGCACTCTAGTTTTTAAAAGGAGCCATTGAAATTTCCTCCTCTTTTTCCCTCCCTCTCTTTCTTTTCCTCTAGTTCCATAGATTTTAATAAGTGCCAACATTATAGACTATAACATTTAACTATTTAATAAATAATACAATGACATTTAAATATGTCAATATCATATCAGCTGTAAGGAAGATCACAACCAAAATCTCCAATCATCCACTGCAATTGCAGACTTCTCCATGGAATCACCATTTAGGTTTTTCAGAATGACAGTTAAAGTCTCTTCTTGGGATATCTTCTCCACAGAATAAAATTTAAACTCACTTCTCTCAACACATCTCTTTAGACACTTTTCCCCCGACAGCTACTTTTGCATCTGAGATCTCATCAATGCCTGCACCTCCTGTTTGACTCTTGTCCATGTTTTCCTAAAAGTTTCCCTTGAGGGATCCACCTGAAATGCTGGAGGAATCCTTTGTTCTCTTCAAAAGAACACTCTGATTGTCTACCTGGCATCCCTTGCTCTTGCCACATTACCAACCCATCTTCTCTTCCTATCATATAGTTCCCTGATGGTGTCTTTAACTTCTGTACTTTGGAGTTCCTCATTGGTTGTAGGTTATAGCCCAGTTAAAGCTCTCATCATCTCAACCACACTACTGAAATAGCCTCCTAATTAGTCTTTGCTTCTACTCCATTTCCCTCTCCTACCTATCATCCACTACCAAATTATTGTACTTAATACAGATCTGAGGAGTCTCAATGGAGATCAAAGCATACTTTTTTACCTTATTTTTCTTGGGATTTTTTGTCTGTTTTCTTTTGCAACATGTCTCATATGGAAATATGTTTTGCATGACTGCACATGTATAACCTATATATAATAAAGTGCTTGCCTTTTCAAAGAGGGGAGGAAGAAGGAGGGAGAGAATTTTGAACTCAGAATTTTTTCAATATTAAAATTGTTTTCACACATAATAGAGAAAAATAAAATTAAAAAACATATTTGACAATGTTACTTTATTGAACATCTTCATTAGCTCAATATTGCCTCTGGTATAAAATACAACATCAGCATGGCTCCTAGTCTTGCTTCATTTGCTTTACTCCCCTTCACAAATTGTTCATTGCGATCAAGTGGGGACTTACCAACTATTCCTCATATATAATATTCTGCGCGTGTCTCTGTACCTTTGCACAGGTAGTCCCACATGTCTAAAATATACTCCTTTCTCTACTTTACATGTTAGAATTCCTAACTAATCTGAGCAAAACTCAGATATCACCCTCAATTGGAGACTTTTCTTGATCACCTCAGTCATTAGTGATTTCTCCCTCTTGAAATAATTTTGTATTTTTAATGTATTTCTATTTACTTATTCATTTGGATGTTGTATCCTCTCAGTAGAATTTAAACTTCTTGAGGACAGGAGCTGTTATATGTTGTTTTTTTTTAAATTTATATCCCTACATCATCAAACAGTGTTGACATTTGCGCATAGTAGGTATTTAACAAATGTTTGTTAGATTAAATTAAATTAAATCATTTGAATATCAAGCTCTTCCAAATTCCAGAGGAATATGACTATGTGTTTTGTTACAGGTTTGCTCTTTGCAGTGAATGGAAAGCCTCACCTTGGAGATAAACAATCATTGCAAGGATTTGTAATGAACTTTTCCAGTGGGGAAATTATAGATACCTTCACTCCAGTGAGAAAGGTATTTTTATAAGCTTGTTTCAGTCTTTTCTAGTCATAAAATTAAAAAATTATTTTCATACATCTTATCCATTATCCTTAACCCTTTTTTGGGGGGAAGGGGGAAGGGGAGGGCAGGGAAGTTGGGCTTAAGTGATTTGCCCAAAGTCACAGGTCTAGTAAGTGTTAAGTGTCTGAGACTGGATTTGAACTCAGGTCCTCCTGACTCCAGGGCCAGTGCTCTATTCATTGCACCACCCAGCTACCCCTCTTAACTTTTTAAAAATTTTAAGTGCAAATATCAAGGCATGGCATATCAACTGGTTATTAACGAATGGATAGATCCCAATTCATTCTAGTTGGTTGACAAGTCCTCCCACAAAAAAAGGCAAGGGTAGAGGGAAAAGATGACCAGTATGTCTTTTCTCAAATGATCCAACTTCAAAAGTTCCTAACTTAATACAAAGTTATTTTTTTACCCTTATGTCACTAATTGATTAATTCTCACTGTTTGTTCCCCAACCCTCATCCCAGGTGCCACTCAGTATTTTGTGTGATTTTAAGGTTCTTCGTAGACTTTACATACTCAAGAATATTTTAATTTCACTTTAAGTACTCAAATTTTTGCAACATATGAAAAATTTGAGGCTCAGATAACATATTTTGTGTGTCCATAGTCACACAACTAATGAATGTCAGAGGTGGAATTTGAGCCCCTATCTCACCTAATTCCAAGAGCAGCATAGTTTCTACCACACCATGCTGCCTCCCTCTATGCCCTAGATCATCCCTGACTCTGTAGAGCAGTGGTTCTCAACCTTCCTAATGCCGTGACCCTTTAATACTCATATGTGGGCGTATCTGCATGTGGGTGGACCCTCCTGGAGACAGATAGAGGAGTGGTGTCTTGGTTCCTAAGACCATCAAAAATATGTGTTTTCCGGTGGTCTTAGGGAACCCCCAAAGGGGTCGCAACCCCCAGGCTGAGAACCGCTGTGTAGAAGGTGTTGCACAAATGAAATTTGGGACTCCATTACAACTTAAGTAGATGATTGGTTTTAGTTGACAATTCCCGTGTAACTGGTACAGTACAGAGAATACTGTATTTGGAGTCAGGAAGGCCTGAGTTCAACCTTGTCTCAAATTTACTATTTGTTTGACCACGAGTAAGTAATTTAATTTCTTACAGGCTCACTGTCTTCATATGTGAAAATAGGGATAATAATATCAATTGTCTTACAGGATTCTTGTGACAATCAGATGAGATAATATATGAAAACCACTTGAAAAACCTTTAAGTGACTTAGAAATACTAGCTATTATTATCCTTACACAGGATGTGCAGGAGTAGAAAGAACTGCAGTAAGTGAAGAGATAAATAGTAGTGTGTGTGTGTGTGTGTGTGTGTGTGTGTGTGTGTGTGTGTGTGTGTGTGAGTGTGGTTATATATTTATGTGTGCATGAAACATTTGGTCTTTAACTTGCAGGGAATCACTTGTCATATTTGATTTTACATATCATTTAAGTTTTATGATGACAGTTTAACAAAAAAAAAATCTAAGATAATTTACACACCACATTTGGTATGTTAGGTAAAAAGCAACTAAGATCCCTAAATCTGCCATCATATCAAAGCCATTTTGCTTAAAGGAAGAGTAAATTTCCTGTCTGAGTTAGACTTCTTTTAAAATCTACTTTTTTACCCTTCAAGGCTGATGCAGCATCCTAGATATTTCATTGCATTTTCGTTTGACTGGTCCATTAATTCTGACTACTTAAATACATTTATCTTAAAATGTTTAATTTAGAGGTTTTCCTTCCTTAAAAAAACAAACATCAAAGTGCAAAGACAAGGTTCTTGTTCAATAGTTAGTCTTTGTTTCCCCATAGAAATTAAAGAAAATCTGGTCCTATGCAATTGTCACCAAATGACGTCACCTCTCTGAACTCATACATATAAAGGGACTCATATTTTGCACTTCCAACCTCAGGGGTTTATATTGAGGAAACACTATAAATATCCAATCTAATCCAATAAACATTTATTAAGCACCTACAACATGCCAGGCACTGTACTAAGTGGTGGGAATAAGACAGCCCCTGCCCTCAATGAGCTTACAGTCTAAAGAGGGAGACAACTGTACACAAGGGAGGCAGAAAAGTAGAGTGGGGATGTGGAAAAGGACACCTGAATCCTCAGTGTGGGAGCATCTTATTCAGTGCATTGAAACCAAGCAACCCAGCAGATGCAAAGTGGAGTGATCTAAGAGTCATTTCTACCCTCTGTAAGGGAAGGCATTGGGAGGAATTTGGCACTCTGCCCTCTAGCTCTCCAGTCAGACGGGAGAGGAGGCTGAAGGAGGTGGAGTCAATCAAGGCTTGAGTCAACAGCATAGTGGTGAATTTAGAGGGACATCTTGTTCTTTGGAATTGAAACCAGGCAGTTCAGCAGATGCCAAGTGGAGTGACATGCATAGATAGATAGATAGATAGATAGATAGATGGATGGATGGAAGGATGAATAAATATGTGTGTATATACATATATGTTACGTGTATGTTATATGTTATATGTATGTATACACATATATGTACATGTATGTGGTATATTTGTGATATAAGGTATTATTATTAAATAACTGCTATACTAAATACCATTCTGATATAAGACAAAATGAAGAAAAAAAATCTACCTACAACACTCATTCTATCAACTAATATGAGTCAATTTGCCAAAAGGTACAGAATGACGATGAGAGTTGTGCTTATTTAATAAGTGTAGGGAAGGCTATAGAAGAAAGGTACTCATTGCCAATGTATGAATTTCTTTACAAATAACTTCTCTGATTTTACTCTCAAATGATTGATTCATGGTTTTGTTTGTTTGCTTTTTGGACTGGCTGTGTGATTTCATAGGGGTAGAGAATTTCTGGTGAGAAAACTCCCTCTCCTCATGCAGATCAACATCTGTTTTGCAACTTAGTGTAAGTCTTAGCACTTGGAAGTGACATAGCAGAAGTTGCCTGACCCAAAAGGGGGGGGGAGGGTGCAAATGCGTCAGAGGACTGCCTGGAAGGAATTCCATTCCTTTGGCTCATGAGCAAAAGAAATGAAAGAAGCTATGAAAAGCCCTTGTAATGATAACAAACTTCAGACATCTGAGGAGGAAAAAAAAAAAGGCAACACTGCTTTCTACAATGTAGAAGATAATGAACTTCAAAGTGGGTCCAAGAACACTATTTGTTTTGGGGGGACCTAGTGTAGCGGAGTGGAAAGAACATCAAACCAGATGTCCACAGGCCTGAAATTCGGCCTCTATTTGGTTCCTTACTAGTTGTTGCTCTTAGACGCTGAGATTGAGGTGATGCGGCCTTAGCCTTAAAAGGGCCAGGGTCTCCCATTGCATCCTGGGTCATCTCCAGTTGTCCTGATGAATATCAGGTCACTGGATCCAGATGGCTCTGGAGGAGAAAGTAAGGCTGGTGACCTTGCCCAGCCCTCCCTCACTCAAATCAAAGTCAGCTTCAAGTCATGTCATCATTTACCTGATGCCATGGTTCTCTTCAAAAATGAAGGACAAAAACAACAACCTCATAGGCAAAATGCTTTAACTTGATGAGGTCCGTTGTCCTCATCTGTAAAACAAGGCTAGTAATGCTTCTTCACAGAACTGTTGTAAGGATAAAATGAAATAATACAATGTTTTATAAGTATAACAAGAAGAATTTGTTGATTTTAATGGAGGCATTAAACCTTTCAGGAAACCCTGATTTTAGGAAGGTAAGGTTTTCCAATATGCTGGAAGAAAAGAAATGAGAATCAAGTTCTAGGAACAAGATGTCTAACTCACTACTTGGTTGCCATGCTGATTTCTGTTTCCTGTTGTTTGGGATGAAAAAAACCTCATCCTTAATTTAATTTAAAAAAATCTACGAAACACAGAGATCTCTTAGGATAAGAACAGGAGTTTATTCTCTTCCCTGGGAGAAGAGGGTGGTCTTCCCCAAGACTCACCATGGAGGAGAGGCATGTTACAAAAGACAGAACAAGAATTTATACCCTAATGCAGTCAAGCTCCCTTCCCGACTATCTCCTCTCTCTTTGGTTGAGAGGCAGACTTAAGTCTTGGCACCAACATCTTCCCCAAATGAGAAGTTACAGGGAAGCCCGCCACTATCTCTTGGTGGCTGAGAAATAAGTTTACAAAGAACAAGGATGCTGATTGACAGCAAGGGAAAGGGAGGAAAGGGTCTCAAAGCAAGGGAGAAGCAGTGAGCCTGGACTGTCTGACTCCCACTGGCTGGGATGAGGGGCCCACAGAGGTGGGAAAAACAAAGGACTGAAACTCTTGATAATTATATGAGTGTTGGATGTCATGGTCATTGTCCTCTTTAAAGTAAGGTCACACAGGTCTTGTCATTTACTCCTTCTCTCAGAGGCCTTTGCAAAGCCAATTCCAAATGAAAGAAAAAAAATAGTTAATAGTTCTTTTCATTCTGTTTTATTTTTCCAGACTTCAGGTATCTGGGGAAAGATGGGGAAATGTGAAAATGCTGATGGAGTCAGAGGTCTTGGGTTTAAGACATTGTTTTGCAGCTGCTACCTGTATGTCTTGAGCAAATCATTTATGCCCTGTGGGTTTCAGTTTCCTCTTATAAAATGAAGAGTTGGATTAGATGATTTATAGGTTATATGTTTTGTTTGCTTTTATGGCCTACTGTTGGTTATGTCTGTGACATTTGTTGCTGAAGTTTTGGTCAAGAGTGAAGTATGTGACATTGATATTTTTCTGCAAGGGTAAATGAGATCTGCTTTCTAGTTTATTTTACCAACCATTTTTTACAAATACACTGTGATAGAAAAGCAGGGATTGTCTTTTCAGTCTGAGAAATGGGTACTTTGTCTTTTCAGTCTGACAAATGGGTACTATCTCATTTTTTTTTTGTCTTTGTGTCCCTAGCATCCAACTAGGTGCCTGGGACTTAAGTGTTCAATAAATGTTTGTTAAATTGAATTGAATGATCACATTTGAAAATCTGGTACCACCCATTAGTTGAACCCAGGGGGGAAAAAACTGAGAGCAAGGACTGAACTGTGAGAGATCAGTTTTGTTTCATTATACCTACGTGTCTTTGCACATTTGCCACCCCCCGCTCATATGCTTTTGTTGGTATGCTTAGCTGATTTTTTTTCAGTTTTATTGCTAAGTTTTGTTAATTTTTAATTGCAATAGGATGCTTCAAGGCCTATAGTCCTGAATTGTGCTAAGAAAAGCAGTTAGCTCCATTACTACACTTTGATCTGAGCACAATTCAAGGCATACAGATGTTAGCTGATAAGCACACATCCTGGTTATTGCTTATTATTTTTATAATTGTGTATTAAAGCATGTCTTCTGGACTAAAAATTAGATGGAATTCCCCATATCCTGCCAAGTAGAACACGTGAACTGTACCTGGAGACTTCTGAAAACAGATGGAAATGTCAGGAACTCAAAATGGTAATCCTGCCCTTTCAAGGATTAGCATAATCAATCAATCAATCAGCAAGGATATAATGACCCTGAGCAAATCATGCAATATGCCTTTGTAGCTCCATCTGGCCTTCTGTATGAAATGAAGGTAATTTGAAGACACTATGAACGTAGATTCATTATGTCAAAACATTTGAATGTAGGAAGTGTAGAGAATTACTTATTAAGCAATTATCTATAGCATTCGGTTTACTTTAATTGCTGGTTTGAAATATTAGAAGCCATGAACATAAATAATAGGAAAATCCCACATGTCGTTTCTCCTATTGTTTGTCTACGAAAATGAATCTAAATGCCGTATACCTTTGAAATTACTTCTTTGCATAATCATGGACATATTGCTTTAAAAAAAAATACCCACATTGAAGTATTTTAAGAATGCCTAACAACATAAGTAATTATGATCCTAACCTTTTAGAAGTTTCCCATGTAATAGAACAGACAGCTTTGGTGGTGCAAATACCTGGAAGGAAAATTGAGAGAATAGCAGCACATAATTGCCAAAATTTCATACTTGTTTTGGCAGAATATTTTTTTTAAATCTGGATTTGTGGATTAGTTGCTGTAGAAAATTCCCAGTGTAGATGGTTATAGATTGTTGCCTAGGGGATTGAGGGATTAAGTGCTGGCTCATGGTCAGTCTTTCAGGTAATGTACTTCAGAGGCAGGACCTGAGCCTAGATCTTCTTAATTCCAAGATTGGCCACTATCCACCATGTCTTCATGTCCCCCTATGAAGCATAAATGTAAAGTAAATATTAATAAGATAAAGTTTTTTCTTCCCATGGATGTGAAGTAGATAGTGCATGTACTAACATCCTCACTTAACAGATAAACTGAGGCTCAAGAATAAGTGACCTAAAGTCACCTAGTTAAGTAAAAATCAAAGGTGGTATCCAAGCAGAGGTTTTCCATGTCCAGTAGTGTTTTTGACTGTACCACATTCACACACACACACACACACACACACACACACACACCATGCTGCTTCATAGGAAATTAAGAGATAATTCAATAACAAGGGTAGTTCTATTTTTAAAAATCAATAAATATTTTTTAAAAATAAAAAAAAAATAATTTTTTTTAATTTTAAAAATTAAAAAAATCAATCAACATGTAAATAATTGCTTTTGAAAAAGATGAATAACCAAAAGTGAATTTCTCTTCTTCATAGACTCTGTTTAGCTGTTATTTCCTTCCATACCGGAGAAGATATATATCAGGGTTTGAATTATTACTTCATGTAGCTGTCATTCTGTTTTATTCTGTTTTCTTTCTGTTTTGTGTGTTTCTGGGTTGCCATAATAATTTACAGCTTTCTCCCTTGGCAGCATTTTGACATGCCCCATGACCTTGTCGCCTCAGAAGATGGGACAGTATATGTGGGAGATGCTCACGCAAATACTGTATGGAAGTTCACCACCACTGAAAGTAGGTTTCTTCTAAGTTGCATTGTATATGTTTGCTTTTCTTGGCTGAGCTGCTCAAATAAGCAAGCACAAGTGTCTCTGGAGAAATCTTTTTATTAAACTATAACACAGCTATGCAATTCAGTTCTATGTTTTAGCTAATTAGAAAAAGCAACTTTTTCCCTGGCAAACTTATAACTCTGTTTCCTCAGCTATTTTACAGGAAAGTCTCAGCCCCTAAAGCAATGCTTAATGCACTGAAAACCAAGTGAAATCCAACTCTGTTTCAGAGGGTGGAGATTGCTTTGGCTGAGTGTGCCTTGTATGCTTTTATTATTTCAACATTGTTTCCCCAGTTGCTCTTCAATTATCAGGAGCCGCTGAGCTTCCTGGAAACTCCAGTTTGTATCAGGCACAACAGAATCCCAAAGAGGAAACACCTTTGCTTTTTCAGCAAGGATTCAGTTTCCTCCAAAGATAAGACTGCTAAATTTACATGAAATGTCAGAGTTCACCTGGTATAGAAGTTTGGTTTTATCCAGCTGTATTCAATTAGTCTTGAGATTTCTTGTCCTGTCACTTTCATTTTGTTTCCACTTCCCACGTGTCTGAAGTAACAAGCTTGCTGGTGGCAAGTATGGAGTTTCCCTGTTCAAGTGCATGAGATACTAGTTGATAACAAATATCTGATTGGAATTTCCTAAGGTCAGAAGATTCTGCTGGGGAATATTAAGCATGTATTTATATACATACATATGGGGGACTGGCAATTACAGAAAATAGCTCATAATTTTAATACATCTTTAAGTCTTATAAAATGCCTTCCTCATAGTGATCCTGTGAGGTAGGTTGTGCAAATATTATCTCCATTTTGCTGAGAAGGAAACTGAAATACAGAGAATTTAAGGGTCAGCAATTAGAAGGGATTCAATATTGAACCAAGCCCTCTTGACTCTAAGTCCAGTGCTTTCTGTACAGCAAACTATTTCTAAAAGGAGATTTCCTCTTCTGGATCTGTATGACCCAGGAGAAGCCACTTACCTCCTTGAGCTGGAATAGATTATGATAGGAACTTGCAAACTTGAGAAAGATAAAGAACATTAACCACACAACAGAGATATCATCAAATCAAAAAGGAATCTGTAAAACAGTGGTTCTCAACCTTCTTAATTCCACGACCCTTTAATACTTGTATGTGGGCATATCTGCATGTGGGCGGACCCGCCTGGAGATGGATAGAGGAGCGATGTCTTGGTTCCTAAGACCATCAGAAATATGTGTTTTCCAATGGTCTTAGGAGACCCCTGTGAAAGGGTCATTCGACCCCCCCAAAGGGGTCACAACCCACAGGTTGAGAACCACTGCTGTAAAATGTAATCAGCTGACAAAATGATTTCTTAAGCCAAAAAATTGGTAAAATTTTTAGAATCATCCCAAGTCACTTTTCCATTATATGATAAAGGTCTCAGATGGAGTTAAGTACTTTTAAGGGTATATCCTGTGTTTCATCATTGTGGCATCAGTTAGCATTTAGCATATCTTAGAGTCAGTTGGACCAGCTGAATCATTGCTGAGAAAAGCTACCGGATATGGGGAGACGATATCATATTGGCCAAAGACGATGCCTAACGGCCAGCCTCACTAAACCAGTAGAGGCTCATAGCTAGAAATCATCACTAATTATTAATTATTTGACCACATCAATCCATGAAACAGAGAAAGGTGAAAAATGCCTCTCAGTTCTGCTTAGCCCTCTCTACTTCCACAATGATGACAGAAGTCATGGAGTGGCAAAAGAAGGGGCAGAACCTGCTAAGTTTTAAGAGAAAAAAAGAATCTAATTTTGCTTCTTCTACTTAGACCTTCTCAGAAACTGCTAACTAGAAGTGATATGACTTTTAAAATGAGTTTAAACATTATCCATTTGGAAATAGGACCACTTGATAAATCAGACCTGTGTTCTCAGGGCCCTATGGATAAGCTCAATATACGTATGCAATATCTAAATGATATCATCTTAACTTTCCTTAGTGCCTCTAAATCCAGGATTCATAGAAAGACGATCTAATCTGTGATTTGTACTTGAACACTTTGTAACAGTAATAATGAATGTGTTTGGCAAATTAGTCTAAAATAAAATTATTATCAAAATTTCTGCCTTCAAATGCCCTCCTTTGCCCTATTTGTATTTTTCTGTGTTACAGAAATGGAACATCGATCAGTTAAAAAGGCTGGCATCGAGGTGGACGAAATCAAAGGTTTGTCAGATTCCTATGAGTACTGAGCAACCAAGCCAACTCATGATGGGTCTTTTTATGGTTCACAATTGCACCTGCAAAAAAACCAAGATAAAAATAACAACTGATCTGGTAATTTGTCCATGAAGTATATTACGTTTTGAACCTTTAACCTCACACTCACTTGTTGGTGCTGCTTTTTTTCTAATGAACAGAGCTATAATAATGAGTTCAAATGCCCTGACCTCAAGCAATGGAAAGTGTCAGAGGGTGTCAAGGATCTATATTGAGTATGCCAGATCTTTTAGAGAGCAAAGGGCCAGTTACTCCCTTTATAAAAATCCATGAACTTTTTCAGACAAGCAGAAAGCACCATTTAAAGAATATGAGCAGTGGTTTGCTAATGGGCTCTAGCACTATATGGTAGTATTTAATGCATTATTGTTGCAGCCTAATTGCTGAAAGAAATTAATGCAATTCCATGAGCACTTCTCTTACTATCAAGAGGTATATAGCCACAGGAAAGCAATAAGCTCATTCTGAATCCAAATGAAATGATTTACTATCTTCCCAAGGATTTGCCCATGTTTATGTCTGTGCTACTGATTTTGAACTCTGAGATATGATTAGAACAGTTAAGAATTCTCATTAATCTCATTTCAGCAACACATCAACTGAGTTAATAGCTCTTTAAAATGATTCTTCTAGAATTTTAAATTTGCATTTTAGATTTGCTTGTTTTTCTTTCTTACAATAGAGAGTTGATGAAAAGAAATAAGGACAAAGAAGGAGTTTGGGGACTTGAAGTAGATAAGAAAATTTAGCTAGCACAAAGTTGAAAGGAACAAGATATTATAATAAATAATAAGTAACTTTAAAATTTTAGGTGTATTATCTGGTTTAAAATTTTAGGTTATATTCACAAAAAGCAAGCATATAATTTTCTGTATTTAAGAGAAGGCTCTTTTCCCCATATTTCTGATGAGGACTCATGTAGCATGGTAAATATATTTGAGAAACAAGGTACATGAAGTAGGTAGCTAGCCATTTAAGAGGATTCTATGTCAACAACAGTTACAGGCTACTCTGAATAGTCCAGGTCACTTTAGTTAAGATGGTGACATGAAAGATCACAGAAAAGCCCAGCTCCCACATAAACTCCAGAAAACATCCCTAGAAAGACTAATGATAAAGAAATCTGAAAAATAAGCTCATCTGTCCAGTCAAGGATCACACAAAAAGATGTCCAGAAGCCTGTTGAGGCAGGTAGAAGTATCTGACAGAAGAAGATAGTATGAACACAAATGCAGGTGCTTCAGTGATGGCAGGATGGGTGGGGCAGGGAGGGGTAGGAGGAGAGAGATTGTCAAACTAGAGAAATCATCATGCATTCCAATAACTGTACCCAAACCAGCAGATGTAAGTACAGGAGGGAAGCTACGCTGACCTCCCACAAATGGATCTAAAATTAACCAGTACTTTGCATAGACGTGTCACAAGCAAGCTTCCAAAATCAGTCACTTGAATCCAGATCCAGGGACTGCCCTGAAACAATGAAAGTCCCCCATAGGTCACTGAACAGGGAGATAGAGGGAAGCCATGGAATCCTCTGAGCCCTGGGGACACAGAAGGAGAGAGGGCCAACTCTGGACACAGGAACCATTATGAGGAGGCTTGTGCATGAGTCCAGAAACTAGTCATACCCAGCATCCCACTGAGGCCTGTTACATAACAGCAGAGGCTGTTACTAAATCCTAATTGAGGATCGTGCAAAAAGAAGGAAAAAGAGACCTGCTGAGGCCAGACCACTAGGAGGCTGAGAAAGAAGCTGGAGTCAGTCACAAATGGGGCCTAATAGTAGCTACTCCAACTACTAATAATCGTCAGTGGCAACCAGATCACAAAGAGGATAGGACTTAGCAAACCTTACTCACCTTGCATAAGAGTGGACCAGTATGAGCACAGAATACCAAACCAAGAAGGGAGGTTGAAAATATGAGTGAAGAGAAGAAAACAAGAAACCCAATTAGAAGTACTGTGGATTGAGAGAAGCCCAAGAGGCAAACCCCAGAAAGTAACCTCACAACGACAAGCAAAGCTTTAGAGAGCAAAACTGGCTGGGTCACAAGGTCGGTTTAAGAAATAAAGCAAGAGTTTAAAAAATCAATGAGAGTTTGGAAGGAAAAAAATAAGCAAAATAAATAGCTTAAAACAGAAGGGGGAAAATCACGTGGTAGAGTCCATGGAAATTAGAATGACCTAAACAAAATTCAGTGACTCTAAAACAAAAAAAGAAATACTTGAACAAAGTCAAAAGATTGGCAAAATGAAAAAAAATTATTTACTATTTTTAAAAACTAATCTAGAAAACGGTTCGAGAGAAAATTTAAGAATCTTCAAACATCCTGAAAACCACAACCAAACAAAAAATTTTATAATTGCATCTTTTCAAGGAATTGCAAATAAAAAGCTACTAGATTTCTTGCCTAGATTAGGACTAGAAGGCAGAGTGGAAATAAAATAAAATAAAATAAAAGAATGCACAGATCACTTTCTGGGGGGAAAAATCCAAATTGAAAACTCATAGGAATTTCATAACCAAACTCTTGAAACCAGCTATACACACACACGTGTGTGTGTGTGGATATATATGTATATACATATATATAACAACTGGAATGTATATATATGTATATATACATATATAACAATGATGAGTTTCTTAAGTTTTAATAGAAAAAAAGAGATAAGTGTCTCTTAAAAATTTTTATGTTTAAAATTTTGAGTCCCAAATTCTGCCCCTCCCTCCTTCTGTCCCTCTCCTCCTCCCTCTCTGAGACACTAAGCAATCAGATATAGGTTATACATGTATAATTACGTAAAACATTTGGGTAGAATTTTTTGATTGAATGAACTTCAAAAGGGAAAAGGTTTTTGAGTGCAAGAGATAAGGCATGTTAGAACAATTTTTAACATATTTTAAAAGTTTTGAATTCCAAATTCCATCTCTCCTTCCCTTTTCCCCTCCCTGAGACAATTAAGCTGTTACACTTGTGATTATCATGACTTCAAGTGATGCCTGGCACCTCTGGGTACATTTTTATGACGAGAATAGCAAGGCAGATTAGCCTTGTTGTGAATGACTTGCAAAGACAAGTGTGTTGGAAGTGTTAGAACAAATACAGACATTTCGTGTGTGTACACGTGATGGGGAGAGGAGCTGGACTTCTTTTCTAAGCATGTCAATTTTCCTTTTTTGTCACTTTCAAGAGTATATCATTATACTGTCTCAGCTTCTCCTTTATAAAATGCTGTATACTTACAGACTTTGGTATAGATACTATAAAAAAATCCAAACTTATTCTTTTTAACTTATTCATTGTTGAGTGATAAATATGGTTGTCCTTATTCCCATAATATGACAAAATGCTATAGATCAAGTTTCCAGAAAGACTCTTTCTCCTGTTCTGGTTCAAGAACTTCTTTATCCTTTCTTTATCATGAGAGCTCCAGTTAGCCCATCATACTTTTTCATACACAATTTCTGTGATACTTTATGTCCAGAATTCAAGGATGGGGAACCTGTGGCCTCAAAGCTCCATGTGGCCCTTTCTGTCCTCATGTGCGGCCCTTTGACAGAATCCAAACTTCACAGAACAAATCCCCTTAATAAAATGTTTTGTTCTGTAAAACTTGGATTCAGTCGAAAGGCTGCACCCAAGGACTTAGAAGGCCAGAGACTGCAGGTTTCTGCAGGAAAATTTAGCTAGCTCAAAGTTGAAAGGGATAAGATATTATAATATAGTAAATAACAAGTTACAAAATAACAAAAATTTTAGGTGTATTATCTGGTTTAATCCTTCAGGTTATATTCTCAAAAGGCAAGCATCTAATTTTCTGCATTTGAGAGAAGGCTGTTTTCCCCACATTTCTGATGAGGGCACATGTAGCACTGTAAATACATTTGGGAAACAAAGGCCTTGAAGTAGGTGGCTAACCATTTAAGAAGATGCTACATCAACAACAGACTGCAGAGTGCCCACCCTGGGTCCAGATCATACCAGGAAAACTCCCAAGTAGCACATAAAATCTTTTTTGCCTTCAAATTCCGTGATACTTTTTCTTCCCTATTTAGAGAAACTATGCTGAGGTATGGATCACTCCATTTCTACTGTTGACTGTCATCAAACAGTTATCTCTTCAATACCCTGGGATTAATTTAGGAAATTCTACCCCAGAGAAATGAAAGAAAAAACAGGTTTCTAAAAATCCATACGACTATGTCTGTTTGTACTAAATGTAAACATAAAATTTTCTGCCTCATTTTCAAGCTGTTAAGCCCAACTAATGCATCAGAGAAGAGGCAAAGTTTTTTTTTTTTCCTTTTGACTGCATCTTAAGGAAAGATAGTATATTGCTCTCACCCTGTCTTCATGCAAGATTCAGAAACTCTGTACTACTTTGTCAAATATAGCTTTCATGCTCAATAAATGAAATATACTATTAAGCTAATTGTTAACAATTTTGACAAGGATGTGGGGCATCTTAGAGATTTCTATGTAAATTTACATGCTCCTTTCTTATCTGTAATTTAAATTATATGTATTTGTATAATATAACATCTCCTGTGCAAGAATGTAAGTTCCATTAATATAAGCTACTATGTCTTATTTATTTTTGTATTCCACCTAGTACCTTGCAAGAGGTGCTTTATAAAAATAAGGAATGAATGCAAGCAAGCAAAGTGGGGCAGATGCCTAGATCTCATTTTATTTCAAGTGCTTTCTATGATTCTTAGAGAATCTCACATATTTTCTTTGCCCTGTTCTCTCAAACTGTATTATGGGGATCTATCAACATAGTGTTATCATCATCAAAACATTTACTAAGCCCCTTCCTGTATATGTACTGTGCCAAGTGGTACAGAAAGTAAGTTAAAAAGACAACCAGACCCTTAAAGGCACTTTATAATCTAAGTCTGATCCTATTTATGTAAGCAGATATAGAAAGAATATGCCAAAAACTCAGTGGATCTAAGAAGTATGTATAAATTAAAGAATTACATTCTATTCATATAAGAGAGATCTGGTGGTAAAGGAATACTACAGGAAAATCAGAGAAATTGAGTTTGAAGGTAAAAAAAAAGTTTCAGTGATTATTACTGAATACATAATTATTTTTATTATTATCTTGTTACTTTGAAAGAAATTCAAAGTCATAAAATTGACAAGTTCTCTTTTAATGAGCCATAACTGATTTGGGGGGAATTGAAATGTGTGAGTTAGGTCAATATTGTGAACTCTTCTTCCTTTGAAGAAACAGAGACAGTTGTTGAAACCAAAGTGGAAAACAAACCCCAATCACCTGAGCTGCTGAAGATGCAGGAGAAAAAGAAATTGATCAAAGAGACAGGCTCTGGAGTTTCCTTTGTTCTTATTACAACCCTTCTCGTTATTCCAATTGTTGTCCTGCTGGCTATTGCTGTCTTTATTTGGTGGAAGAAAACGAGGGCCTATGGAGGCAAGTAAAATTGAACAACTTTACTTTGGAAGCATAGTTTTGGGGAAAAAAAAGTGTGTTTAGTATAATTTGCTCTTAAGAGATATATTCCGACTTTTCCCCCTAGTCATCCCTTTCAGGTTTTTTTTTTCTTTGACATCATTGAATATTCACTAAATAGTACATATAGTTTCTCCATCATTACACAAACTGCTTCTGGAGCCTCCAAAATTGAAGTTTTTAAGTGAAAAGTTAAGTTTTTACTTTGTCTTTAAGTATGATTACATATAGATCATTTTCTCTAAGTTGGGGATTCCTAAACTTGTTTTTCTTAAAACATTTTGATCATCAGTTTCCTTTGATACTTTGTTTCCTTTGTAATCCTATCTGTTTTATTTTGTGTATTTAAAAACTTTATTTAGAGAAGGATTCCATAGTTGTCACCAGATTGCCAGAGGAGTCCATGCATGACCTGTTAAGTATCTTTGTCCCAGTGGGACTTCCTAAGGTCTGCAATTAAGGAAAAACACAACAGCAGAAACATGGGTTTTGCTGAATCCCCTAGAGAATCCCCAGAGGACCTGTTGCTGGACTTCTAAGTAAGGGCTCTACCACGCAGTCCAGAAAGTGAATCTTTCTGTTTAGTCATTCTGGTTCCTCGGGTTGCTGTGTCACATTTCTGCTGCTTGCTTTTTTCTTCTACAGGGTTTTGAAAATATATGTTTAAATTAAATTAATCTTTCCTAGAAAGTGATTAAAGTTCTTCACAAGAAGAGGTATTTAAAAAGAAATAAGGAAGATCTGGGTATAAAAACGTGATCTATTCTAGGGTCCCATTTCACCTTAGTAGACATTCTTAGTCCCAGATTCCATACAGGGTTTGTTAACCTTAGGTAATATGAGAATACTCTCCAAACAGTGACAGATTTTACTTTCTTTTGATCCTTAGTAAGAAGAGTAATTGTATGCATAGGTAAGAACTCTTTTTGCTATCAAGAGGTATTCTGAGTTTAAGGCAAAAATAGCACAATCAAGATCAGTAACCTTTAGCAATCCAGGCTACCCAATTTTCACAAACAACCACTGTACTATAAAGTCTGGCATGTTAGTGTTGATTTTTTAGCTTAATATTAGATTGCAGAAGATCTTTTAAACTTTTTTTTAACTAATCATCACTCATGAGATCCAGATTGTGTGCTAAAAGTTGCATTTATGAGGTAAAGATGGCAGATGGGGCTCTTTCTGAAATGTGCTATCTCTTTCCAGCTGATTCTGAACACAAACTTGAGTCAAGTTCAGGAAGAATACTAGGAAGACTGAGGGGTATGTCTGTGACCTTTTAGACTCCATTTACTTCAGATGTATTCAGGCAAAGTCAACAAAAAACTCATATCTCTGAAAGTGCAAGCACATATTTCATATTCTCTCTTTGAAAATTAAACTTCCCAAGGATCCAGGGTTACATTTCCCCAGTGGAAAATCCAATGAGCCAAAGAAGGTGTATGGATATATGGTAGCACATTTCTACACATTGCTGTTCTAAATTATTTAATACTCTTCACCCGCCTTTCATCTCACCACTATTTGTCTTCCATAAATTTTCTACCATTCCTGTGGCATGTCAGTAATTGTCATAGACACGGCTTTTTTTTTTTTTTTTTACAATCACTGGAATGAACAACTGTTTTATTAACGGCAGTTCTGCACAGTCTTGGAAATAGCAGGACTATATAGATTGTATATCTGAAGTAGTTCTCTGCCAACAGCCTAGGGAACTTTGTTTTTACCTTATGAGATCAAATTATATTATATGTGTAATGTAACTTTTGCAAACCTTAAAATGCTAAATAGAAGTTATTGTTTATGTTAAGTTATAAGGTGAATCACAGCACTCTTTTTCTGTCACATGGTTTCTTCACTTCTGGTGTCCCTTTTTTTCTTACATCCTCCTCCTCTCCCCGATCTTATAATGTCAGTCGCCATTAATGTGAGTAGGACAGGGAAAAGTGAAGTACACTTGAAGCAGTCAGGGATGAGAAAATTAGTAAAAATTCCTAGAAACTTCATTTTAATTATATGTCAATATGTTCTTTATTTAGGCAAAGGGAGTGGAGGTCTAAACCTTGGAAACTTTTTCGCAAACCGCAAAGGTTACAGTCGAAAAGGGTTCGACCGACTTAGCACCGAAGGGAGTGACCAAGAAAAAGATGACGAAGGCAGTGAATCAGAAGAAGAATACTCAGCACCTCTACCCCTACCAGCTCCTGTCTCTTCCTTAAACTAAGCCTTGGATTCTTTGTTGTACCATTTTACCAAGAACACCAGATTCCTTTCTCTTTCGCACGTTGAAAATTTTGTGTACTTAATTGTAAACTGCACTAGTCTGTGTGGGACTGTACACTTTTGGTTTCTTCTTTTGGGTTTAGTTTGCTTCCGTTTCAAGTGGAGGAGTGTCCTGAAAGATCATAATAGTGCCATTATCCTTGTGTAAGCATCTACAAAAGAGAAAGAGGGAGGTCCTCTCTTTCCCTCACAGTACTATTTTAAAGGATGTAGCGTTTACTCAGTTGCAGTTTGGAACTTTTCTCTATGTGCAAATGATCCCATTATCTGCTTTCACACAGTATTTTCCCAATAGCTCTTCCATTGCCAATTTCTTTCTTTGGTGCCTTTCCTGTCCAGTGTTCCCAACCTATGGCAGTACAGAAAAACTACATGCTACAAGAAGATAAAGCTGCTAAATCGCCTTCTATTTTTTTAAAATCACTAACATTATATTGCAATGAGGGAAAGAAAAATAGTCTCTATTTAAAAAAGAGTTTGGTTTTGTTTTTAATTTTCTTTAGTTGGTGTGTTTCTGGGATGTCTTATTTTTAGATGGTTACACTGTTAGAATGCTATTTTCAGAATCTGAATGTAATTTGTGTAATAAAGTGTTCTCAGAGCATTAGCTGTCAGAGTGTACTTTGCAATTTTGGGATATTTTTAGGTTTTGTATACTACTTTTGTAATGACTACACAAATCACAAATACAGTGAAATTTTATCAATGACTTCTGCAAGCAAAAGAAAAGTGCTATTTTGTGTAAAAATTAGAAATTATTTTGTTATGTAGCAAGTAATATAAAAAAACAGATCAAGAGTTTGCATACATGTATAAGAATTAAGCTCTCTTTAAGTATTTAAAGAGGAATTTTGCCTGTATATCAACCTGCAGGGTATATTATACTTTAATAAAACATGATCATAGCTAAGAGGAAACCTGTGTCTCCAATTGCATATGCAAATTAAGATAGTCAGTCAGTGTAGATAAAGTTTTCCCCTTACAACTAATTTTTAGTTCCTCAAAACTTTCACATATTTATATAGCAAAATCTTAATTACCAAAAATTTGTCAGATTTCATTTGTCTTCTGAGGACCTATTTCACAATAAGAATGAATAGAGATCACTTCAACTAGACATTGTATTCATGATTCATTACATAAAGTTTGCTAAGGACCTAGATAACATTTTCCGAAAAGCAGAAGCAAATTACAGTTAGCCAGGTGAGACAGTGGATAGAGTATTGGGTCTGGAGTCAGGAAAATCTGAGTTCAAATCCAGCCTCAGATACTTATGAGCTGTGTGACCCTGGACAAGTCACTTAACCTGTTTGCCTTAATCCACTGGAGAAGGAAATGGCAAACACTGTAGTATCTTTACCAAGAAAACCCCATAATGGGGTCACAAAGAGTCAGACACGACTGAAAGCTACTAAACAACAAAGAAGCAAATCGGTTGCTTCATAATTACATTGTAATAATTCAACAAATCAATAAACATTCATTAAGCACCTACTGTCTACCAAGCAAGGTGCTAGTCACTGGGGATACAAACACAAAGAATAATCAACCTCTATTCCCGAGAAGCTCCATGTAACAAAGAAGACGATAAGAAAATACCAATCTCTACAGGATAAATACAAAGGAGTTAAATAAAAGAATTTGAGAGAACAGACACCAGAAGCTGAACAGAACAGATCAGAAAAGTCTTCATATAGAAGGAGGTGCATAAGTTATATCTTAAAGGAAGAGATGTATTCAGCAAGATGGAGGTGAGGAGGAAGTGTATTCCACATATGGAGACTTCTGTGGGAGAAAAGGAAAGAAATGACTTGGAACAGCTATAGTGATTAGTGGGATAGAGAATCAATTAAGGAAACACGGAAGGATCACCCTATTGCAATGAAGACCAAGTTGAGATTAGATCATGTTAATTTGTCACAGACCTGCATTGTTCCATGGTTTCCTCCATTAAGTAGCACATAAATAATATGAATAATATAATCCAAAGTTGTGGTTTGAAGAGCTGTAATTGACAGTTGGATGAGGGAAGAATAGATTCAAGAGTAGAGTATATAATAGAGCTGAAATGATTTACTAAGGGGGTCTAGATTAGGAAAGAGGGTGAGGTACTAAATGTAGGGGTGAAGACCTGGAAAAGTGGTGGAGAAAGTGGAGGTAATGGTGAGGATGAATAACAGGGATAAGGAGTTGTAAACATTAAGAAAGTTGAAATTACAAAAATTACCAAAAATGCAAATTACAAAAGATTTTGATTAGATGAAGAAATTTTGAATTTCATGAAGTCCCCTAATATGAGGGTAAAGATAGAGATGGAAACTGTGAGTCATACATTTAATTCATTGAGTAAGGATGGTGGATGTCTAAGGGGGCTGGGTTCTGCATTAGGGGATATATTTGGATAGTGTAGATCTAAAAGAAAGAGAGTATAATGTAATAGTTGAAGAGGAAGAATCTGACAATGGAAAGCAAGCAGTACTGTGGTTTCCCTACCACAACTAGTGAGTGAATGGAGGGATGAGGGAGTAAGACAGAAAGTAAAAAAAGAGTGTCTTAGGAAGCAGCATTGTCATGAGGAAGATAGGTCTCAATCAGTACCTAATAGAGGAATGAAAAAGAAAGAAATTTTAGATGAAAAGAAATTTGTTCATGATGTAGCCTGTTTTCTAGATGACCAGTGCAAGGGGTAAGCAAATCTAGAAAGGGACACTGGGGGAGTAGGGGTGAGATGGATGGGAATAAGGGAACAGACTTCTGGGGTTGAAGAAGGGGTTCTGTTTTTTGTAGCCTGGGGTTCAGTATTATTAATACAGGGGGAAGAAAAAGGAATGGGAGTTGCTAGTACTGATGAATGAGTATAAGTGATGGAGAGAAGCCCGTGAAGGGAGGCAAGAAATTAGTTCAAAGTCAAGGTTCCAACCTTGTGGCAAGTGTTGGTGTTGTATCCTTTAAGGCCTACATCACCACCAGCAAGAACAATAATGCTTGAACTACTTACTTGACATGATTCTCTCCTGAAAGTGCTTTGAACACTGTAATTTATCATATGAATCTGAGCTAATTCTATAATTTGCTCTTTGACCCATTCATTCTTTGAGACTAGATTATTTAGTATCCAATTTAATTTCAACAACATTTTATTAAATGTAATTTTATTGCATTACTATTGTACCCAAAAAGGGTACATTCAATATTTCTGTTCTTCTACACGCCTTTGTGAGGTTCTTACATCCCAATAAATGGCCAGTTTTTGCAAAGGTACCAAGTACAACGGAGAAACAGATTACCTCCTTTCTTCTTATTTAGTATTCTACAATTATATCATATCTAACTTTTCTAAAATTCTATGCATATCATTAATTCATTGTTTATTTTATGGTTAGATTTATCTATATTTGAGAGTAGTAAATTGAGGTCTCCTACCCTATATAGTCTTGTTGCCATTTCTTCCTATAACTCATTTAACTTTTCCAAGAATTCATAGTCTATACCACTTGATGCATATATCAGCACTGATATTAATTCATTGTCTATGACACCTTTTAGCAAGATTCAATTTCACTTTTATCTTTTTTAGTTATGTCTATTTTTGATTTTGCTTTGTCTGAGATAATAATTGCTGCCACTGCCTTTTTAAATTCAGTTAAAGATGATAGATTTTGATCCAACCCCTTATTTCTAACTGTGTCTTTTAGTTTCCAGTATGCCTCTTGGAAACAGCACATTTTTGGATTCTGGTTTCTAATACATTCTCCTTTCTTCTGTTTCATGAGTGAGTTCATCATATTCGCATTCACAGTTGTGATTGCTAATTGTGTGTTTCCCTCCATCTTCTTTGCTTTTGTTTATTCTTCTCTTTTTAATCTGTCCTCTCTTCCAGAGTCTGTTTTGCTTCTGATAATGATTCCCTTAATTATTTGAGCTAATTCTAAATGTGAAGTACATTTTTTCTTCCTCAGTTCTACTCCTGCCATCTTCCTTTTACTTTAAGAATGATTAAATTGTAAGTGGGAGGGTCTAAAAAGATACTTAAGGCATATGGAAACTAAAAGTATACTATACATATTTTTATTTCAATAGCTGCAAAACCCTGCAGTCCCCAAGCTGTTCAAACCCTTCTTTTATATTTGTTGTGGGGCTATGTGACTTTTGCTACTTCTTAGTAGAACAAGTGACTAGTTTGGCATATATTTTATGCTTCATCCCATTAAATGTTTTAAAATTAGTCCCAAACTATTACTAAAGCATAGATGCTTGGGAAGAGAAAATGGGGCCTGAGGTACTCAGTGTAGCTGTTAACATGTTCCTATGGTTCAGCTTACAAAGTTAGCTAATTCAAACTGACGTAACTGGTTTACTGAGAAAACAAAAGCATGGACTTTGTGGTCATATTTCTTGATATAAACTGAATGCCTCATTTTTGTGAGATAAGGATAGACTTGTTAGTTACTGAAATTTTCTAGGGGAAAAGAATCAGTGTATGAAAATGAGTATTGGCAACATACAATAGTAGAAGTAAATCATAAAACAATTTCTTCCTTGTTTTAAAAATTCTTTTTTGCTGCATGAAATAAGTACAATTATACTCTAATATGCTCGTATCTCCAAACTCTACCCTAGTGACACAAACCGGATATTTATGAGACAGAGTAAAAACTGTGCATTTAGTTCTATTTCTCCAAATGTCTTCCTCTTAACCCTGAATAAAATATATAATATATCTGTATATACATACATATATATATATATATCTTAAAATGCTTTTTCATATCTAGACACCATTGTTATGAGCTAATTTATGAAGCCCTGATTATGTAATTGTTGGACTTTTTCCTTTAAATTAGTAATGGAAAGTCAATCTTTCTGAATTAAGCTAGCTACAATAAGAAGGAAAGGATCATTGGATTTAGAATCCTTCCAGGGGACCTTAGAGATCGCTTAATTCTACACCCTTATTTTACGGATGAGAAAATTGAGGCCCCCAGAGTTTAAGTCCTTGACCAAAGTTAGTAAGTGCCAGATGCAGGATTCACACTGGGTCATTTGTCTTCAAACGCATTGTTCCTTCCATTGGCTACATTTCTTCAATATTAGAAGAGTTTGAAGTTAGTACTTCCTATAGGAGTAAAAGACAACTTAAATTTTTCAAGGAAACAAGATCATTTTCTCAGACATTCATTTGCTTTGAGAATGAAAATCTGACCCAGAGCTAACCACTAGTTCTCGTATATAATAACATAAAGAATTCATAAGTATGTTTGTGGAGCACTTGAATGTTTTCAGAGTACTTTCCTCATGATCATCCTGTGAGATAGTGTAAATATTATCTTTTGCCACTTACAGAATAGGAAATGAGTTCAGAAAGGATGAATACTAAGACATGGCTACACAGATACTAAGTGTCAAAGCACAAACTAAAAGTCAAATTAGTTAGCAAACATTTATTAAGCACCTACTAGGTACCAGATACTGGGGTAAGTGCTTGGGATATCAAAAATGTTTAAGAAAAAAAATCTGCTCTCAAGGAACTCACTGTCTAACTGGTAGACACATTCAAGCAACCATATGCAAACAAGACATATACAGGATAAAGTGGAGATAATTAACATAGGAGAAGCATTAGAATTAAGATTAAGAAAGACTTCTTGCAGAAGGTAGGATTTCAGCTGAGAGTTTTAAGGAAGACAGGGGAACTGGAATATAAAGAGAAAGGAAATATCCCAGACCTTGGGTACAGCTAACTAAAATGTGTGGGGTAAAAAAATTTAAAAATAAATTTAATATATTGTTGAAAAAAATGTAGTCAAGAGATAGAGTGAGTGCCAAGTTTTAGGAATGACAGTGAACTCCAGGTTACTGGATCACAGTTCATGGGAAGAAAAGTGTAAGAGGATTGGAAAGGTAGGAGGGGGCCAGGTTATGAAGGAGTTTTAAAAGCCAATCAGAATTTATTTGATTATAAATTATAATTTATATATATTATATATAATAGATTATAAATATGTGATATATATAATATATTATATATAAATATATATATTATATATATAATTATAAATTATATATATATAATTATAAATATATAATATATTATATATAAATATATAATATATAATATAATATAATATATATTAATATATATATTAAATATAATAGATTATAAATCAAATTTATATTTGATTCTGGAGGTAATGGGGAAATACTGGAGCTTATTGAGTGGGAAAGCAGGGAGGTGAGAGCAGAGGGAGAGCGTCATGGTCAGACTTGTGTTTTAGGAAGATAACTTTAGTATCTGAGTATAGAATGGACTGGAATGAGTAGATCAGGGTGGGGAACCTGCAGCCACAAGGTCACATGTGGCCCTCTAGGTCCTTCAAGAAGTTTGGAATCAGTCAAAGGGCTGCACCTGAGGACCTAGATGGCCACATGTGGCCTAGAAGCCACAGGTTCCCCACCCCTAGAGCAGATAGTTGAGGTAGGGAAAACAATTAGCAGGCTATTTCAGTAGTCCAAGTATGAGATCATGAGGACTTGTTGCAGGTCTGTGGCAATGTAAGTCAAGAGAAGAACTATATATGAGATGTAGTAAATATAGAAATAATAGGATTTGGCAACTGATTGGATATGGGAGAGTGAGAGTGAGGAGTTAAGAGTGACAAGTAGATTGCGAACCTGGATGACTGGGAGGATGCTATTATTATATTATTATTATTATTATATTATTATTCCTTGATAACAATAAGGAAATTAGGAAAAGGGGATAGTTTTAGGGAAAAGGTAATGAGTTCAATTTTGTAAATGTTAAGTCTAAAATGTCTATATCTACTCTGAGATGTCCAATAAGCAGTTAGAGATATGAGAGAGGAGATCAGAAGAGAGGTTAGGATTGAATAACTATATTTGAAAATCATCAGCATAGAAATGATAATTGAATCCATGAGAGCCGATAAAATCACCAAGCATAATAATATAGAGGGAAAAGAAGGTCCAGAAAAATCCAGATAGTATCTTTAAATTTCATTTATAGGTTTAAATTCTACACATCTTATGTTCTACACCAAGGACCCCAGTTCAGTCAATAATTTTCTCCACTGATGTCTATAATGAGAACCTAGGATCATTCTTTTTTTAAAATTTTTTTCCTTTTATAATGTAGTTATTTTTAGTTTTTATATTCACTTCTACAAGATTTTGAGTTTTGATTTTTCTCTCCCACCCTTTCCTCTCTCTTCCCCAAACAACATGAAATTTGATGTAGGTTCTACTTATACTTTCATATTAAACCTATTTTCACATTAGTCATTATGTAAAGAAGAATTAGAACTAATGGGAGGAACTATGAGGAAGAAGAAATAAAACAAAACAACAAAAGAAAAGAAAAGGAAATATTATGCTTCCATCTACATTCAGACTCCAAAGTTCTTTCTCGGATGTGGATAGCATTTTCCATCGTGAATCTTTTGGAGTTGCCTTAGATTCTTGCATTGCTGAGAAGAGCTAGGTCTATCAAGGTTAGTCATTGCACAATGTGTCTGTTATTGTGTACAATGGTCTCCTGGTTCTTTGCTTTTCACTAAGCATCAGTTCATGTAAGTCTTTCTAGGTTTTTCTGCTTGTACTGGTCATCATTTCTTATAGCACAATTGTATTTCATTACATTCATATACCGAAACTTGTTCAGCCATTCCCCAATTGATGGATATCCCTTCAATTTCTAATTCTTTGCCTCCACAAAAAGCTGTTATAAATATTTTTGTACATGTGGGTCCTTTTCCCATTTTATGATCTCTTTGGAATACAGACCCTAGGATCATTCTTAAGCCAATAAGTGATTGTTCATTATAATAGACATGAAATAGTTTATCTTAGGTAGTGGTAGATAATCTGTCTTTGGAGATCTTCAGGCAGAGGATAGATGACCAGATGTGTTATATTTGAGATTCTTTTACAAGTACAGAATGAATTAAATGATCATCAAGGTCCCTTTCTAATCTGACAGTCTTTGCTTCAGCGATTCTACTACCTAGGATTCAATTTTGAGAATGAAAACTGAAGAACAAAATTGGAAAGCCCTTAAAATCCCAGTAGAAACTAAACCTTTTTGTATGAAGATCAGATTAGAGAGAAGGAAGATTGGAGGGTGGAAAGAGGAAATATGAATGTGCTTTTTTTTTTCCACCGTCAAAATTTGTGCTCTTGATTTTAATCATTATTTCTTATGGCCAGAAACAGACTTTACAACTTACTGGTTGTGATAGTTGAATACGATACATATCACTATAATTGAAAATGTTACTGTCTAAGGTTTTGAATAAATCAGAAAGGCTTTGATTCAGATTCATGGCTTATTTTAAGAAACTGTGCTGTGAACAAAGATATTCAATAGCTGGCTACATTCTCCCTTTCAAGAAACTCCTGATATGAACAACCTTTTGTTCAATGTTTAACAAGACAGAATAACCAAATGTTGACTTTTAAAAAAGGAGAAGGAAGGGGCAGAGCCAAGATGGAGAGGAAAAGGCAAAGACTCACCTGAGCTCTACCAAATTCCCCTTCAAAGAACTTTAAATAGTGCCTCAAAACAAATTCTGAAGCATCAGAACCACAAAAAGATGAGGTGAAACAATTTTCCAACCCAACAATCTTAGAAGTTTGGCAGGAAAGGTCTGTTTCATCAGAGTGAGAGTGGAGCACAGTCCAATGCAGGCTGTGAGGACAGAATCCATGCCACAGGAAACCAGCAGCTGGCTTTGGGGGTGACTGAATCAGCAGTGGCAGCAGATGCTTCCAGACCTCTCAGCCCAAAGATTGTAAAGGAGTTGGACACCTGCTCAGAAGGAGATTACAGGGGTCTCTTTGCTGTCACGAGGTGCAGGATTTTGTTGCATTGGATCCAATATTACAGTCCTAGGTCACAGTCCCAGGTCACAATCTCAAGGTGAGGAGGAACACTAGCAAACCAGAGTTTGCAACCACAGGGGAATAGGGACTCTCATCACAGTCCCAGGGCAGAAAAGAGAGCTTGTGGTCACTCACAGAACAGAGCACAGGTCAGGAGACTAGTAAACTCACTTCTTAGATCATACCACTTTGAAAGAACTGAAAGCTTACAGAACCCCAGAACTAGCTCTGAAAAAAGCTGCAAAAAAATCCTGAGGCTTGGGACAGTGCCCCTCTACCCAGCAAGCACAGCCCAACTTTAGTATAAAGCTAAAAGTAAAGAAATAGGCTGGAAAAATGAGCAAACAACAACAAAAAAAAAAGATTCTGACAATAGAAAGTTACTATGGTGACAGGAAAGATCAAAAAAACTCAAAAGAAGAAAACAAATTTAAAACTGCTATCCAAAGCATCAAAGACAAATGTCAATTGGTCTCATGCCCAAAAATAATTCTTAGGAGAACTCAAAAAAGGATTTTAAAAATCAAATAAGAGAGGTAGAGGAAAAATTGAGAAAAGAAACGAGAGTGATGCAAGAAAATCATGGAAGAGAAAAATGCCTTAAAAATCAGAATTGATCAGATGGAAAAAGAGGAACACAAATTTACTGAAGAAAAGAGTGAGTGCCTTAAAAAGTAGAAATGATCAAATGGAAAAAGAGGTAAAAAAGCTCAATGAAGAAATTTTTTTAAAAAATTAGAATTGTAATAAGAATATGTCATTCCCCAACTGATAAATGGTCAAAGTATATGAACAGGCAGTTTTCACAGGAAGAAATTAAAGATATCTATAATCATATGAAAAAATGCTCTAAATCAC
>CM053590.1:170066962-170125392 GCA_028646515.1 Pseudochirops corinnae | reverse complement strand
ATAATATAATTCAATTAGACTGTTTGCAAGCATGACAGAATCTCTTTGGATCATTTTTGAAAGGTTTCATTTTTTTCCTTATACAATTTCTCAATTATACTATTTTGTGGTAGTCTATGTTTATCATTTTCATTTCCTAATGTATCCGAAAAAATATTTCAGTTTTTATGTGACAATAAATATAATTAAAAATTAAACAACATGAATCTTTACTTATAGATGATGTCTTCATTAAGGGGACTAAAATGTAGTATAAAGAACTGGAAGTAGACTACATTTTTGCTTATTTAGAAAATAAACATACACACATATAATAAACATTTATAAAAAAGACTTTTTATTTTGACAAAAGCAATAATTAGTTTTTCTTAAAATCAGTTTCCTTGAATACAAATTTTCCTCAATCAAAATTTGCTTCCCTTTCATATAGCTAATACCTTAAATAAATTTTGAACCACAAATTTAAATTCATCATGACATCATCGAATTAGTATTACTATAATATATAGAATATATATGATAATATATAGATATACTTCATATATTTATATAAATATTGCATTATAATAAATATATGTTAGTATGTTTTGTATATATTGTATACTATATTTCTTAGAAATAAAAATGACATAAAAAGTATATGTCCAATTATACAGCCTAATTTAATCTATGATAGTGGATGAGAAAGTAATATGTCAAAGACGGGGAGGAGGAAGATGAAGAATCTTGCTTCCAGTAACTTGTGTCCTTTTTTTTTTTAATAAATTAGCTCATCCATCAGTTGTTATTCCCTTCAGATTTTGTTAATGAAACTCTTATTAGCATTATATTGCTTATGAGATGCCCTAAACCTACCTCCTGTGTGCTCTGTTTCCTGGGTACCCTCATCACGTGGGGGCTGTTGTAATGAGAAAGGTCTGGTTTCTTCTGGTTTCAAGGTAGATTCTAGTCTGTGGAATTTGTGAATTCTGTCTCTGACAAGAATAGCATTGCCCTTCACATTATGGTCGACTCCCTCTCTGGGACCAGACCAATTAAGGTCCTTCTTTTGTACTACATTAGCAATTTCAGCTACCAGATCTGATTCTGCCTTTTCTGTAGGGTTATACTTATGCACATGAACCACATCTTCCCTTTCTCCTAGAAGCTTGGAAATGAGGGAATAGAAATCACCTGCACAGAAAAGAGAAAAGATAAAGGGGAAGGGGAAAAACAAGATTATGGCAAGGTTGGAAAAGTTTCCCAAAATTTCAGCAAAGAAAAAAGAACAGGTCAATGAAAATACCCTGTCTCAGGAGATTACTGTTTTCAGTCTTTCACACATTAAAATACAAAACGATAATCAAGAAGAAGTAAACTATAAGCAGCAACACATACACTGACAACTTGTTTATTGGTATTTTGGGGAGAGTGGACATTGTAGTACGTGACCTCCAAGAACATACTTGTAGAGACAAAATAATGCATAATTGCAAAGCATAATTTCGAAATAGTGCATAATTACAGAGCAAGTTTCAATAAAGGATATTCACAATAGACAGATTAGTTGGAAGTTGGAGCCCAAAGTCTTAAAAAAGGAGCAACCTCAAAGAATAATTTCTGATGATTTGAAATCATTCTTTAAGGAAAATACTATTAAAATGTAAAGTCATGGGAAATTAAAGTACTTTTTTTTGGTGGATATAGGTCAGTTTCCATATAACAGACCACAGAAATCTAAATTATTTATATTTCTTAAAGAAAGCACAGCTCTTTATATTTTATTTATTAATTCTAGTTGATTTTGAAGAAGGAAAGTTGGTATTCAAGAACACTGATTTTTAGGAAAAACACTTTTAAATTAGTTAATTAGGATTATTTCCCAGTGCTCTGTCTTGGGCCCGCTTCTCTTTTCTGTCTAGACTCACTTGGTCATTTGATCATTTCGCACGGGTTGAAATATTTCTCAAATTTACAGATCTACTTCTAATAGTTCTCCAGAACTATAGTCAGGCACTACCGCTTGCTTACCTGGACATCTTTACCTGGATTTTCCATCAGTCTAATGATAATAATAATAATAATAATAATAATAATAATAATAATAACAACAACAAACATTTATATAGCACCTACTATGTGCCAGGCTAAGTACTTTATAACTATTATCTCATTTAATCCTCCCTACAATGCTGGAAGGTACTATTACTCGTTTTACAAATGAGGAAATTGAGGCAAACAGAGGTTAAGTGACTTGCCCATAGTCACACAGCTAGTAGGTGTCTGAGGGTGAATTTGAACTCAGGTCTTCCCCAGCTTCCAGGTTTAGCACTATTGCACCACCTGTATATCTTGTGTATCTCAAACTCTACATGTCTGAAACAGAACTTACTCTATTTTCCCCAAACAACTCCTTTAAAATGTCCCTGTTTCTGTTGTGAAGACTAGCATTCTTCCAGTCACACAGTTTCATGACCTTAGAACCAGCCCCCGACCCTTCCTTCTCACCCATTTTCCCATAGCCAATCAGTTGCCGATGCTTTTGCTGATTTTACCCACACAACATCTATTGCAACCACAGTTTTACCCTTCTTCAGCTCCTGATCACATCTCACTTGGACTGTTGCACTAGCTTCCTCATTGGTCTTCCTGCTTCAAAGCCTCTATGTTCTCCAGTCCACACAGCAAACCTTCCGTGGCTGCTCCCCTGCCCTCAGTGTAATATAAAATCCTAAACCTGGCAATTAAAGCCCTCCACAGTCTGGTTCCCATCTCCTTTCTAATCTAATCTCCCATGGCTGCTTTTCACACACGTTTTGTTCCAGACAAACTGGTCAACTGGCTATTTCCTGAACATAAAACACTCCTCATCTTCATGGGTTCCCATCTTACTTCAGAGTTGAAGCTTAAGTGCTTCTCATATAAAGTTATTCCTGATATTCCTCCCTACTCTCACGAGAACGTAAGACCCTGGAGGATAGAGACTGGTACATTTTTTCTTTATATCCCCACAAACTAGTACATCGTACTTTAGTAGGCAATTAATTGATATTTATTCAATTCAATTGAAAGACTTTCAAAGAGAAAAGATTTTGACCTAGGGAAAAAAAATCATGAAAGTGATTCTAAATTAAAATTTAAAAAAAATTTTGAATTTCTATATACTTGTAGTAAATTTCTTGAATGAAACACGGGGAAACAGAATGTGTGTGTGTGTGTGTATTAATTAACTTAGAAACAAAATTAAACTCTAGTGAAATTCATGATGAATTTTGAGCCTGACATTTAAATTTGTGGTTCAAAATCCAGGTATCAGCTACGTGAAGGGGAAACAAACTTTAAGCAAGGAAAGCTGGTATTTGAGGAAATTGAGTTGTAAGAAAAACACTTTAAAACTAATTATATGGTGTTCTTCTCAAAAAATAAAAGTATATTTCTAATTCCTGATAACTACATTTTAGTGCCCCTGATGAAGATATCACCTATAACTAAAGATTCATATAGTTTAATTTTTAATTACATTTACAGCTTATATGATAAAAAGCTGAAATATTTTTAGATACATTAAAAATGAAAGTGATAAAGAGTTGTTAAATATAAAGAAACTGGTATAAGGAAAAAAAATTAAACCTCTCAAAAATGATCCAAAGAGATTGTCATGTTTACAAACAGTCTTGGTTCAGTGAATTGAACTAGGAATTCTATCCTTACTTTTGGAAGAAGACTATCTCAGGTGAACACTCCTGTCAAAAAAAATTACCAAAATAATAGGGCCAATTTCAGAAAAATGATCACAGTAAATTATAGCTCAACCAAGGTGTCAGGCCATAGGAAAAGATTATATACATATATATTTTCTGCCCAATATAGTGTCCTAAGACTGTGCAAATCAGGCAAATATGCTTTGTGCATTGGAAGATTTCAAGTGGAAATGAGACCAATAACATTTTTTATTGTTGTTGTTTCAATTTTGAATAGAGTGTAGAGAACCCAGAAAAATGAGCCAACTCTCTGCAGTAAATTAAAAAAAAAAACAAAATCTGTCTGTTACAAGTAACAGACAATTTGCTAGGAAGAGAGGCAGTGTAAGTACCCCGACTTTGGAATAAGGGGAACTTCATTCAGATTATACCTGTGTGACTTTCGGAAAATCATTTAACCTCCTTGGGCCTTCCATGGTTATCTCATCTGTTTAAGGAAGGGATTGAAATAAAGGGTCTCTGAGGTTCTTTCCAATGCTAGATCTATGATCCCAAGATTCTTGAAATAAGGGTATAAAGAACATAGAACTAGATGCAATAAACTTGTGGCTCAACTTTCTCCATCAGTCTATAACTGAAAGTTGGGTTGTCGTTTTTTGACTAAAACTCACAGTTATCTCAGAAGCCTCTACTCAATGTACTTCCACTAATATGGTAACCAATTTCCATACTTTCAGCAAACTCCATGCTACCCTGTCCAAGTATAGTTATGCTATTTCTATCACTAAACTTGTGTGTGTGTGTAGGTTGTTTAGAAATTGTAAGGATGGTAGCAGTTGAGAAGAGAACAAAGCAGGGTAAGCAACTTTGATCTGACTTTGATCAATTCTCCAGGGCAGGTCTTCTAGATTTAGAATTAACTCCTCCTTGGTTTCCTTACTGATGGAATCTGCTTATTTTTGTTTTTTAAAGGAACTAAGCCATAACATTTTCAAACTTATTCATCTCTACCTAAGACCCATACATAAAGAAATCATAACTTTTCACAGGGCCTAACATATAGTAAGTATTCAAAAAAATATTTGCTGATTTAGTTTAATCTGAAGATTAACTCAGTACAGTTTTTCATATTTACTGAAAGCAATTTTAATTTTTTCAGTTAGCATTTAGAATTCTAGATATCCAAAATTTGTCTCTTAATATTTTTCCCCAAAACTACCCCTTTTCTAAACTTCTATGTTTCTATCCACAGCACCGCTATCCTTCTAGTCAATCAGGTTCATAACCTCGGTGTTATACCCAACTCTTCAGTTTCCATAACCCCATATAGCCAATCTGTTGCCAAATCTCGCCATTTCCACTTTCACAACATCTGACCCCTTCTTTCTACCTACATAACTACCACCTTATTTCAGGCCCAGTTCAATTCTCACACCTAGATAACTTCAACAGCTTCATAAATTGTCTACCTCCCTCAAATCTTTATTTCAGTAGCTCCTCCATATTGGTACTACAGTAAGATTCCTTAAACACACATCTGACCATGTGGCTCCTCTACTCAATCAGCTCTAATGTCTCCTTGTTGCTCTAGAAAAATATAAACTCCTCTCTTTTGCTTTTAAAGCTCTGCATCACCTGGCCCCAACCTATCTTTCCAGCCTCATTGGACATTATTGTCTCTTCTGCACTGTGTGATTCAACCAAACTAGCCTTATCTCTGTACTTCCCAGGTAATACTACATGTCCCAACCCCCTGCCTTCACACTGACTGCCCCTCATACCAGAAATGTATCCCCTCTAAGCGTCACCTTCTACAGGAAGCCTTTTATGATTTCCTCGACTGTTAGTTCCCCCTTCAAACTACCACATATTTATTTTATGTTGAGTCTATACATGCTTATATATGTCCTTGTCATCATGCCCAATAGGATGTAGGCACCTTGGGAGTAAGAACTGTTTCAGCTTCTGTCTTTATATCCCCAGTGTGACAGATCATTGATGATGGCAGACACAGGGTCCCATCTAGAGTCACATCTGAAGGCTTGCCAGCTTTTGATAGGGCATCCCAGGGCTTCTAGGCTATAATGCTGTAGTCTTCAGGAATCTCACCTCTATTCCAAACTGAAGGATTGGACATGGTTTTCAGAGAAAATAAAAAAATCTGTCTGTCTGTCTATTTATCCATTTGTATTTCTTATTCTGCTTCTGTGATTTCACTGCCATAGGGAACTCTTATTGAAGAAACACTCTCCAAATGCAGATCAACCCCTGTGCTACAATTTACAGTTTTAGAGAACTGACTAACACTTTGAGGGGTTAAGTGATTTGCCTAGATCACACAACCAGTATAGTAGAGGCAGAGCTTGAGCCCAATTTTTCCTGACTTTGAGGCCATTCCTCTACGCACTAGGGCACAGTCCTTCACAATATGCTCATTAGATAATATTCTGTCAGAAATATTAAAAATACTTTCCCATAATTCTAAGTAGAATTTTTTTTGTTATTAAAGGAATTAAGGTCAGAGTAAAGAAATATAAAGACAAATTGAAACCAATTTTTGGATAAAAACGATTTCTGATTTATCTGGGATCAGAATGTCCTGTGACATTAGCAGTGCAACATTGCGAGTTCCCCATTTTCAGGGCAGTCATCCTCCTGGTCTGCCAGCATACCCCTTTTCAGGACAGGAGAAAGAAGTACTGGTAGAGGCTAAGGGAGCTGGATCAGGCACAGAGAAGGGGTGTAAGCTGCCCCATCTTGTATGGTGCTTTCATTCATAGTCAGACTATTCATACTGCTTAAGGTAACCCATCTCATAGCTGTTTTTAAACTCCAGTGAAAATTTCTGCTATACTTCCATCCATTTCATTGTCCTCACCTAGCCCCTTCAGCTGATCACTGTGACTGCCCAAAGGCAATAAAGTTGTGCCAAAAGTTCTATGAGAGTTGGTCATAGGAAATTTCTGTGGTAGTAGCAGCTAAGATGCCGGGAAAACAAAGGCAGGATAATCTCACTGGGTTCTAAAACAGTGCCAGGAGTTCAAACTTTGCAGTCTTTCTCCACTCTACCACAGATTAGATTATCTGGATTAAACAACTGGAGTTTCAACAAGACAATTTTCCATTTGTCTGAGGATGCATAACTACCTTTTGCTTCTAAGGAGACAATTCTTAGACATTTTATAGAAAACTAGTTATAAACTAATTTATATAGGAAACAGACTTTGAAAATAATGCTATGCAGATTATTTTAAAAGTGCTTTGAAATAATGGGTTCAAAAACAGATTCCCTTTATTTTATTTTTGCTTTTTGGAGGGTGGAAGGCAGGGAAATTGGGGTTAAGTGACTTGCCCAAGGTCACATGGCTAGTAAGTGTCTGACGCCAGATTTGAACTCAGGTCCTCCTGACTTCAGGGCTGGTGCTCTATTCACTGAACCACCTAGCCACCCAATTCCCTTTATTTTTGAAGAATATATAAAGTCTTAGTTCTAGTGTAGGTTTTATTAGTAGAATATCATCAACACGTTGTAGCGTTTAGTTTAGTTTAGTTTAAAACAAAACATGTTTTAGTAACTTTTCAAATTATGTATTCCTATTGTCCAAGAAAATCACTAGTAGTTTATTAATCTAAAATACACAGTTCTCACAACTACTTACTGCTGTAAAATTTACTTACTAAATGGAGGATTAATTAAATATTCATCGACAACTTAGGTGCTAATGAAATATGCCAAAGAGCAGTCAATTCGATGAAAATTGAACCAAGGCAAGTAAACCTGTAAAGGGGTAATAACAATTAATAAAATGAAAAGCCTCCTTTGAGTAATTTTAATCTGGAGGCTCTGAATGAATCACAGCAGACTCTTACCCTCAGATAATTAGGTTATTGACTATTAATCTATTGGGGCAGCTAAGTGGCACAGGCCTAGATTCGGGAAGATCTGAGTTCATATCTGGCTTCAGATACTAGCTGTGTGACCCTGGACAAATCACTTAATCCTGTTTTCCTCAGTTTCCTTATCTGTAAAATGACCTGAAGAAGTAAATGCCAAATTATTCCAGTATCCCTGCCAAAAAAAGCCCCAAATGGGATCACAAAGCATCAGACCTGACTGAAATGACACATGAATCTATTACCAACACTATGTATGTATGTACGTATGTGTGTGTATAAATACACACTATATATGATTCAAAAACTTTTAAAATAGGATTCTAATGACTTTCCCAAGGTGTATGAATGAGGTAGCTCTAATATTTTTTGTTCAAGGACAAGATTGATTTAAATGAACAAGAATGAATTCTTCTCTTCTTCTTAGAGGATACAGACACAAAACACCACTCTGCTGTGGGGAAAGGGCTTATGTGCATTACTTGCGTGGGGATCCCTATCTGAGAGCCTGACAGCTTGACAAATGATTGCCTATGTCTACCTGTTCTGTTCTTAGGAAACAAATCCCAAAGCTGCCATTCATTCAGCTTCCCAAAGTGTTGGGGGGATATTTAGAGCTAGGTTTGATAGATAATTTTAATAAGTAAAGATTGCTTTGCTTCTCATAAATCATATCAAGCCAGTTGATTTTCAGTGAATGAGTATACAAACAAGAAGTATATGTTCTTTTTAAATTGCATTGAAAGGTGCAATAAGAACAGAAAAGCTAACAAAACCATTTGTAGTCCATTATAGAATCAAGTCAGTGCCTAAAATATACAATTAATTGCAGATAAAAAGGATTATGTATTTTAAGGGCTAAATCAAAACTTTTTATTTTAAGTATAATGGAAAAATAGTTATTTTCTTTTTTTTTATGGCCAGCTATAGTCCTTTCAACATGTAAGCTCATTTCTCTGGTTCTGCTTGTTTGATAAAACACATCAATAGTAATTCAATTTTGTTAGCATAATACCATTACAAAATTATTCAGTGTCGTAAGACCTGTTTGAGAACCTTTAACTCTCACAGGTCATGGTACATTCTCCCTCTACAAATTTTATTGTCATATTCTCTGTCTCGCAAATATACTGACCTTTGAGTAGAAAGATTGATTATAACAGGTCACAAAGACTACAACAGAAAGGGATTTGAGCAAACTGAATAAAACATATCAAAGACCTCTTCATACCAAGAAAAGCACAGAAGGCCAAGGCACAATGTGGAGAAGAATAAACAGACTTAATTAGAGATTTTTAAGCTACTACATTTTACCTCAAGTTTTTCTAAGACATATACTTTTTTTTCAAATGGAAATTTTGCATCTCCATCTGGAATTAATATCAGAAGGAAATATACACACAGAAAATCACCAAGTATTGTTTGGGGATTCCTGTTGCCTGCTATCATAATATTTTCTTGATGTCAGCAAATTCACTGGACTGGTTGACTGGCTCACTGATTTATTAAGCTTATGAAGAGGAAAAACTATTCCTGGGAGTAAAGTATAAGGGCAACTTTTTATTTGCTTTAATATTCTAGGAAAGTCAAACCTTAATTCTCAATTTCTTTGTCCATAGGTATAGCTTGATTTAAGGTAACATCGTATAGTGTAGAGTTTTCCAAACTGTGAGGCGTGTCCCTTCTCAGGGAGCACAAGATCCTCTTAGCAATGGTCAAAATTATGGTATTTTTTTTCCAGGAAATGTCTCATATAAATATATCAACCAATCAATAAATATTTATTAAGTGTATGCTATGAGTTGATATCCACTTTTTAAAACCAAAACCAGCCAAGATAGAAAGATGAACAGAGAATATGATTCCACTGGTAGAAATCAGCAAAAGAGGAGGGTAACATCTTAGGGCTACAAGTGATGGACCAAGAGCCAATCAAACATTCCCTTTCCTGCCTGTGGGGACCCATTCCCCATCCAACCACAGGGGGAGAGGTCTGCAATCCATTCTCTTACCTGATGTTGACTGGCTGCTCTCCACCAGCCCTACCCTGTGGGAGTGGGACCAGAGCCAATGGCATGCTCTGTGGAGAGAAGGACATACACAGGCTACCTACCTGGTGAGCCATTACTGTCTCTCGGACCCTCTGGTACCAACGTGTTGTGCTCCCAGATCTTCTATGCCCCCATGCTCTCTCCATCCCTCTCCACTCTTTCCTCCTCCTCAGTGAGGGAAGTTCTAGTACTAGGCAGTGTTGGAGTTTGAGGGTCTAGGTCTCACTTTAGCCTTAGTTGTTGCCCCTTATAGTTGGGACACTAATCCTATTCCTTTCTCCAACAACAACAGCCTTATCTAATAGTTAACCTATATTACATTGTTTCTATACACAGAAAAATAATCAGAGAAAGTTTGGTATATACCTAATATGCACATGTTGTCTAAATCTAGAATGTAATTCCCAAGGCCAGGAATTGTTTTAGTTTTGTATTCTTAACACTTAGTACAATGTCTGGAACATAGTAGGTGATTAATAAATTCATGCTGATTGATGTTTGAAAATCCACCAAGTACATATTAATACAGTACTATCTTCCCATTGGTGAAAAACTGATGCATTTTAAATACTTGTTGGCATATTTAGGACCAAACTATTAGCTGTACAGGCTGAGACTCCAGAATATACCAAGTTTCTCAAGTCCTTCCTGATGAGTTTCAGAGCAAAACATAGGAGACACATAGGAAATCTTATTAATTAATTAAATTCAACTCATTAATATGGAAAATAGTCCCCAATAGCTAATGAAAGCTTTTATTCCATATGAAATTGTCATGGCTAAAATTTATGCTAATTAAGTAAAATATTGTTGAAAATTTCTTGAAAATATGCAGTTAATAAGATTTCCTATGTGTCCAGACTTTAGGGACACCCTGTATTTATCTCAAGTGCAGGTAATTTCACATGTGTGTTACTAACTCTTAAAGTAGGCTGACATTTTAGTTGGTTTTGAAAATAAAAAAAAAATTTTTGAGTCTGGCAACAGATCTCAGGAGCTAATTTAGAGATAAAGTTTCTATACAAGGACTTTAACAAATACACACTAGAGAATCACCGAAATTCTGTCACTTGTGATCTAGGCTCTAAGAACTACCTACCAGTTGAAATTTTCACAAAATGAAGTCCTTCTGATACTTTAGTGGCTAAATCCCCTATGATAGGGTTTGAAGTGGACTAAATTTTGCACAAGAACAGATTCTAGCAAAGTTTCTTTATATTGAGTGTGTGTGCAGGTGTGGGTATGTGTATGTGTGCATATATAGTACATGTGTGCTTCTTTAAAGACAGCTCAAATTCCACCTTCTTCAAACCTTTCCAAGTTCTTATAGCTACTAGTGCCATCCCTTTATCTACTCTATTTCTTCTATGAGCCGAGTTCTTCACATGTTGTCTCTCCCATTAAAACATATCAAAGATAGGATCTTTCTTGTATTTTCAGGACTAGCACATAATAAATGCTTATTGACTTACTATCTGATGGGTAGAGGGACACACAAAGAGCATATACATTCCTAAGGAAAATGTGTAGAGAACATGTGTGGCCAGGAAACCTACATGGAAAGCCAACTCACTACAAGACTTGCTGCTCATGCTGCTAGTAATGTCATCATCACCTTATTCCTATTCTCCATTGGATATGTATAAAGTATCACAGCCAGATATCACTCTATTGGACTTTGTTCTTGTGCAGGAATTCAGGTCATGAATAAACATAATACAACCTTTGTTCTTTACTGTACCATGAAGCCCCCACTGTGAGCTAACGACTACCTGTGTTGAGGCATCAGCCCCTTGGCCTCTGGGAAATTTACAGATTAATGTTTGTCAGAATCTAGTCAAGGACATGAGAACAGGCTTCTTTCTCTATGAGAAAAGCCCCAATAATTTATAAAATCAAAAATCTAGTAGATCAGATTTTCTCTACCTTTCTCTCTCCTTCTCCTCATTCCCATTCATTCTCCTGCCCATTTATGATGGTCTAAGATCCCAAAGTATAGATCCCAAGATCTATGGCAATAATAGATTAATATCTCTGCTTCCTCTATAATCACTCTTCTAGAATTCCTGGGAAGTCCATGAAGCCTCACAGACACATCAGAGATGAGAAATTTTCTTTGTAAAAAGAGTAAAAGATGGGAAACTATTTTTGTTACTGTTCCCTTTCCTTCCTCCCCAAGTTATTTTGATACCAGACATTAAGAGGAAGAAGCTTATCTCAAGACAGACTTGGGAACTTAAAACACACTCTACCTCTGGCTCTCTCATAGCCTCAGTCATCTGCAAAGAGCACTTGTCAATAAATCTCATCTGGATTTCTAAGTTTTGTGTATGAGCTCTCTTTTTTCTTTCCAGACACGGATGTCGATTTACCATAAAATCACTCACCTAGATATGCATTTGCCTCTAAATGTCAGTAGAATGGGTAGGAAAATTTGATTAATTTTCCTTTTCACTGAAAAAAAAAGTAAGACAAGAGGAAGTGGAACCAGAAGAGCAATTTGTACAACAATAGCAATATTGTTGTACTTGGAATTGTGAAGACAAACAATATTTTTTGTAAATTTTAAAAGACTTGGGAACTTCGATTAATGCAATGACCAACCACAATTTCAAAGGGAGCATGATGAAATATGCTGTCTCCTCCTGAGAAGTAATGGATTCAGAGCTCAGACTGAGACCATATTTTCCCCCTTTGGACATGGCCATTGCAGGAATCTGTTTTGCTTGACTATATTGTTCATAATAGGGACTTTATTTTTCTTGTGTTCTCAATGGAGGGTGGGGAAGGAAAGTAGGAAGGAGAGAAGACAGATCTTCATTTGAAAATAAAATAAAATTTAACTTAATAAAAAAGAAAAATATTGCAGAACCAGAAGACAGCACTAATTCCCAGACTACATTATAGGACAGGAGTGCTGAGATATGGGTAAATAATGATCAATAGTACATTGGGATACAAATTCAGTGATTCCTTTTTTTCTCACCTCAAATTACGACTGCATCCGAGGAAAACTCCTTATGGCATGGGCAATCTATGAAGAGTTTTAGTTTTAGCTCTTACTATTATCTCTACACCATGGGGTATATTGGTCATTTCTCTGTATCTCTCGTGGAATGAATACAGTTCAGGGAAAGACTACTAGATTCCAAATCCAAGGACCAGGGTTTGAATCACAGCACATATACTACTAGTTTTTAAATTTAATTTTTAAAATTAAAAAAAATGTTAATTTTAGGCAAGACCTTTTCCCTCTCTGGGCATCATTTTCCTCATCTATTAAGCAAACTAAATGACTCCTAAACTTTAAACTCTAAACCTAAGGTTCTATAATCCTAAGGACAAACCTCATAGGAGGGAGCTGGGAGAATTTAGGAGAAAGTCCCTGGATCTCCTCCAGCTCCTTGACAGCTTGAAATCCAAACAAGGCCAAGGATCAGCAACAAGGTGAGTGCTCCACAAGGACAAATTGTTCTTGAGAAGCATGTTGCTCTAGATTTCTTCAGGGGAGACCAATGGAAAGCTTAGACTCAATTGGTGATACTTCTCAAAAGAATAAACTCAGAGCTCATATACTATTTCAGGGAGCTTTCTGAATACGACTACTTTATTTTTAATGCAAAGGAGAATCGGTCAAATTTTCCTACTCATTCTGCTTCCTACATTTAGGTGCAAGTGCACATCTAGGTGAGTGATTTTATGGTAAATCAGGATCCATGCCAGGAAAGCTCACCTAGATTATAAACAATGGGATTCTCAGTCCCTCTAAACTAATCCAGGGGTTCCCATAGTCTAGCAGTGGCAACTTAGGAAGGGGTTGTGTTGGCCCATGGAAAACTTCATATCTATACCTTTTCCTGTGATACTGACTTAAACACAAACCGGGCTGTGTTTATGGTGCTTCTCCATGTACCTATCAGGACTTGCTGATGCAGAAAGAATACATAGAGGATCAATTTGAAAGAAACAAAATGCCCATTATCTGCAGCATGAGAATTAGTTCTAAATAATACTTTATTTTTTCTTTTGATTTATAGTCAAATCATATTACTTTCTGACTTATACTTTTCAAATTAAAATGCCTTCCTTCATTCAGCTGCTAAAGTGATTTTCCTATTGCAGAGGTTCAACCATGTCACTCTCTGCTCCATAAACTCCAGTGGCTCCTAGCACCTCCAAAGTAAAATACAAAATCCTCTACTTATTGTTCAAAGCCCTTCATAAATTCCCCCCACCATCCCCCACCTTTTCCCAATCTTTTTACACCTTCCTCCTTGCAATGTACTTTTCAAGCCATTGACATTGACCTTGCCGTTCTTTGAGTTAAGACACTCTATCTCTTGGCTCAGAACATTTTCTCTGGCTGCCCCCATGCCTGGAATGGTTCCTCCTCATCTCAACCTCCTGGCTTCTCTTGCTCCCTTCAAGTCTCAGCTTAGTGGTTCTCAACATTCCTAATGCCGCAAACCCTTTAATACTCGTAGGTGGGCATATCTGCATGTGGGCGGACCCACTTGGAGACGGATAGAGGAGCGGTGTCTCGGTTCCTAAGATCATCAGAAATATGTGTTTTCTGATGGTCTTAGGTGACCCCATTCGACCCCCAGGTTGAGAACCACTGTGAAGCCTTTCTCAACCCCTCTTACCTCTAGTGCCTTCCCTCTGCAGATTATTTCCTATTTATCCTATATACAGCTCGTTTGGATATAATTGTTTGCATGTTGTCTTCCCTGTTTGATTGTGAGTTCCTTAAGGGCAAGTGCTGTCTTTTGCCTTTCTTCCTATCCTGAGCACAGGGCCTGACCCATAGTAGGTTCTTAACAAATACTTACTGACTAATTGACTAAATAGTTTCAAACCCAAATGACAGAAACGTCTTCATGTCCAAGAAACCTGTTTGAGTTTTGGAGCTTTTAACTTCCACAGACACTGTTTATAAATGATCAAAAATAGAAGTAATTACTGGAAGGAAAAAAAATAGATATGTTTAAAAGCATTTGGTTTATACAACCAAACCTTTCAAAAGCCCACTGCTAAGGAAAAAGCAAGGATAAAAAAATCTGACAATTAATCTTCCATTTATAAATTAAAAAACCTTCTTCTGTGATAACAGTTTTCCAGAAGTTCTGTTGTTCTACAACTAACTGAAAATGAGAAGCCCAGTGAAGCTTCAGTCTCTACTGAAACACAATGATGAGAATACATCTGTCAAATGCAGTCTTGTACCCAATGATCTGTATATAACTATTGCACTTTGGGAATTCTAATTTATCAGCTACTTTTTTAATGGTACACATTTCACTGAGTTTACATAGCACTAAATTAATTTGTTTTGTGTCTGTATATGTTTCAGCCAGATTATCACAAATACTTTTCATATCATTAGTTAGGATATCATTACTGATTTTTATTGCTAAAACAAGTAGTTTCTAATTCTAGTAATTTTAAGTCATTAGGTTGATATGTGTCATTTAAAAACCATCCCAACTATTATGCTCGGCAGACTTTTCTTTGGCTGAATTTGTGTGGATACACATATACATTTATATTTATGTATATACATAAATATACATATACATATACACCATCATTTTGGGAAAACAAAGTTTGCTGAATAAGCTGCTGTATAACTTTCAATGCTAAAATGTCTAGATTTAAAAGATTGTCCTTATCTTTTCCTATTTTTATAGTTCAAAAAGAACAGTTTCTTTGATAGTGAAGACAATGCTATGGTAAGCATGGAATTAATATTTTTTTAAAATGAAATGTTTTGTGAAAAATACATTGACTATTAATAACCAACTAAACTTGCTTAATAACTATAATTAATTTTAATGCATAAAGTACCAAAACCTGATTCTTTAGTTATGTCTTCTAAGTTCTCATCAGGATTCTTTTTCCAGTCTCATTCACTTTTTCTCTTAGATGGTGATAGTACATGCACATTCTTTTCTTCTCATGTTGCATTTGTTTTTTGCATTATATTGTTTCATGAGATAGTATTATCTACTGGACAACAAGCTACTCTTGCAGTCAGGAATACCTGAGTTCAAGTCTGGTCTTTGACCCAGGTTCATTATGTAACCAGAGGCAAGAATCTTAATCTTTCCATTTTTTACACAACTTTCTAAGACCATAAATTACAAATGACTTGCTAACCTGAATCAATGGAGAGGGTTTTCAAACTGGGAGTTTCCCAAACTGATGAAATCACAAATGCAGATCTTCTGTCCTTCCTCTATCTGCCAAAATCATTAAAATCTTTCCATATTTCTTTTTATTCTTCAGTTACTATGATAAGGAAACCAAAAAGCCTAAAAAGCTGACCTTAGCACACTCATGCCTTACTTGCCAAGCAGAGAAAAATGATGGCCCAAATGGTCACTGTTTCAGAATATAAATTCTTTAGTAAAATGTTATGAAGTATGATGTATGATTATAAGAAGATTTATCTCCTAAAGCAGAAATGGAGGAATCATCAGTAAAACTGGATTAAATAAAGCTTGAGAAGAGATCCAATAGTCATCCCAAAAGCTTTTGAGGAAGAAATGGAAGGAGGACAAGAAACAAACAAAAAATGAAAACTATTTAGAAAATGGTACAAAAAATTATATTTGTCTTAAAGGAAAATTGCATCACCACACTTTGACTCTAACATTAGAGTCCTGGACTGCAAAAGAGGAAGTAGAAAAGCTACTGGAGAGAAGAAATATAGAAAAGCAGTCAAAGAAAACCTATGCTGGAGGTGACAAAGTTGTGAGAGTATCAAGGGAGGAATTGATTCACAAGACAAGAAAGGGATGTACCAAAGACATAAATAAATCTTGGAACTTTTTAGTAACACAAAAGACAATCTGGGAAATATCAACTTTATGTTTATGTTTATTATCTCATCTATATCAAAACTCTTTGAGTATCATCTACAAGTGGATAAAGGGAATCTTCACTGAAGGTATTAGTAGGGAGAAGGCCAGCTTTTGCAAGGGATATTCTAAAATCAATGACAACTTTACCATCTTTCAATTTAGTGAAAGATATACAGAACACAAGGTCTCACTGTGCTGGTCTAAGGTGAATATGAAAAAGCTTTTAATTTGACATGATTTGACATACCACTTTAAAAATCCAATAAGAGGTCTCTCATTCATCTGTTAAAATTGTTCAAGTTTCCTTAAAAGATATAACAACAGAAACAACTTTCTTAAATGATTGTCAGATCACTAATTCAATTAAGGCACAAAGTATGGAGGCATAAGCTCATTAAAAAATATTCAACACTGTAATGAAAGAAATTCAGTGTAGATCTAGTTGAAAAAGGATTTACTGTAGAGGTGGAAGTCCTCCATCCATTGTTTTAGTTGCATGAAACTCTGGAACATAAGAGTTTATTATAAAAGATTTGAAACTATTCAGAGTTTGACCAAAAGGATGAAGAATGTCTATTTCCCAAATTATGATAAACAAAAAGATGGGCAGGCTAAGAGCTCTCTATATAAATCTTGACCAGACAGTACACATGAACAATAAGGTGAAAAAGAGCAGTCTTGACTGCCTTCAGGACATTTCAAAGCTTTTTTAATGACTCCAAGTTTTTCTTAGAGAAATATCCATCTCCATACCAATATTCTTCAAGTGCTTTTTAAAATTGGCTGTGAGGCATGGAACACAATAGTCTCCAAAGAAATGAAAATTAATGTTAACACTATATCTAATAATGAGGTAATTAGAAGAACTGAAATAAAATTTGCTTTCAGGGAAATACATGATAGAAAAAGTAGGGCTAATCACACGATGAGAGTGAAGGATGAAAAGTTGACAGCTTCAGTGCTCCACTATTAGAATTTTGGTGTTGGGTGAAGACAAGGAAAACTTCCAGAAAAATGGGCAAACCCTCTATGGCAAACTCCTGGGAAAACATGGGCAAGAGATGTACATGAAAGTTAGGCAAAGATGGAGTGGAATCTGTGTTATCAGGGGAAGCATCTAGATCTACAGAATCACAGTCCATTTGGGAAGGTTTGAGTGTTGTTGGTCAAGCTTGACCCAATGGTTTAGGTTCAGGACTAGAACGAAATGCAACTCTTGTGGACCATCTGACAGCTGACAAAAGGAGGCTTACTCAACAATAGCATAGAAGTGAGGATCTTGTATTGATGCAATTGGGCACTGCTTCTCTGCCTACTGATTTGTTATGGTATCAGGTCTGAGGAGTCAGTTTATCCTCCTAAACTGCCCTTTGTAAATAAGCTACCAGGAAGCTACAACAATGGCATAAGCCTTAATTTCCTGGACCAATTAAGTATGAAGAACAGTTTCATTATCTTTAAAAGAGAAAACTAGCCTCAACTGAATGTGGGGAGTTATTATATGATATTAAATATTCTGAATGAATTCTAGATTTTAATCAAAGGGTTTTTTTTTGTTGCTGTTGTTGCATCTGTTGATTTAAGTATATGCATTGGTTTTTGTTTCTATGTCTTATGATATTGATAATTTTTCTAATGTAGAATTAGTTTTGCAGGACTTGTATAAACCCTTCTTGATCATGATGAATAATTGTCTTAGATATATTGATATATATTAAAGTGATAAATCAGGACCAATTACTGTAGTAACTAGAAAGGAAAGATATACCTCTGAGTCCAAGCTATCTAAAAATGAGATTTGGTCAGTTTCTATTAGTAATTTCAATTCCATCATTTGGTGGCAAGTCTCTTCAAATAATTAATTATATGATAATCGAGCATTTTCACTAGAGAGGGGGAGAGGAAATCTCCATGTAAGACGTACTTGTCTGGGCAGCTGGGTGGTACAGCGAATAGAGCACCTGCACTGGAGTCAGGAGTACTTGAGTTCAAATCCGGCCTCAGATACTTAACACTTACTAGCAGTGTGACCTTTGGCAAGTCACTTAACCCCATTTGCCCTGCCCTCCCCCTCCAAAAAAAAAAAAAAGAAATTCATTAAATAACCCCCATTCTTCATAGCTGATTGGAGATGGTTATGGGATGTTGTTAGGCTCCTAATCTGTTTGTATTTGGATGATAGGACATTAGTTGTGGAGATGGTATAAATTGTAGGGAAAATCCTATGCCGGGTGTTTATGTTCCCTCCTTTTTAGGGATTCCAGGACAATGATGGGATGATGAGGGGGCAGAACAAGATGTTATCTGTTACTTTCACACCTACTGCTATAATTTCTGTTCTTTAAATGCAGTAATTCACTGAGAGTTATGAAATTTCATTTTTTTTTCATTTAACTCAAGGTTGGTTAACAAGGAGGGATGTGGAGGGTCCAATTTATGGCAAGTTTTATGGGGCAATCTGGACAAAAATACACACTGACTTATACATTTATTACGAGAAAAACAGAAGAGATATACTTGACTGGTTTTGTGGGTAATGGCAAAAGAAATCAAGAAAAAATAAACACTTTATGGATACTACCAATTGATATGGGCTTGATTTTTCCCAGGGAGTTTTGTCTTTTAAATTGATTGACTAGTTCCAAAAGAATAATTTCACTGTTCTTTCAGAAAAAAGATAAAAAACCTGACAGAGGAATTTTGATTTTATTCCATCGGATTACATACAGGAATGCTAATTCATATTCCATAGGGTAAAGAAAATAATCTTCCAATACATTGCTAATGGGAGAAAAATGCATCACTTGTTAATACAGTTCTAGATAAATAGATGTAGGTAGGCATATGTTCTATAGCAAGTGATGCAGATTCTCTAGAAGGAAGGGCACACATGCAGCTGCAGAATTCTAAGAAATAGATATTCAATGAGGTAGTTCTCTGATAAAATCTCTTAAAACACTTCTGCGTAATTTTTAATTTCTCATTTGTTGTGAACTGTTTACACCTGTCATACACCTCTCCAGTTTTCTTTTGGTCAGTTTTAGCTTCAGTCATTTTGACACTGGGTTGGTCCATGCCTCTCTGTCCTATGATATCACAGGAAGAACACTGAATTTAGTTAATCAGTAAGCATCTATTAAATCCTACTATGTGCTAGAATGTGTGCTAGGTGCGGGGGATATGAAAACAAAAGCCAGACAATTTATTGTCTTCAACAAGAATGCAATTTTCGGGGCAGTGATGCAACATGTTCACAAATAAGTAAATACATGACACTAATAATTAAGGGATTTTAAGGAGGGCACTAACAACTAACAGAATCCAGAAAGGTCTCTCAAAGGAATTGCTACTTAAGCTGAGCTTTGAAGTGAGATAGGGGGTCTGAGAGATAGAAGTTAGAATGAAGGACAAACAAGGCATGGGATGAACCTGCATAAAGGTAGGTTAAGGAAAGGTTTGAGAGGTATTTGATAATTGGTGAACGGATTAAGGAAGAGTTAATTCCTCTGACTTTCTTAATGCTCATCCTTTTGCAACCTATATCTGACTTAAAACTAACACAAAACATTAAATAATTCAAATAGCAGTTTATTGTGTTAGAGGAATTAGAAATCTTATGTAGCCTGGAAGGATTTTTCTTTACTTGTTGCTTCTCCGGAGTTTTCCAAAAATTCAGTGGTGGCTGAAAGTAGTTTTGAGACTCTCCCCCAGAAATGAGTTTACCTCTAAATCCTCTGTAAGAGAGAAGGCAAAGGAAGTACAATAGTCCTAAGGTTGCAAAAGACCACTCTTTGTCAAGGACTTGCATGACAGGACAAGAGGTAATACTTGCTTTATTCACTTTCTGTCTTTTTTCTTTTTCATTCAGACATCCTGGACACAGATAGTAGTAGCCAGGATGACCATGGACGTCATAGATAGAAACAGACACCATGATAGGTATCAGTCAGTCAGAAGCAAATGAGTGCTGGTGGGTATCATGACTCTCTTTCCAGCTTTCCCTTTATAGCTCATGAGTATGAAATCAATATGGAAATTAATTAATTAATTAGGAAATTAACTAGGAAATAATATTTTATATTAACATGACTTCCCCATTCCTTTTCATGCAAGTATGTGTAGTTGAGATATTATTTTCAAAACCTAGTGATCTGGGAAGGATTGGTAAAATGAGTTGGTGGTGACCATCTCTGCCCAGAAATGTTTGGCCTATGTATGTTTATTCTATGTACAATAACCTATTAAAGATCTGGATCTGAGTCATTTTTGGAAAGTCACTTGAAAGGCCCTGAAGGGTGGAGGCTCTAGGCAGCCTTCATATTTTAATATTTTGATTAATATTCCATTTAACTTCTTATACTAGATTGAGGCCAGAAGCCAGGGAAAAAGGCTGTGCAGGTGAGGTTGCCACATTGAGGGTGAAGAAACTTGCCAATGTTCTTAGGTTATGAAATAGTCTTAGGTGTTTGTGGGCTTTGAATATCACTCAGTGATAGGCTAGGATATTTCAGTTTGAGCTACTTTAAACTTCATTGGCTAAGACCACTGTCTTTCTGCAATAGATTAGGGGGTAATACTGAACCACAGTGTAAAACTTGTACAGTGCAAATTAAAATGTGCATAGCAGTACATCTGAATTGTAATTAAACTATCAAGTCCAATTAAACTATCAGGTTAAAAGATACTGTATCTAGTCCCAATACTGTATCTAGCCACAGACCTGATGCCACAGGATTATCTCCACATTCCAAACATCTAACAGGAAGCAATCTTCGAGAGAGAAATGGTTCTTTAAAGCACAAAACCCTTCACCGAAACAGATTAATGAGAGTCATCTTTCAGTTCCTCTACATATAGAAAATGAACACAGACTTGAAAAATTTCAAGTCAAGCCAAATAGAGTTAAAATGGTATCTTCTCCTGCGTTTATCATCTAGTAGCATAGTACTAAAACACAGCAAGGGATAGATTGTTGGGTTTAGAGTCAGGAAGAATCCTCTTCCTGAGCTCAAATCTGGCCTCAGACAAGCTGTGTGACCTTGAGCAAATCACTTAACCCTGTTTGCCTCTATTTCCTCATCTGTAAAATGAACTAGAGAAGGGAAATGGCAAGTCACTCCAGTACCTTTGCCAAGAAAACCTTAAATAGGGTCACAAAAAGTTGGACATGACTGAACAAAGGCTGCACAACAAAACACAAGTTCAAAAACAGTAACATTCCTGTTTTCCCTTGATTTAGGAAGTAAAATACATAGCTTCAAATGCACATTTTCTTTGTCACTCATATATCATGAAAACATACAGATAAAATACAAAGAAATGAAGAACTTTAGAAATCATGATATTTTAAAAAGCAATTTGTCTCCAAAGACCGTGTTTGCATTTTTTTTGGCAGTTGCCATAAATCAATCTCTATTCTAATATGAAATGAATTTTTAGAAATAAAGAAAAGGACTAAGTTAAAATTGTGAAATTTCCCAACAAAGAAAAAGTATAATAATTAACCAATTCTTTATGATCTTTGCACTGTGAAAAAAAAACCAACGTAGCTATATTCAGTAGAGAACAACAGCAAACTACTTTGGAATGTGGTTATCTTTTGGTGTGTTTATTGGAAAACAAAAGAAAACAAAACACACATACCCTGATCTAATACTTCTTCCTCTTCACGTTTTGGCTGCTGTAGTAAAGGAGAATGGTCTTTATTTTCTGTTCCTGTAAAGTATTAAAGAATATAAGGATAACCTTGTAATACATATATACATATATATTATAAAACATTATCATACATATTTAACTTATATAGCACCCTAAAATAACTTAGTATAGATATGTCATCAAAAGAAAACATTATCCAGTGCTATATGGTTTTCAAAAACACCAGCAACAAGTATATGCCCGGTATGTGTTCATTAATTCACACTAAAGGGATTACAATGAATTAGAAAATTTTATCATTCCTTCATTCTTTTGATCATTCACTCAGCAATTAGAACAATTTTCCTCTTATTTATATCTGTACTGCAAAATTAATATATATTTACTCATTCATTCAATTTTTAAAAATAGTATTCTGTTTTTTCCAATTACGTGTAAAGATGGCTTTTAAACATTCATTTTTAATAAGATTTTGAGTTTCAATTTTTTTTTCCTTCCCTCTGTCCTATCTTCCCTCCCACCCCCAAGATGTCAAGAAATCTGATATAGGTAATATGTGCAAAAATGTATTTTTACATGGAGTAGTTTATAATGTGTCACAGCATCATACAGATTTATAGAATATATATATATATATATATATATATATATATATATATATATATATACTTTATACTGTTCTGCTCAGGAGCTAAGTACATGACCTAATTGCTAATTCCTTTCCATAAATCTTGCCTGACAAAAGAAAGATAAAAATACACTTGGTATTTAGAAATTAAGCAAGTAGAATTGTCAAGATCTCAATACATTTAACCTATAACAGATTAAAGTATGGAGTTTGCAATAAGAAAAAAATTCAATAGTGAAGCTTGGAAATGGAACAATGAATGAAGAATAGCGTTGGTCATAAGTCTCTTGTAAATTGAGAATTTTTCCTTCATAAATATTGCCATTAAGTGACAAACTAGGGTATGTTTGAAGGAGACAGTATCATTTTATCTGTCAAAACTTTGGAAAATAATACTGATTTATTAGGGAAAGGCTAAAATAAACTTTGATGAAATAGGCAAAAGCTCAGAGAGGTCCAAATTCAGTATGATTAATATAATAATATGAGAAATCTAAAATGATATCATAGAAGGACAAAAACACATGAAAGTTTACATGACATACTAGATAAGGCTATTATTACCTTTTAGTCAAAAGGACCTGGGTTCAAGTTCTGCCTCTGGCATATACTAGCTGATTAACTATGGGAAAGGCTCTTAATCGAGGCAACATTTTAGGACTTTAAGTTACAGATGAGTTGCTGATCTACATGAATGGAGGGAGTTTATACAGAAGTTCCCTTAAGTGATAAAGTCACTGGTCAGTAAACCCCCCAAAAATAAATAATTACAATGGAGATAGGATAATATTACATTTAGCCTCAGAGTAAATTTTACCTTTGTGATGTCCATGCATCATTACCATATCAGATTTTACTGGTATGGGAATATTAGCCTCTGGTGGTATGGTTTGGAATATCACTGGATCTACATTCTGTGTACAGGTCATAAAAGAGACTGCATGCTTTGCTTCCATGTAATACATAATGTATAAATTACACATTTCATCACTGGATGTGCCTCTGTTGGGGAAAGAAGAAAGATGGAGAGAAGGAGGAAGAAAATGGAGGGGGTGGAGAACATGAATTAGTAGGTACACCAAATCAGCTGTTCACATAAATTTTATTCTTAATGCAAGAAACATACATCAAGAAAAATCTGCCAGCACTAGATTAAAGGTAATAATGTAGCAATAATATTTTATAGCTTACATTAAAAACACATCACAGCATTAATATCAAAAGTTTATATATATAATGACTTCTTTCCACTTAATCATGAAGAATAATAGTTTGCAGCTACTCAATGGATAGCCCTGAGATAGCATAGATATGACATACCAAGTTGTTAAGCCACTGACTTTTCTGCTTACCATTTCTTTTTTACTCTTTTTCAGTCCTTCTATTTGATATAAAATCACAGAAACATCAAGGTGATTTTTTTTCATAGCAAATGTCTTAAGTTAGTCTATTCTAAAACTTTTCAACATAGGTACCAAATCTAACTAATAATGCAATAAAATAAGTTTTTAAATTTTTACCCTGGGGCATATAACCTTGTTCACTTTCCTAGCTCCCTACTTAAATCTTGGTCAGGTTCATTAGAACGTATATAGAATAACAACCCTAAATACACTCAAGGATTTTTCTTGACACTTGACAAGGCAACACAATCAAATACTTCTACAGTACAAAAAATGAAATTGGTTGTAGGAGCAATGAATTTGGCATCAAGAATCTGCTCAGTACAAATCTTGGCTGTGAAACAAGTACCTATACAACCTTGAGTAAGTCACTTAATTAGCTATTCTAAATCATTTTTTCTAATCTGTGAAATGAGGTGATTCAACTAAATGACTGTTATAATCTCTTACAGTTCTCAAATCCTGTGATCCTGTGGCAGCATGTATGACATGAAATATTATTAGCAAATCTATCTCATGAATTGATGCCAAAATGGGCTATTCTATTCAGTCAATGTTCAAAAGAGATTAAAATAATTTTTTTTCCCCCTTGGGGGAGGGTGGGCGGGGAACACATTATAATTTGGGACTTTTAAATGGCCAATTATTTCCTGGTCTGAAGGGCTTCTTCAAACCATATGGACCATAATATAATTTATTACTATATAATACTATTAAAAAAAAAAAGTAAAGTGAATAGAGAACCAGCCCTGGAGTCAGGAGGACCCGAGTTCAAATTCGGCCCAAATACTTGACACACTTACAAGCTGTGTGACCTTGAGCAAGTCACTTAACCCCAACTGCCTTGCCTTCTTCCCTCTAAAAAAAAAAAAGTATATGATCCTATCACACTAAGTGTTTGACATAATTCAATATTTGAACTCTTCATGGAAGTTTTATAAATTAAAGTCAAGAGAGTATTTTAAAATTAGTGTTCATAATTTTCTATCAAGCCTACACTTAAAAAAAGAGGTTTGAGAATTCATTGTTTATTACTTGGAAAAATATCAGTGCTGACATTTCCACTGGTGTCACACAGCATATTCACTATAGCAACAGTAATGATACCAGCCATGGAAACGGAAAAAGACAAACAGACAGTTCCAGCAACCAATAACTCTGTCCCAAAAGGCGATTTAGTTTCTTTAGGCTAATTTGGGGTCCCTTTGAGATTCACAGGAAATGAATTCCTGCCACTGAAAGCTCAAAAGAAAAGTAATTCCATTTCTCACTATTTGAATTTGAAACCTGTCCAGTGTAATTGCCTCTTCCATAAAATATCAGCCACTGATGATACGCACCCTCAAAATAGACACATCTTCACTAGACATATCTTCATAGTGACAAATCCCATTTTAGAAAATGCATCTTAACACCCTTGTTTTTGTCCCCTTCCAAAAATATCCCCACCAAAAATTGTGCTATAAAAGAATGGCTGGTGTGAATATAATGTGTCAGAGACCGCTACAGCATTATCTTGCTTCTCACTATCCAGAGTGAGCGAGAGGTGAGGAAAAAAAAAAAAGTATTAAATGGTTCCAGCTCAGTGAACTACCGAACTTCTTTACAAAAACAGAAAACAAAACATCCAAGCAACCTTTTCAAATTAATGAATGGGAAAAAACCCTTTATGAATATGATTATGACATATAGATTCATTACGCCTAAAGGCAGAGCTTGGGCACAATCTTATGTGTAATGTTTATTTGGCGACTTCGAGTCTGAACTTTTGCAATGCAAAGAAGTACAGATGTGCACATGATATTCAGGTTAATTTCCTTAGTTGCAAACAAATTAATGACCATAACTGTAACTGAAATTACCTGAACCATTGGATGGGGCAAAAACACCAATTATGGAAAGAAAAACTATGCTTTTTGAGTCCTGACTGTGACATTTTATTGTTGTGTAATGGAAGGAATAGAGGATTGGGAATCATGAGACCCATCTTGGCTCTGGTTCTGACTAGGTAACTATCACTAGATATTACTTTGGGCAAGTCAATACACAATTCAAATTCATACCTAAAAAGGTGGAGCTAGGAAATCTAGGACTAGTCTGGCCCCGCACCCCTCATGTGTACCACATAATGCTGCAGTACTAAAGTAGCTACAAATGTAAATAGTTTATTTATATAAATATACATTTAAAGGAGGATTTTTTTTCTACTAAGAATTATAATAGGTGGAACTGCATATTTATTCCTTTATTACAGAAAAATTCATTCAGAATTATGCTAACTTGGACAATGACACCTTTTGAAGTGAGACAGCAAAAAATGAGGTGCTTTGCTAAATTGTTATTTTGGCACTTGTACATTTAGAGATCTTTTTTCTTTTTTTTGAGATCTTTAATATAGATTTGAATGAGGATTATAAAATTCTACTTCTGTAAGCAGTATTAGAGTGTAAAAAAATTAAACATAGTAATCAGATTCAAAAGATTTTCAGTTACGTCAGCTCACAGCAATAATTTATTTCAGACAAATGCAAAGTGATTAATCTGTGAGCATGAAACCCAAATGGAGCAATGTGCTAAATCACAAAATCAGGGAAGAGGATTAACACTTTATGGGACTTGGGATGAGGGAACATTGCAATAACCAATATAGTCCAATACTGTCCTAAGAAGGGAAGAAAATGCTAGGCAGTCATAGACAGGAATACAGAAAGAAGGAAGCATGGTGAAATTACCTTCTGCCGAACTAAAAATCATCACAAAAGCAATGGCTTGTTGCATTACAAAAGATGTGCCAAATGAAGTAAAGGAGATACTGAGTATCACACCGGAAAAGTCTCCATTATCAATGAAGTAGGAAGAATAAGAAGAATGGCAGAATTTTTCTCAAAAAAGAAATGTTTTATATGTCTCTAAAGTAATTTTTCATGATCTTTGCTTTTCTTTTTTAATCTTTCATGGCATTGTGTCAAATTATTCAGGGCAGCATGGCACAGTGAACAGAGAAAGGGCAACAAAGCCAAGAAAAGCAAGTCCTGCCTCTGACACGTACTGGAGATTTGACCTCCAGTAGGGCAAGTCCCTTCACCTCTCAATCTTCTAGGCAACTCTCAAAGACTCCAAGTTGCAGAGATGGTGCTGACCTGCATTAAACAAGAGGATCTTCCTTAGGCTGGAGTTCCTTAAGCCAGCGAAATCACAAATCCAGTCCCTACTCCTATGTCAAATTATTAGAGGCTTTTAAATGTAATAATTTGTTGGAAATTTAACTTGAAGCAATATAAAAAAAATATAAAAAGTTAGTTGTAACATATACTTAGTGAGTATTGAATATATATGTAGTGAATGCTACATTTAGTGAATATTGTCTTGATATTTTTTCTGAAATTTTAACATCTCAGATAATTATGATAATGATGATTTTTAACTTCCATTAATGTGCAGCAGGCTTTTGATGACACATCTCTGCAGGGATTAGCTCTGGGAATTGGGAACTGTAATCTAGCATTGTTTCTAATCTAGGAAGGACAGAGACTTTTGTCACCTCTGAGTTGACCATAGCACAGCAGTAAGAGTGGAGAGTTTGAACTACCTTTTCTTTTTGGAAAAAGAAAGATGCTAAAGGCTGAACTTGAACTGAGTTAAGTGGATGATAACACGAGAAGAAATGGAAGCAAGATTGAAGGACTAGAACCGGCATTTGAGACTGCATGAACTTCATTAACTACAGTCTCTACTTGCCAGGATTCCGATGAGATGTATGGCTGGAATGGCCCAAAGGTGGCTGAATTAAATCTCTCCAGGAGACTGGGAAGGGTGATGGTATGTTTTTTTCCCTCTCATTGTCTGCCCAGGATAGCATAGATTTCTCTGTTTTAAAAACAATTCCTGGTTTAATTAGTAATTTAAAGCTGATTCACTATAGGTAACAATCCTAACTTTTTTGTTTTGGATATGTCTTTATTTGTGATAAAAAGTCCTAACTATTGCATTTTGGGTATGTCTTTACTTGTGAGGTGAAGGACTGCAAAAAAAAAAAAAAAAAGCAGTGAATGGGTCATGGTATACAGAGATTTAAAAAAAAAAAAAGGAAAAAGGTTAGAATCTGGGTCCAAAGTGCCAGGCTTTTTCCTAACTGGGCAATTGAACAAAACAAGAAAATCCTAAGGAGTTTTGATTTATTAATGATTTTTATAAGTTTCTCAATAGCAGAAAAAAATATTGAACTGTATTAATCTGAACCATTAATCCCAGGTGACATGGAAGCCATATATAGTAAGCAGATTAAGGTGGTGGATGTACACTTCTTGAGAAGGTGGACCCTTCACTCATAAACCATTAGCCTAAGCCAAGTTTACTCCCCTCTCAGTACCATCCCCTACCCCTACCTTATCTCCAAGTCAGTCCCAAGGATTTATGGTTCCTGAGTGAGGTCAGAGAAGGGAGGTGTTGACCAAGAGATTAACCCCAGGCCAGATAAGGAAAGAGTTGGAAAAAAACCCAGTGACTTCTCACACATTCTGAAGGTGGTGGCTAACTAAGGAAGAGTAGTTGGTTTGCCTCTAGCTGTTATACCTTGTTTCAGATAATTTGTATTTTTTTTATACTAGTCATAACAAATAAAAATGATTAAACAAAATTAACTGACAAAATGATTGATTCTGGCAAAATAGCCAATATCCCAAACTGTAGTTTCCCACCTTTCTGAGAAGAGGAAAGTGTTTCCTTTATCCAGCCTGGATCCAGGCTAAACAAGATGAACAATTACATTTATTCTGAGATGAGCTGTCTTTATTGTTGTTTTCATCAACACCACTGTAGTCACAGTACGTATTATTCTTTTGGTTCTGATTTCTTCATTCTACATCAGTCTATAGAAATCTTCTTTGCTTCTCTGAAGTCATGAAGTTTCTCATTTCTTACGACTTATTTAATCTCATTTATGACTCAGTAATATTCCATTATATTGACAACTCACATTTTTCTCAGCTACTCTCAATAAATGGGAACTAGTTTTTTTTTCTAGGTTTTTGATACTTGAAAAAGTGCTGCTATGAATTTTTGATTTTGGTCTAGACCTGTGTTGTCATTGGTATGGAGAATTTGTTGTGGGGAAACTCTATTAGAAAACAGAAAGTGTTCTGCAACTAATAGTTTTAATCAATTACCTAGAGAATTGATACATTAAAGGACTTTCCTGTGGTCATACAGTCAGTATGTATCAGAAACAGGAGCTAAGTCTTTCTGACTTCCAAGACCAAACCTCTATTCAATACACTATGTTGCCTCTAGCTTCTCTGAATATTATGGTGCATGTTGAAGTTTTCTTTCTTTGTGGTCTCCTTGAGGTATATACTCAGTAGTGGGATTGAGAGATCAAAGGATATGAAGATATTTCTTGAATAATTCCAAACTGTTTTCTAGAATGATTGGGAACAAGTCATAGTTCTCCCAGTAATCCTAAAGCACTAGAGTACTTTTCTTCCCATTGCCTAAAACCTGCTTATTCCCATCATTATTTCTGCCAATTGTATGGGTATGAGGTGAAATCTTGAGATTTTAATTGAATTCTCTTTTCATTGATTGATATTATGAATATTTTTTCCATGTTGGTAGTTTGGATTTTTCCTTTTGAAAACTATTCCTATCCTCTGACCACCTGACCATTTAGGAACGGCTCTTAATTCCTTAATTATTTAGCTATTAGAACTTATCATAGATATTTAAAATTAAAAAAGAGGGTTCTCTTTATCAATTATGATTTTTGGTTATCATTCTTTAAGAAAGAAACTGATGAGATTCCATAAAGAACTTATTCTTTTGGTTACCCAGGTCTGCAACTATAGAGTACTCCTTTATTTTTTCCTTTCCCTCACTCCATATTACCAAAGATTAGGTTTTGTTGATTCTTCCTCCAAAATATTTCTCACATTCTATACCCTTCTCTGTCTTTGCATAGTCACTATCCTAGGCTCTTATCATATCCTGTTTAAAATATTGAAAAAGCCTCCTAATTGATTTCCTTATTTTTAAATTTCTTTCCTCTACAATGCACACAGCTTCCAAATTTATATTCCTAAGTCACAAACCTGACCTTGTCAGATAAAAAATCTTTCAATGGCTCCATAATGCCTTTGGGATAAAATATAACATATTTATGCTGGCATTTAAAGTTCTTTATCACATGACTTCCATCTAGGTCTCCAGTCATTTCATTTGATTCTCCTTCATATGTCTTTTTTGGGGCTCTTTCCTTCACATGACATTCTATCTCCTGCCTCTATACTTTTGCATTCATATTTTGAATAAACTTACTTGGAATCCCTACCTCCCTACAAAGTCTAGCTCAGGGGCCACTTCCTACTTTCAAACATCCTCCCAATTTTTAGCATTCGCTCCCCTCTTTTTGTATTACTTTGTATATACTTCAAATTTACTTTCTATTTATGTGTTACATGTACATTATATCCTTTTCTTGAAATATAAGGTACTTGAGGAAAGGGACTGTTTTATTTTTTTTCTCTATCTTCAAGCTCAGTGCAGTGCTTTGTAGATTGTAGGTACTTAAATGTTTACTGCATTGAATTCAAACTATGGAAGAATTATTTCATCCAAAGGTAATTTTTTTATTTTTTTTGGTGGCCAGCTAGCCCTAAAATTTCAGCAGTGTAAAGAACTCCCAGTGTGAAAACCCTGACATAAACAAACAACTCATCTGCAGTAATTATAAAGAGTTGCTCAGGGAACTGAGAAGTCATGTGACTTGTCCATGGACTCTTCCAGGCTCCAAGTCCTGCTCTCTCTACATACTGTATCGCATTGCCTCACCAAAAGTTATTGAACTGTCACAAGAGGAATAACACTAAAAGAAGTATATTTGAAGTAAAATTTATATATACTTTTTCTGTTAATTTGCCCAGATAACTGTGACACAGGAGTAAAACCCAAATTGTCTAACAATTTCTTATCACCTCATATGATAAGGAAAAATTTTCTTTATAAGAAATGAGGATTTGTAAGGCAACATAAGATTTGTGCCTTCTTTCTAAAATTTGACTTGGAATGGATATGACAATTCTTTAATGTGATAATTTCCTTAGAGAAGATGTGTCATGGATTTGACAGAAAGATTATTGATATCGCAAGGAAAGCTCCTCCAGGAAGTCATCCCTATTGACAACAGAAGGATCAAATAAGTTTTAACTGAAATGTGTAAGTAGGTAGGCTCAGTAGACCAAATCTATATCTGACTTGCGAAATTATACTGACTTTCTAAGGGAAGTGGAAGTTGGGAAAGGACATTTATAGGTAAGGTAAGTGCAAAAACATCAGATGGAGATTGTTATGTGAGTATTGCTTTTATTTGGAGGGGGAAAGTATGTAAACTCTTATAGGGAACTTTCTAGGGAAACTGCTATTGACACAGAATGGCTGTGTGACCAGGCAGGACATTTAATCTTTCAATGCCACCAGCCAAGTTTCTACGACTATAATTTGTGGAGAAAATGCTGAACCAGATTTATGGAGCAAGTTCCTGAGTATGATCTCCCAATACTGATGAAATCATAGCCAGTTTTAAAAAAAAATCACTTTAAAGTGGGAGTTTGTCAAAGACAAGTCATTTAGTCAAAGTTTTGGGGATGTTATACAATTTTCTTTTGAGAACGTAAGATGACATACTTCAAATGCCAGTAGAAAGTTCTTCTGTTCAAGGCATAGCTACAAAGACCTTTCCTGATGCATGGCAATAGAAATTTAGAGAACAAAGTATCCTCAAAATCAGAGAGTCTGAATTAGATCACTTAGGATGAGAGGAAATGAAGGGCTAGAGCTTTAAACAGATGAAGGAAAGACCCCCAGACACTGTGCAAATCACAGATCTCTTGAAGTACTAAAGAACCATCCACTTTAAGCTCACATATCTAATTAATGAACCTAACTCCCCCTTCCTTCACCCCCACATATTAACTGTACAGATCCCAGAGGATCAATCTTTGTGTTTGTGTTGGCAGCAGGTACTAATGAGGGGATTTAAGTGCTCATTTGGTTACTCATTTTAATTTTGAGTCCAAGTGTTTTCCCTTTCCCCAGAAAGGGAAGATTCCAGAAACACTTGTCTAAATTTAACTTGGAGGTTAATCTGTAGTTCAGCTTTGAATCTAAGACAGAAGGTGCTGAAGTGAAATAGTCACCCTATTTAAACTGGTGAGTTCACGGAACTCACTGTAATGTAATTCAGCACTTGAGTCTTTACAAATTGACACTGATGCTGCTAAGCTATTTCTGGTGTGGTCATTTATAACCCAATGTTTCAGTGGATTATTTCATTTCTCGTTTTATGCCGTAAAGTGCTCATTCCCTGCCCCCCAACCCAACAATATGCTATTGTTTTGAGAAGCATAGCTCAAATACAACCTTGGATAAGTCACTTGACTTCTCTGAGACTCAATTTTCTTCATCTGAAAAATGTGGATAATAAATAGTACATGTACTATCTACTTCACAGGATGGCCAGGAGGGCAAAGTTCAGGAAGACCTTTATTTTGTTACCTCTCGGTTAGACTATGGCAATAGCCTCCGAATAGGTCACTTCGAATTTAATCTTTCCCCTTTCCATTTCATCCTCCACGTGGCTGCCAAATTGATATTCCTGAGGCATGGGTTGGACCATGTTACTCTCTAGTTCGAGAAGCTTCACTGATTCTCTATTGTCTCTAGAATACGAGTTCTTAACTTGTAGTTCAAAGATCTCCAAGTGGGTCTGTGGACAGATTTTAGGCATCTAGGAAGGGGAGAAATTACATCTCTATTTTCACTAACATTCCTTCAATTATTTTAAAACATCATTCTGAGCAACCAGAAATCTATAGGCTTTACCAGACTGCTAAAGGGATTCATAACTTGAAAAAAGGTTGTTATCAATAAGCATTCATTAATTGCCTACTATATGCAAAATTATGTTCTGGGGAATCCAAAGACAAAAAATGAAGCAGCTTCTGACTACAAGGAGCTCACATTCTCCTGGAGGGATATAACATATCACAGCGGCACAGTCCTAGAGTCAGGTAGAACTGAGTTCAAATCCTACTTCAGACATGTATGAACTATGTGACCCTGGGCAAGTCACTTAACCTTGTTTGCCTCAGTTTCCCCATCTGTAAAATGAGCCGGAGAACGAAATGTCAAAGCACTCCAACATCTCTGCCAACAAAATCCCAAACGGGGTCACAGAGAATCAGACACAATGAAATGATTGAATAACAACAACCACAAAAAGAAGTTTACAAAGTAACCTTAGGTTGAAGGGAGAACACTAACATCTTATATAGAAGGTGAGACCTGAGCTGAAACTTTATGGAAGTTTGGAATTCCAAGAGGTGGAACTGAAGAATGAGAGCATTCTGGGCATGGGAAACCTCTCAAGAAAGGCACAGAGATAGTAAATAGAATGCTGCATTTGGAAAATACTTAGAAGATCAGTTTATTTGGAAAGCTAGCTGTCTTTCTAGTAATCTTAAATAAGCCTGGAAAGAACCAGATTGTGAAAGGCCTTAAATGTCAAGTTGAGGTGTCCGCATTTTTGTCTTTGGGACCATATGGAACTACTGAAGTTTCTTGAGAAGGTGGATGAGATTGTCAGACATTCCCTACATTTTAAGAATATTAATTTGGCATCCATTAATGTGGAAGACGTATTAGAGAAGGAAGAGAGAAGATGCAGAGAAATTAGGAGGTTACTAACTAGGAGGTTACTATAATAACCCAGGTAAGGGGTAATGAGAACCTGAATTAGAGAGATGGCTATGTGAGTGGAGGGAAGGGGACAGCTATGGAAGTAGAATCAACAAGACTTGGCAACTCATTGTATATGATGAGCTAGGGAAAAGTAAAGAGTTGAGAATAACTCTGATCTTGCAAGTCTGGGTAATTGGAAGGAGGATCACACTTTCAATAGAAATAGGTAAATAAGAAGAAGGGATGGGTTTAGGGTAAAAACTAATGAGTTCTGTTTTGGCTTTGTTCAATTTGATACACCTTGGGGACCCGCATGTAGAGATGTCCAACAAGCATATGCCATTATGGAACCGGAGCTTAGCATAGAGATGAGGGCTGAATATGTATATATGGAATTAAGCAAGACAATTACAGGTCATAGACTTTTTCATCATAGAGATAACAAATGAACACATCTGAGCTGAAGAGATGACCTAGAGATTATAGAAAGACAATTTGGTCTAGAATGGAGCCCAACAGAACAATGATGCATGGATAATGTTCTAAACAAGGAGGTTGAGAGAAGGCAGGCCATATAGGGAGGATGGAAACCAGCAGATTTATATGTCTTGAGATTCCGAAGTGGAGAGAGTATCCTGAAGGAGGGACTCTTGCATCAAGGTTGGGAAGAATGAAAACTAAGAAAAATAGATTTAACAATTGAGAGGTCACTCATAACTTTAGCAAGATTAGTTTCAGTCAAATGGCGAGGACTTCAGATCACACTGCTAGGGTCTGAGAAGTGAGAGATGAGGAAGTGGAGCCAATGAATTTAGACAGCATTTCTATGAGTTTGGCTGTTTGATTGGGAGTGGGGGAGTGGAGGGAAGGGAGAGAAGGGAGGAAATATAGGACAGTAATTTCAGTAAATGGCAAAGTTAAGGGAAGGTTTCTTAAGTATAGGGGAGATTTGACTGTGCTTACAGGCATCAGGGAAGGAGTCATTGAATAAAGGGAGATTAAATATTAGGGAGAAATAACCAAAGGATAAACACTGGAGGCAAATTCCAATTATGTTTTCATTTACAGTAAACATATTAGTTAGGAACATATTAATGCTGATGAAATGTTTATTACTTAACACATACCATGTCATTCACATTCTCTGATATCCATCAATAGTCTTCAAATATCTAATTTTTAAAAAATTATTTATTAATTTTTAGTTTTCAACATTCATTTTTATAAGATTTTGAGTTCAAATATTTTCACAGATGTAACAGAGCAATCATATCACAAGGGAAAAACATTATTCTTTTGGTTTACTTTCTATGAAGGTCATGGAATCTTTAGGGCCTTGGGTTGCTAGTTCTGTTCCAGCATGAAGGTTATGCCCACAGCTGTCCAAAGCAATGGGTACAGCCAAAAAAAAGTACTGAATTTGGTATCAGAGGAGCCAAGTTCAGCTTCCAACTCTGCCATTTACTACTCATGTGACCTTGGGCTGATCACTATCTCTGCCCCTGTTTTCTCATTTGTAAAACTGAACTAGATGGTCTTTAAGATCCTTTTCAACTCTAAATCTATGAACTAATGAAGTTGTTCTCACTTTTTTGAATTTTGGCACAGCATGTACACTTTCAAGATTTTCTTTCATTTATTTATTGAATAAACATTTTTTAAGTTCCTACCATGTGTAAAATAGTGAGCATGGTACAAAGGGAGAGAGATGATTATTAAGACATGAGATCCCTATCAAAATAGAGTTTATAATCTAATAGTAATAAATATGAAATGCTATACAAGTGGGGCAAAACAACATAATGAAAGCTTGGGAGAGGTAAAAATGATCTTATTAAAGGACGTAGCAATATTGAACTGATTAGCACTTATTTTACTTTTTGGCTTCAGCATTTGTCATTAATTTAGAGAACTGGCCTGTTAAACACAAAGTATGTATAATGCCATGAGGCATATTCTTTAATTTTTAAAGGACTGATTAATTCTAATGTCAGCACTGTAGGGACTGGTAAAAATCTGAGTAAAATAAATTACTCACACATACTTTTCTAAAGGAGTACAGAATATCTGTACTAAAAATAAAATAAATTCTCAACCACTCTTCCATAGGAACTTTGTTTTTAAATTTTTAACCTTATCTAAGAGTCTACCCTATTAATTGATAGTAGCAGTTTAAGATCAACCCCTAATACAATGCATTGGGGTGGGATGTATTTTGATAATCAGCCTATCTCTTAAAAGTATTTCTTCTTAGGAAACTGATAATATCTCAGATTTATATAGCACTTTACAGTTTATAAAGTGCTTTCCTAACAACCATGTGAAATCAGTTAATGTCAATATTATATTCTGATTTTACAGATAAGGAACCTGATAATATGAGAGATTATGTGATTATCCAAATCTGGTGAGTGGTAGTCACAGGAGGTCTTCAGAATGGTCTTTCAACTACATTGTAATTTCTGAACTCCAGAACAGAGCATGGAACCTCTCTCTTACCTTCTCCTGATATGCTTCATAATATTGGCTTATATTCAGTCTGAGGGGAAAATGACTCCCTGAAGCTGCTAGAGGTGGCTACTAATAGTGTTATCTTCCTCCACTGCTTTAAAACATTCCACTCTCTAAGGCAGTGGTTCTCAACCTTCCTAATGCCATGACCCTTTACTACAGTTCCTCATGTTGTGGTGACCTCCAACCACAAAATTATTTTTGTTGCTCCTTCATAAATGTACCTTTGCTACTGTTATGAATTGTAATGTAAATATCTGATATGCAGGATATATTTTCATTGTTATAAATTGAACATAACATACAGGTTGAGAACCGCTATTCTAAGGAACAACTGCTTAATGCAACAAGAAGGCTACTAACTTGTAATAAGCTGCTGAGCCCTTGTTTGCTTTGGACCTTGTCTCTTTGGGTCTATGCATCCTAGTACACTTGAGGCACAGATTTGTGGCCTGTATCTATGGAAATTCAGTTTTGACAAGCAAGTCTTAGCCTGGAGAGAAGACCTTTGGGACACAATAACAGCACTCAAATATTTCAAAGCCTGTCACTTGGAAGAAGGATTTGACATGTTCTGTTTCACCACAGAGGGCAAAACCAGGGGCAACAGGGGGAAGGAGTAAAGAGATTTACAGCCTTGAGTTAAGGTAAAGATGGAAGGGGGTACCCTAGAGAGTTACTGGGTTTTCCCTCATTGGAGGCCTTCAAAGCAAAAGGAAAGACATGTGGCAGGTAGGTATGTTGTAGAGCAGAGGTGTTACATGCATGGCCTGCTGACCATATTCAACCTGAATCAAATTAGAATGTATTTCCCTGTCTGATTTTAATGTGTTGATATACTAATAAAAAAATGAAATACATAAATGTGTGGTTTTCTATGTCAATATGTGACCTGCAGGGATCATCATGTATGATTTAGTGGCCTCCATTCCTATTTGAGTTTGACCCAAGAAGTGCAAAGGGGATTCTTTTTCAGGTAGGAGTAGCTATAGAGGTCCATTCTAACTCGGAAATTCTGCAATTGTATAATATAGGAAGCAATATATTGTTTACTGAAGAAAAACAGCAGAGACTCTTCCCTCAAGGAGGAAATTTTAGCCTGTACACTAAGTTGGTTAAGCCTTACAATTAACTAATTACTAGCTTTTGCAGTTTACTCATTTGTGATTCTGTTGCTGCCTACGCTGGTTTCGTTGGCTAGTTCAAAAAAAAGGAAAAATTCTCACTCCAGATAATTCATAGAATGAGGAAAACCATTTGCTTAATTTCATTTGTTGGACTTTGAATCAGGAAGACTTGAGTTTCAATCCTGCCTTAGTCACTTAATACTTTATGATATTGAACAAGACATTCAACCTCCAGTGCTTCAGTTTCCTCATCTATAAAATGGGGCAATATTAGCACCTATCTTTCCGGATTGTTATGAGGACCAAATTAGACAAAACACATAAAATGCTTTGCAAACCTTAAAGTGTTATGTAAATGCTAACTATTGTTATTCAATATGCATTTATTAAATGCCTTTGATATGTAATACACCATATATAGAGCTGTGAGATGGAGTGGAGGGAAAGATATAATCATAAATATGCCTTCAAGGAGCTTAAAATTTTGTAGTGACCATAAGTTATGCACATAAAAAAGTAAAATTGGACTCAGAATGTTTTAAGTATTTAAAAGAGCTTCCAGATTAGATGAAGGCAAGATTATGTCTATTATTAGCTGGGCATTAGAGAAAGGCTAAATAAACCTGCACTGATTCTTTTTTCAGCTAAGGTGGCCAGTGCCTAACTCTAGCCCTCTGTCTCACCAGAATAGGGTAAAGAGTTCTTTTTCTAAACACTAATTATTTGTAGATTAGCAAGAGATTTCAATTGTAGGAATGCATAGGAAGCTTATATGGAACTTGGAACAGTGGGTAAAATTTGCCAAGGTGAAGGTTTGATGTGAAGTGAAACTTAGAAACAATTAGAGTTATCCTAATGGGGATTGGGCTGCCTCTGGGGGAGAAGGTTGCCTTTTGCTAGAAATATTCAGGCAAAGGTCTGAATAACTTGTTGGGCACACTGCAGAGGAAATCTCTATCTAGAAAACCTTAGAGCTAGATGGCATCTGGAGTTTCTTCCACCTCTGAGGATCAGTGAATCTGTGTGATTTTATGGGCTATTGCCCTTTTAAAGTATCTGTGTAAATGTATGTATGTATATATATCCATATACACATATATAGAGAGAGATATGTAACAGCAATCAATTTAGCAGATACTTAGTAACTTAGGGCTAAGTATGGAGAGTGTGAGCTTTGTCTCCTAGGAGTTCCTAACATGTCAGGAGGAGGTTGGCTGAGACAGGAGGCCAATGTGTGTATATAAGAAGAGTTCTAGAGACAGAGAGATAGAATCAGGAATCTTCCTCCTGGTGGCTCCTGGTAGAGGAAGCAGGATTGTCCCAGTATCTGGGAGCTGGGCTGCTGGAGAATCTGGTGAAGGCTGCCGGGAAGGCTGAGATTTCTCCTGGGTCCTAGGGCCAGCTGAATTGTTGGAGTACTGAAGAAACATAGCCGGGATAAGCCTTTATTAGTTTGTGGCTTGGTGGATCCTTGAGTTCCAGGCAACAGAAGTGGTGAAAGGTCTGAGATGTACCAGACCCTGTGAACTTTGTTGTGTGCCAGGGACTGCCCTGAGGACTGGACAGGGACCTGGGAACTGTCTGCCTCTAAATCCAGGTGACTGTTTGGTGGATTCAGGTAGGAGCTTGGACCATGGAAGGGGATCCAGGGAATCTGAGAGACCACCCAGAGTCAATATGAAGAAAAGTCCTCCCCTTGGATGAAACTGAGGTTTGCTGGACACCAAGGGGTGGAGGGTTTGTGTGGTTTTCTAATGATTGTATTTAGTGACTGATTGCTAGATAAGTGACTGATTGGGTTGATCTATGATTGCACCATGAATGAAAGATTGATAGTTGTATTGTGAATTGATTGAATGATTAAGTAAGAAGGGTTTTCCCCTTAGGGAGACCAGATGATTATTCTTTTGTTCTTTGTTCTAAATATTGTGGCTACTGTAGTGAAAACTGTGTGGCTATTCTAATGTTAAGCTGTTATGAACACTATATTGTGATTTCCTGTGATAAGATGTAATGTTGTGAATATTATATTATGATTTGTTATTGCCTTGATTTGTAATGGAATAAATAGAGTGTTCACTATACTGTGTAATCTGAATCTTAAAAGCTGTTCACAGTAGCATTCTTTTGGGAATCTGCTAGTGCATGGCATTACAATATAATATGCAAAATATATAAAATACTTCCCTAGTACCAAGTATTATTATTGCTTTTGAAGTACATTCCCGAGACCCTTGCTTGTTTACCATTGTACTGAAACAATATAATCACCAATATATATTATAACATAAACTAAATAAAGTTTTCAAGATATTGCTTTACTTAATAACTGACTTAATTTGTCGTTTTTCTTTCTATTTCATTCTAGGCAAAGAACAGCATTTTACTTAACTCTCAGGAGTCTGACAAAAGGGTAGATTTCTCTAGCAATTTTAAGGTGTTATTTTAGAGTAGAATGAATAGTTTCAAAATGACTAGACTCATTTTGGACTCATGAACAAGAAAAAGGTCCTTAGAGACCACTTTATAACACCTTTCCCAGCACCATACCAAGTCATCAATTTTTAGACGGCAAAGCTATTTTTCAAGGAAGAATTAAATGGTAGAATTCAGGACATTGCTGGCTGTCCATGGCACCACTCCAAATTTTCAAGGAGCATCCAAACATGAAATTCCACTTTTCAATAGACTCTAACAATATGTCATCTGAATACTTAGGGGTATGAACTAGCCTCATTCCATTTGGTAGACTATTTCAAGTCTCTGTCCAAACTGTGCCAATATGAAGAGAAATTCCAGTAATCCTGAGGAAGGATTGGAAAAGTATATAAAACACCTTCCTAGGTTAAAGCAACTGCTCCTAACTGGCCTTTGCCAATGACAATAGAGAAAAGGGTATTCACAGTGTCAATGATTACATATCACTTGCCCAGGGCCTGAGCTCCCTGGTTCAGTATATTGACAAGGTCAGGAACAGCTGTAGCAATCAGCATAACAACTTTACTCACTTCCTGATAATCTACTATACATTGCCAGGCATCATCAACCTTCTTCATTGGCCATACAGTATTATTATACAATGAGTTTATGTATCAAAAGACTCCAGCCTCCATCTGCATCAATAGGGAGAAAATAATCTCTTCTTCTGCCTTTAAGGCATGATCTAATTTTTTAAAAAATGCATTCACTTCTGCCTGTAATTGCCAAGTAGACAAAGACAATTTTTCTCACTTTCTTTATATTGGCAATCCCACTTTTCTAAAACTGTTAAAAAGAGTCAAGGGATTCTTTTTTCTATACTTCTACTTTCCCTGTAAACTACTGGAGCATCCATCATGCAAAACCTGCAGGAGGGGAGAGTAGGTGGGAGCTTCCTCCTTTTCCCACTGAGAGAGCTCCTCATACACCCCTACATGTGCTGTAGTCATAAGATACCAGACAACAGAATGCTGTATCTATCCATCAAATCACCTCAGGCTTCCTTTCTTACCCACTTTCTCTACTTCAATAATTAATTTAACCACAAAGTCATTACAAGCAACACCTGCTGACCGTGCCAAATATTCTGATCTAGGCCTAACTCACTCCAGTCTCATGATTCAGGCTCAGGGTTAGGATGCAATAAAACACTTGGGGACCATGAAATGTAGTAAAAATGACTTTACTAACAACAAGGAACAAATAGGATGTAATTCCTAAGGTTAAAAAGTATGCTAATTCAAAGAAAATACTGCTACCCTCTGCATCTGTGTTCACTATGGCAATTAGCCATGGTCAGGAAGACATCCTTAAAGGGTTTGAAGAGTTCCACTAAAATTTCTCAAACACCAACTCAGTATAACCTAATGCTTTTATATCTGGAGGGAGTGAGGTGGAATAGGGGGGTGATAGAGGGGGCAAGGGAACCAAACCAATTATTCAAATCCTAGTCCCCTGGCCCAGCTATATCTGGAGAATGGTCTTCTCGCATCCTTAAAAGGAAAACTAGTCCAGCACGAACAAAACAGGTGGTACTCATATCACAATAGTTTCTACAATGATAAGGAGGTCCCCAGACTAGTTAAGATCACAGATAAGAACAACAAAAAATGTCAGGTTCTCTGCCAGGTGGTAGGAACACAAATGAAAAATAGCTCCTTCCTTTGTGGAACTTATATTCTATAATTAAATTGTTTTATCACGAGCTTTTTATTGCTTGTGAAATAATACATTTGACATTAGAAATGGAGACTGGACTTATGATTTTCTTGGTTTAGAAAATTCTTGGGGTAAGAAATCCCCCCCTTCCCACTCTCAGCCTCCTTAGAAATGCATCTAGATGCCTTCTCTGCACATTATAGTCTTAGAGAATTACTTGGAGCATTGGGAGTTGACTTGACTTGCCCAGGGTTACATACCCTGTCTATGTCAGAGGCAGAACTTCAACCCAGGTCTTCCTAGTTTTGAAGCCAGTTTTCTAAACACTGTGCTATATCATATTTACTGATTCATTTATCACGTACATGTAAACATATCAATGTAAAATGTCTTACTTTTATCATAAACCTTCGCCAAATTCAACACATTTATCAAGCACTTGGACATCAAACTGGGCAAATCATAGCCCTCTTTGAAGACTATTTGATTTATCTCAAAGCTAATCACACTCTTTATTCTAAGCTGGCCATCGGTTTGCCAAACACCCAACAGATGTTTGTTAATCTCAAAATTGCTTTAGAGTGTTACTAAAAAGCCTTCTTCCACCTTATCAAGTGCCTTTTTCCTACGTGACTGCTGTTTCTTTTCCCTGACAACTAACAGCTATTCTTATCCTAGAGATAATAATTTTATTTACACTTTCAAATGCCTACTTCCTATAACTCTACCTAGATCAGCACATAAATGTTTGAACACACTCAGTTTCAGGTGGTTTTAGTCTACATTTTATAACCTTAATTTCATATGAAAAGGAAGGTTTTTGATTTTTTCACTTCATTAGCAACAAAAACCCTTGGCTTAACAATAGTTGTATCTTTATTTTAATCTAAGAAAATTTTTTCTTGAAAGAAACCTTAAGGTGGCTTTAAAAATACTTAGTCCAAGTAAAGCAAGTTTCACAAATTAGAATGCTCTTGCAATACCTTTATGGAAAAAAAAAATCTTAAGTACTATTTTTCTTATTTTAGAGAAAAAAAACAAAGTGATTACATCTGAGCGACCATTATGGCATGATCCTGAAAAACACTGGCATCATGCTCCTCACTACAGGGGTTCAGTGTCCTACATTTCAGAAAACTTGTCTGCAACCAATTTATGCCCCCCAGGAAGGGGGATGTTGAGCAGTTTCTTAGGTCAAAATTTGAAGAAGCCTTAACTGACAAGAAGGGACTTCTTTTGGAAATAGATTGGGTTGATGCTCTACAGTCCTACCTTATTCTGTCCTTAACACAGAGTTACCAGAGTCTTCAGGGCCCTGTCCCCTCACAGGACTCCTTATATCTTGGTGAAATGGTTTATGTTCACCTCAACTGGTAGGTATTCTTTCCCTCAGGATAGTTTGAACAGTTCTTTCCCCCCAAAAAGGCTGGCGGGGGAGGGGGGTGAAGCATAGGGTAGAATTATTGGGAGGTACCTTGGTTTGTGATGAGGTGAAACTATCTTTACATGACTATTTTGAATCTATATTTACCTTAAGAAATGAGATCCTTTGGCTGACTTGGCGGTAAACTTGAGCCCCTGGATGAGGGTGAGAGAAAATTCCTTTCCTGACCTCTACAATCTCTCAACAGAGGTCACTCAAGGGGCCAAGTTTTGATACCACCCCTATGATGGAGCTTCCAGGAAGTGCTAAGTACTGGCTATCAGACTAGGGCACCCCGGGAACATGGTACCCACCTATGTAAGTCTTGGTAACCATTTATCATGGAGGCAGGCTAAAGGACAGAGGATAATGACCTCTCAGTTGCCTTTTAACAGATGAACCTTATCTAGGATGAAGATCAATGACTCTGTTGTGGTCCTGATTTGGTTCTTATTGTCACTGCTTCTCACTGGGGGATCCACAGTAACTTGCAAAAATTTGGCATCTTCTACCACAAGGACTAGATCATTGAAATTTGAGGTTTGGTCCTTCTGAATGGGGAAGTCAAAGTCTTGGATTTCTAGTCTTCAATGACCATACTGTCATTCAGTATTTGATTTCACTGTATTTATTTTTCTGTGTTTCTGTTTTTTGTTTCACCTATATTAAACGCACCTCCAAGGCTGTCTGTTTTAGACCCCTTAAATCCTTGAGGTTATAGTTATTCAGTTATGGCCCTAAGGTCACTTAAGTGCTCAAATGGCTTAGAATACATTTAAGACCTAACCACAAAAGAGTATGATGTGGTAAGAGTGATACCTATTAAGATGTTTGCCATATAAGCTGAACTAGTTTTTCCCTAAGGGCATCTAAATGGCACAGAGGATAGAGTGCTGGCCAGGAGTCAGGAAGACTCATTTTCCAGAGGTCAAATCTGGCCTAAGACACTTACTAGCTGTATGACCTCGGGCAAGTCATCTGTTCGCCTCAGTTTCCTTATCTGTAAAATGAATTGGAAAAGGAAATAGTAAACTACTCCAGTATCTTTGCCAAGAAAACCACCAATGGGGTCATGAAGAATCAGACTCAACAAAATAAAATGTTTTTTTCCTAAAAGGGAGGGAAGCTGTCCCTGAGACTGGATTGACCCAGGAGACTGGGGACTGAGCCATGCAAGTCAATGTACCCTCCTGCCCAGACTTGTTTCCATGTGGAGAGGGGTAGAGGAAAAGATAGAGAATGCATCTACTTGAACCAACGTTTCATCTTTTTCCTTCTGTTAAATATTATGTAATCTACAAGTGCCTCATTTTATTTTAATTCACAGCCTGAACCTGGTCTGAATCAGACCCAGAATAACATCACATAATGAAACACAGAAATCACATTTTCATTCTTTTTTCCCCCCTTCAATCAAATGTGCATTATGTCTCTCTAATATCTTCCATAAAGAACAAGCAGGTCTGGGATCTAAGTATTCCACTATTGATTACTGATACAGATTCATCTTAATAAAAAGTGACTTTTGATCTTAATTAACACTGTGACCCTCTACATACTCTATATTCTAGCTAAATAGACTACTTGATCTATTGAACAAGGCCTATACTTTTTAGGCCAGTGGTTCTCAACCTTCCTAATGCTGTGACCCTTTAATACTGGTATGTGGGCGTGTCTGCATGTGGGCGGACTCTCCTGGAGATGGATAGAGGAGCAGTGTCTCTGTTCCTAAGACCATCAGAAATATGTGTTTTCCTATGGTCTTAGACGACTCCTTGTGACCCCTGTGAAAGGGTCATTCCACCCCCAAAGGGGACCCATAGCTTGAGAACCGCTGTTTTAGGCTTTCTTTGTGTCTAGAACACATTTCTTCTGCTCTGACCATGAATGTCTACTCATCCTTTAAACTTTAACTCAAGTGCCACCTCCTTCATGAGATCTTCCTTGTCCTTACAATATCAACCAGGACCTTTTCCCCTCAGAGTTCACATACCACTTCTTGAATCTTTCCAACGTACTTCTCATGTAAATTTCATGAATTACAGTTGTCTGTTTTTACCCCTACTAGAATGAGTCTAGGAACGTCTTTCATCTACACTTTGTATTTTTTCCCCGTGTATGACAAATTACTTTGCATCCAGGAGGTATTTAATGTCTGTTGAGCTAAATTTGATAGGCAGAGCATACGGATTTGGGAAATATTTATTAATCTCTTGACAGCCTTTTACAAAACTAACAGGCCATGTATGGGTAAAAGGAAATAATTTTTATTTAGATATCGAATTCTTAATAGACTAGATAATAATTTTTAACTTTCTCTGCCAGACCCTAACGTGAATCTCATGCTAAATTTGGGGATGAAAGCACGACAGTATATATTGCTCTTTATCCCTGAACCTTTGTTTTTTTCTTTCTTTGGAAGGGGAAAACTTCATTTATGTCATGGACTCTCTTGGTGAAACCAATGGGTCAGCTCTGAGAATAATGTTTTTAAATAACTAAAGGAAATGCTAAACTTCAGTGAAAGACTGATGAAAATAAAAATATAATTTTTCCCATCCAAGTCAGCAGACCCCTTGAAAATCTAGCTGGGGTGGGGAGGAGAGGGCTATGAATAAGAACTCCTGATCTTTACCATAACTTTACTGTAATACTCAAAGTGGACAAGGATGGTCTTTTAATAGATAAAATTAATTAATTGCAAATGGTATAAAGTTGGACTACGACCTAGCCTACTTCCTTTTTAAACTTCTATTTTATTTTTGTTTTTTGCTTTTTGGAGGGCAACTGGAATTAAGTGACTTGACCAAAGTCACACAGCTATTAAGTGTGTCAAGTGTCTGAGGACGGATTTGAACTCAGGTCCTCCTGACTCCAGAGCCGGTGCTCTATTCACTGTGCCACCCAGCTGCCCCTAAACTTCTATTTTAAAAAATTCATAAGTCTGTTACATAAACTAGATGAATTTCCTCCAGTCATAGCTATTAGGAAGAACAGAATTATTTTTTATGCCAATGACATGGTTTTATTAACTCAGACAAGAGAGGTATACGATTGTAGTCCTGAAAAACCTCTGGTTGTCCTTCCCTAGTCTTACTCTGTTGGGCTGGTTATCTATTCACCAGCTATATTCCCTCTTCCTACCTGGTACCTTCCTTTATTCTGCTCTGCCAGTCAGTCAATAAAAATTTATTAAGTACCTACTCTATGCCAGGCACTTTACTAAATGGTTGAGATATAAAGAAAGGTAAAAGACAGTCCCAGTTTTCAAGGAGCACACAGTTCGACAATGATGAGGACGGCAAACACCTTTGTACAAACACTCTGTATACAAGATAAATTGGAAATAATCAACAGAGAGAAGGTACTAGGATTAATTAGCATTGGGGAAAGGCTTCCTGTGGAAGGTACAATTTTAAGTGAGACTTGAAGGATGCCAGGGAATTTAGGAGGCTGAGATGAGGAAGGAGAGAGTGCTAGGTATGGGGGAGAACCAGTGAAAACATCCGGAATCTGAAGATGCATTGTTTGAGGAGGAGTAAATAGGTTGGTGTTACTGGATTATGTAGGATATAAGGGTTTGCAGGGTAGAAGTGGTATAATAAGATTAGGGAGGTATGTGTTGTGGGGGGAGGGCAGGTTATGAAGGGCTTTGGATACTAAACAGGGAATTTCATATTTGATTTGGTCCTGGAGTGGGTTATTAGCAATGGCATTAAGTAGCTGGTGAGATGAACGTTCTCTTTCTCTACTTCCACCCTCTCACCTAATTTTGGAAATTTTTTTAGAAATAGGGACTGGACTCGTGACTTTATTAATATAGGTAACTGCAAGATGAAGAAACTACCTAGGCCAATATAGGTCAGCATTATAACTTATAGTCCAAAGGTGGGGAACCTGAGGTCTCGAGGTCACAAGTGGCCCTCTAGGTCCCCAAGTGCAGCTCTCTGAATATAAACTTCATAGAATAAATCCCCTTAATAAAAGGATTTGTTTGGTAAAAACTTGGAGCTCGCCTGAGGACTCTGCAGGTTCCCCATCTCTGATTAGTCTAACATAATTTCTTATGGGATTGGAGCCAAACAATCAGAGCAGGATCCTTACTTTCCCTATAAAATGACTAAGCTGTTCTGGTCACTGAGCAGCACTGAGCCCCGAGCTGAGTCAGCTGGTCTCCATTCTTCTCATGCCTAAACACTCTCCTTGTCTTCCATGTGTGGGGAGAAGCTGCTGGATTTTATATCTGACTTCTTTCAATGTTTCTCTCCCCCTACATGTGTTGCTTTTTGCTAACATGCATGCTCTACAGAACTTGTATTTGAGAAAAAATATTAGCTTTACACAGGGGCACCCCTTAAGCCCACCTCTATTAAGAATACAAGACATGATGCAGAATTTTTATAACAGTAATATTGACTCTCACAAATTCAATTCAAGAACTGTCAAGTGCCTACTCTATGCCAGGGACTGGACACAGTGCTGGGTATGCAAAGACAAGATTGAAACAGTCCTAGCTCTCAAGGAATTTGTATTCTACTGGTGGAAAAATAAAAACATTGCACACAGAAAAGTAAATATAAAATATGTAATAAGTATATTATCATTATCTTCACCCCAAGGTCAGCTGAGGTCAGCTAGAGAGCTGACATAGAGATCTACCACACCTAGTGTGCCCTCCAATTTCAGTCCACCTGTGAGTCCTACAGAACACCCATTCTGATCCCCTTAGCAATTAGTGTCCTTCAGTATGGGAAATTACTTTATATTTACTCTTTATCTATTTTGTATTTAATTTTTTGTGTACACTGCTTTTCCCCTTAGCTTCCTCTCTGCTCACCCTCCCAGTTGAGAATCTTGCCTCATATTTCACTGAAAAAAAAAAAATTGAGTACATATGACAAAAGATTCCTCTTCTCCCCTCCTCCTCAATTCATATTTTCCTTATACCTTCTGCCACAATCTCCTACTTTACCCTCACATATGAAGAGGTGACCCTAGTCCTCCTCAAAACAAATCCCTATCCCTGCACAAATGATCCAGTTCCATTCTGATGATGCCAACAGACTGCCCACTCTAGCATCCCCATTCTCTCACTTATCTCCAATCTCTTTTTTTCCTACTCGATGCCTACAAGATGCCCACATTTCTCCCATTCTCAAAAAACCATCAAAAATTCCTCCGTGGTCATCATGCCATATCCTCCTTTTTGTGACTGAATTCCTTGAAAGGGGATTCTATGTTAGGTTCCTTCATTTCCTTTCCTCTCACTTTTTAAAAAATTCTACATTCTGGCTTTGGACCTTATCATTCAACCAAAACTACTCTTTCCAAAGTTACCAATGATCTTAATTGCCAAAACAAATGACCTTTTCTCAGTTCTGATCCTTCTTGATCTCTCTGTAGCCTTTGACACTGTTGATCATCAACCTTTTGTCCTTTTCTTCTCTTTAAGCTTCTTCCTTCCTTCCTTTCTTCCTTTCACAAAACCTTACACCCAGTTCACTCTGAGGCTCATAGATTGGACCACAGTAGGTCCCTGCCCAAGCTCCACTTAATGGCTGTACAGGAGTGAATGTCAATGGTAACTGTTTCTCTTCAGAACAGCAACCCTGAGGGTCTTCCCTTCCCAACTTGACTCTTTTTTCTCATTAAAGGGACCATCCCTTAACTCACTTCTTAAAGAGGCTTATTCACTGAATGGCCATTATCTCACCCTAAGTGAGAACCTGAAAAGACCTTAGCATAAAAGGGCCAGGACCTCCCATTGCTTCCTGAAGAGTATCAGGTCACTGGATCCAGATGGCTCGGGAGGAGAAAGTGCGGCTGGTTACCTTGCACAGCACCTCCTCCCTCAAATCAAAGTCAGCTGCAAGTCATATCCTCATTTTCCTGATGCCACAGTCCTCTTTGAAAACCAAGGATAAACACTCAAGCTTTTATGATGCTGCTCTCTCCTGATTCTACTGACTCCTCCTTCTCAGTTTCTTTTACTAGATCTTCCTCTAGGTGATGCCTGCTCATCCCTGGTATCCTACAGGGCTCTGTCCTGGCCCTCTTCTCTCTCTTTTTTTAAAATATTTAGATAATTTTATTTTATTTTTTGCTTTTTGGAGGGTAATTGGGGGTTAAGTGACTTGTCCAAGGTCACATGGCTAGTTTTTGTGTTGTGTCTGAGGCTGGATTTGAACTCAGGTCCTCCTGACTCCAGGGCCAGTGCTCTATTCACTGTGCCACCTAGCCGCCCCTGCCCTCTTCTCTTCTACCTCTAACATATTTCATTTGGTAATCTCATCAGCTCCCAGGGATCCATCTCTATGCTGATGATTCTCAAATCTATTTATCCTATCCTGATCTTTCTGATGACCTCCAGTCTCAAATATCCAATTGCTTGGTGGACATCTCAAAGATTTCCAGGAGACATCTTAAACTTAATATGTCCCAAACTGAATTCATTATCTCCCTGCTCCCCAAACACACTCTTCTTCCTATTCTAGGCCCTATTACAACTGAGGGCATTGCCATCCTTCTGGTCACTCAAGCATCATTCTTGACTCCTAATTCTCTCTCATCCCCCATTACCTGTCAATTTTATCTTCATAACATCTCTTTTATATGCCCCTTCTCTCCTCTGACACTGCCACCCCTCTGTTGAGGCTCTTATCACCTCATACCTGGACTACTGAAATTGTCTGCTGGATGGTCACCCTGACTCATCTTTCTTCACTCCAGTCCACCCTCTAACTCAGCTGTTTAAATGATCTTCCTAAATAAAGTTCAGGTCTGACCATATAACCTAGCCCCCTCCATTCAATAAACTCCCTATCAACTCCAGGATCAAGTATTAGATCTCCTGTTTTGGATTCAAAGAGCTTCATAACTTGGCCTCTGCCCCCAGTCTTCAATGACAGGAAAATTTTCTTCTCTCTAGACATAATAATTTGCTTCCTATTATTGGTTAATAATAACTCCATAAATCAAATAACTGTGACATGTATAGGGGGAGGGAAGGGAGACAAAGGATATTTTTATTTTGAATTATTCTGTTTCATATGTATTTTTACCTTATATAAGCTTTCTAAAATTCTTTTGTGGAAGCAAAAGGGGGATAATGTATACATGCATGAATAACATTGAGTCTTTATTTTTTGAATTGTGGGAAGAAAGACATTTTAGAAGCTACACCTTTTCAAAATGATTGTACTTTTGCTAATTGATGAAAGGGAAAGAAGGAAAATGTCAAGATATGTTCTATCAGGGCAGCTAGGTGACACAGTGAGTAGAACACCAGCCCTAGAGACAGGAGGACCTGAGTTCAAATCCAATCTCAGACACTTAACACTTACTAGCTGTGTGACCTTGGGCAAGTCACTTAACCCCAATTGCCCTGCTCTCCCCCCTCCAGAAAACAAAAAAGCAAAAAAAGAGATAGGTTTTATAAACTTACTTGAATTGTACCTTATGGATATGGTATATAAGGTGTCATGTGGAAATCAGGATGGAAGAAATATAACAAAATTGAGCAATCTTTTCCTTAATAGTTTGGAAAAGAACCAACGAATTTTTAATTGCAAGAATGATATAGATCAGATGGACTACAGACCTTTGCATTATTCAATTTTTCACAATCATGTTTCACTGAAAGGAGGAAAAAGAGAAAGTAGGGAAGGAGTTTTGCGGAACATACCCAATACGTGTGTCTTCAGTTCTTCCTTCACCGCTAAACACACACCTTGCTGCTAAAATATCACCAAAGCTAACATCTACTGGGTGTTCCACAGGATAAAAAGCCTGTCCATAAGACAAAGATAAAAATTCATTAATGGAAACACATTGTATGGAATCTTGGGCCTAATGCTTTTGGTTTACATTAAGAATTTATCATGGTTTGATAGAAAAATTAATCCCAAGGTTTTAAACTTAAGAATACCAAAGTTAAAAATAAATCACTAAAATTATGAAAAAAAATTTAAGAAGTTGTTTACCATATCATAGAAATTGATTTTAAGTAATTTTGGGGATAGATGCTTCTTCAACAATGTGTTTAAAATCATGCTTGAATTTAACAGAACAGAGCAAGACTGGATGTTGTAGCGAATTAGAATCTAGTATACAAAAGCTATTTAAGAGATTTTTTGGGAAAAATTTTTTTTGCTTCTCCCCCCCCAAATTTCAATTGATTTTCACATACCTGTGGCAACTGAGGACTTTGTCGCCCTATTAATGTCCATTGTCCATTTCTTACTCTGTATCCACTTACTACTTTACCTACAATAAACACATACCTATGATGAATTATTACTAATACCTTAGAAATACAAAAGTTATTAATGAATGTTTTTAAGTTAAATACATATCTCTTAAAAAAAAATGGAAATCCTGTCTGTAGTTGAACCTCTAATGTAATTTTTGGTAGATCCAGTAAAAACGTCAAGTTATTCAGTAAAATAGGAGTGGTTAATATCTTTCATTCAAGAAAACTTTGAGACTGAAGACAATTTACAGCTCATGTTCTCACAATTAACATAATGTAAAGAAACAAACATTCTATTTTAAATAAAATTGCCAAAGTTCTTACCCAAATGGTGAGTGTGAACTCTATATGCAAAGAGGTGCATGGGATATTTTTTGTAATGGCATGAGATATCTGCATTGACCACTATTAGAAATGAAAAGAGAGAGAACAAAAAGTTATTACTTGATCGAGGCAAAGTCATTATTTTTGTTGGTTAGCTAGTCCACCAAAGACCTTTCTGTAGCTTGTACAGAATGAAGAATATTGTTCCAATCTGCTCTGAAGGAATACTCACTTCAACAAGTGTTTATACTGAGACCTTTTACATATGGTACTAGTTATAGTAAAGACTTCAAAGAATAATAGGAAACCATGACAGGATCTTTCTTATTACATCTGCAGTTCATAAACAAAGCTAACTGAGGTTGTACACCTAAAATAATGTCAGAAGCTTTGGCTAGTACTTTAATCTTGAAATTTATTCTGCAGAAAAAGTAAGCTTGATGAGATCTGCTTTGAATTTCATAGGGAAGAGACTTTCTTTTTATCAAATTATAAGGTAAAACTAAAAGACTCTAAATTTGTCAAGGCTAGGAGCCATATCTTGATAAACAATGCAGTGCCTAATATAACATCTTCCACATAGTTTGGACTCCATAAATATTTCTAAAATGAACACATGGACATCAAATGATGAGAAGGTAGTTCTCTGGCCATTAAATTTAAAAATACTTTTTTTTTTGTACACCAATCCTAGGATTTCAGGGCAGTTAGGTAGTGCAGTGGGTAAAGTACTGGGCTTGGAGTCATCTTCCTGAGTTCATATCTAGCCTCAGACACTAGTTGTGTGACCCTGGGCAAATCACTTAACCCTGTTTGCCTCAGTTTCCTCATCTGTAAGATGAACTGAGAAGGATATGGCAATCCAATCCAGTATCACTGCCAAGAAAACCCCAAATGTGGTCATGAAGATCTGGACATGACTGAAAAAAAAATTGATCCAGCAATGATTTCAGTGCTGTATGTGTTGCTCCCAAGAGAAAACTCCTTTTATGATTGCAGATCAGCTCCTCTTCTTCAATTTACAGTCTTAGTCTGGTAGATGAAGAAGTTAAGTGACTTGGTCAGGGTCACACAATGATTATATGTCAGAGGAGGAACCTCAATTCATATATTTCTAACTCTAAGACCTGCTCTCTATACCATCCTATCTCAATTTGAAAGATACTAATAATTATATTAATAATTTTGCTAATTATACTGCCTATCTTCAAAAGTATTTCATATTAGACCACTTACCCTCATATTTTCCCTCCAATTCAGCAAAAGTCAGATATTCCCATTTTACAGACAAAGGAACTGAGATTTAGAGAGTTTCATGGATCTAAGATTATGGAAAAAGCTAGTGATGGACTTGCTAGTTTTCTGATTCTAAGAGTAGACTATGGTATTATCTTTTCTATAGAGCACTCTCAGTTGCCTAGAGAGAACACAGCTGACTTGTTCTTTTTTCAGTTCCTATTCTCTATATTCTTTTCTCTAGTCTTCTTCATTAGTACTTCAATAATTGGTAGAAATGGTAAGAAACATAATAATGAAATTCTTCCATTATTTAATGTGTTAAAGATAGTGAGAATGTCAATAAAGTTTTGACTTGTATGCGCCTCACTTGTACCTCAAAATGTACTGATTTGTGTTCCTGTGTATGACAAGGTTTAGTTTTACTCAGGGAACAAAATTCACTCTAAAAGATAACGGTCCTCTTAATGCATATTCCAGAGTTAAGGGTCCAAGAGACAATAAATATTGGAAAAAGTTGTGATTTTTGTCAGCATGGGGAATTCCTACTTCTACACCCAACCAGGCAACAGGCAACAAAGGGCCAGTAAACACAACTAGGACTTAATAGATAAGACTTAGCAACTTGCTTCAAGCACACAGAGGATAAGGGATTTGCTAAGGTCACTCAGCTCAATCAATATTCACTAAGTGCCTACTACATTCCAGGCCCAGTACTTAAGTGCTAGGGATACAAGAAGTAAAAGACAGACTCTGGCCTCTGGGAGCTTACAATCGAATGGGGAAGACAACTTACAAACAAATATATACAAAACAAGATATTGACAGGATAAACAGGAAATAAAAGAGGGAAGATTCTGGAACTAAGAGGAATTGAGGAAATCTTTCCATGGATGGTGGATTTTAGTTGAGACTGAAAGGAAGTCAGGGAGTTTAGTATTTGGAGGGGAGAAGGGAGAGCATATCAGGAATAGGGGACAGCCAGAGAAAATCCCCAGAGCAGAGTAGTCCCTGTCACTGAGGTGGATTGAACCAAGGCTCTTTGACTTCAAGCCCAATACTGTATTCACTAGGCTCTAATGCATTTAAAAAATCCAATATCTAATAACAAAAACTGTTAACATAACTTCACTCACCTTTCTCCCCTGGTGGTATGACAGTATCCACAGACATCATAAGATACATGCCTGCAATTAAAGGTTGCCTGTGGGAAAAAAATCATGTGTATCTTATGTTTCTCAAAAAAAGCACAACCATTAAATCTATAGCTTTGTTTTGGGTTTTGGGTTGCTACCTAGCATCAGATTAGTAAATGTTCATTAATAAACAGCTTTTGTATTATAGGGCATAATGAATGCTGCTATGCTTCCAAATGGATGAAACACATTAAAATGGGGGAGTAAAGGAGACAGAACATATACAATTCATTTTTCCCTCAAATAAATAAAAGCAATAAAATAGAACTAAATTATGATTAGAACTTATACTTTTGAATATCTAATATGACATGAATGTTGTTAAAATCAAATGAATAATCTCAGCAGTTGGATGGGAGGAGTCTACAACATGACCGCTTCTCCTATCTGAGGTAGCTTGGAGACACTTCTCATAGGAGTTGAAGAGGCTGAGGAATGGGGAAGCCAGGATAACTGAGGAGGGGAAAGGGTTGTTTAAAGAAAAGACAATTGCAAAGTAACGGTCCCAGAGAGAGAGCATGAAAGAGGAATGAGGTATAAGGAGAATACCAGTAAGTATGCTTTCTACCATGCCTAATAACTGGTTGAAGAAAAAGCAAAGATAATATTTTCATTTGTGCTCCACAGAATAAAATGTTTCTGACTAAAGTAAATGTGGGAAACCCAAAACCAAAAGAAATAAGAACAAGAAGCTAAATCTTAAATTGCTCATCAGAACCACTGTCACATTTCTTCTGGTCAAATAGATCAATACTCATTTATATGACAGGGCAAATCCTTCATTTTAATTTTAAAATTCAATTTAACATAATTTTTTTCAAGGTCACTCAGTATGCTATATTGACAAAATACTGATTGGTTTACATGATAAAGAAAACATACAATGTAAAATACAGAAAAAGTTGATTCCATCTTCTTCTCTCCCCGACTCCCTGCTAATACTTGTCATTATGATTTGATCAAAATAAGACTCAGAGACAGTGGTCCAGGTAGTAGTGGAAGACTTGGGTAAGAGGTTCTTAATGCTGTTTTTCTCTGAGCTGTGAGTCAATGGGACAAAGGAGTGGTGCCAGTGACAACTAGCCAGTGATTAATTCACATTTTGTAATTAAAAGTACTTACTGTAGACGTGTCAGATGCAAGGTCACACCAGAACAATCCTTGTGGTTATCTGAAAATACACACAAAGACACACTATGAGTATGGCACATCAAGATACGGACTTCAATGTGATTACATTTTCTTGCCTCATGAACATCACACTTCACAGTTTATGAATTGCTTTCACATATATTTTCTCAATTGTCCTCAGATATTTCACAAGTTGGAAAGTTGGTAATCTAAGTCAAACATCCACAGAGATTCAGCTGAATGAATTCAATTATCTCTATGCAGATGACTCCCCTGATTTTTTTTTTAAACCATATTGACAAAAGCCTGCAGGAAATCTCCAACATGATGTCCCATAGGAGTCTCAAACTCAATATATCTGAAATGGAACTGACTCTATTTTCCCTAAACTCACTTCTTTTATAAATTTCCCTGGGCTTCTCATGAAGGGCAAGAGGAGAGCTAACCCCCCTTTTCACCCCAGCAGAAATAATGAACTAGGAAAACATGAGCTTGATTCTTGGAACCCCAACTGCCTTAGCCACTTTATGTCCCTTTCCCTGAATATATAACAATTCTGAGAAGGACATGTCCAATCTTGGAGGGAACCTTCTGAGATTGAGAGATCAGTATTTCTGGGGTTCCTCACTTCATGAAGAGGTGCTTCTTCCATACTGACTACGGCAAGTCTAGGAGAAGAAAGCGACCCATTATTATGGAAGCATAAGTCCAGACCATAGCCGGGCTTACAAAGGATACAGATCTGGACAGTGCTGGGTGAAATGTAAAATGCCCCTTCAAGCAGTGCAACAAACTGCATCATGTCTCTGGAAGAGTACAATAGCAGTTATGCTACTGTTGCTGTTTCTTTAAGTTTATTAATGTGCACTTTAATCTCTTGTATTTAAATTTTCTTTTGTGTAGAATGAATAAATAGCTACCCCAAACCTGATCTACATTGTACATTGGGTATACTCTCTACTCCCCTCATTGCAACTTTTGGATGATCCTAGATATTTGCCAAAATAAGAACTTTAAGTAATTGTCCTGAATTTGGGATGTAAAAACCCAAAGCAATAATGTGACAAAGGAACACAATCCTTCCTCTGGAGGTCTGGCTTTTGTAGGACTAAGTCAGGCCCATACGTGCTGGGTCTATAGCAGAGGGGCTCTTCAGCATAAAGGTAAAGGCAGTGTTCTCCTGTCTCCACTGGGACCAGTAGAGTTAAAAAAAAAAAAATCTTTTTATACACACACATATACATATACACACACACACATATAGAGATCTATGATTTTGTGGTGGATAGGAATCTTGGTAGCAAATTTCCTTTCCCAATATAAGTTCTACCACTTATAGTTTTAGAGAGTTGCCTGAATATTGAGGGTTTAAATGACTTGTCCAGAGTCACATAGACAGTTTCTGTGAGTTGAGATTGAATTTAGAGGTTAGTCTTTCTATTATGTCATGGTGCTTCTTTGCCTTACATATTGATAAATATTTGCTGAATGGAATGGCGCTAATCTAGATGCAAAAATTCCCTACACAATGAAGTGTACTCATCATCTTAGTCTATATTCTCCTACTAGGTTCTTTATCAGTTGGATAGATTATTTTCCCTTTTTTATTATTAAATGTGGTTTGTTCCTTGCCAACTCTATGCCTTCTCCCATTTTCCTAATTCTAATACTATTACTGAATGACTAAAGCACATTTTCCCCATTTTTGCCAAGGTAATCCCTTTTATATTCAAAGACCTTTTCCTACATTTTAAATATTCTTCTCTGACATTTTATTCCTTTAACATATAAGATCTGAAAATCTTAAATTTTCCAGAGTTCAATTTTTCTAGAATTTAAGTCTTTTAGTAGCTATAAAGGTAAAGGAATGCATTTAGGTTTGAGAATAAGCCTCGAAATTGAACAAATATAGGATTTTGCTGGGTAGGAAAACATAACTGAAAAAGAATGCATGTGAAAAGAGCTGGAGGCCAGCTTGGAATCAATAAAAAGTCTAAAGGGACGGTCAAGAGAAATGATGAGATCTTTAACTGAATTCACAGACTATAGTTTTCAGAGTAAACAGTAAGTCTTGCTGTATTCTGCCCTGATCAGACCCCAGCTACATAGTACCGTACTCAGTTCTGTGTACCATATTTTGGGAAAGTGACAAGGTGGGAAAATATCTGGATCAGGGAGACAGAGATGATGAGGAGCCTAGAAAGTGCCAGATGTGCACCATTTGACAAAACTAGGGGGTCTTCAAACAGGGAAGACAAGGCTTAAGGAGATACATGGAAGATTTCTTCAAGTACCTGTAAAGTGGGAGATCAGCATTAGAATGGAACTATAATGCAGAACTGGGAGAACTAAGAAGATAGACATTGCAGGAAGGCAGGTATGCAATAGCTTTATATAAGGAAAATCTTCATAAAAATTAAAGTTGTATAAAAGTGGAATGAGTGGCTCCCGGAAGAAATAAATTCCCCATCAGATGATGTTTTCAAGGGAAGAAAGGATGACCCGTTGTCAAAGAAGCTACAGAATGAATTCATTATTTAGACCGGGTATAGAACAGATGGTTTCTGATCTCAAATCTCTTCTAAACTATGAGAAGCTATTATTCCTAAATCTGCCCTGAATGGAAATCAAATGACAAATTTTCTCCCCTCCACAGCCAGTGATAACCTTTTCTAATTCTGACTCACCTTTCGACTCAGTTATCTTTCACTAAAAACACTATGAATGGCATGTTATGTAGGCCCATGCCTGGAATGCTTTCTTTCCTCTGCTTTACTTCATAAAATTGATAGCTTCCTTCAAAGCGAAGCCTAGGTGTCACTGCCTACTGGAGATCTTGACCTAGTTCTCTTCTTGTTTGACCATTCCTTCTCTTTCTCCTTTGCCGGACATTCCTCCAGGTCCTACCTGGTAAACTTGAGACGTCCCCAAGGCTTAATCCTGAGCTCTCTTCCCTTCTCCTTCTACTTGGTGGTTTCCCATGGTTTCAATTATCCTCCCTATGCAGATGATTCTCATATTTACTTGTCCAGCCTTAACCACTCTCCTAACCCTCAGTATTATGTCTCCAGCTGTCTATTAGACATTTTGAACAGGATATCTCATAGACATCTTTAAAACTGAAGGGTTGTAATCAATGGAGTGAACAATGGGAAAAAAAGAAAGAAAACCAAACATGAAAA
>CM053590.1:170034097-170066862 GCA_028646515.1 Pseudochirops corinnae | reverse complement strand
AATCTTGTAAACTAAAAGTAAATAAACAAGTCAATGAAAATTAAAAAAAAAAAAGACAAAAAAAACCCTGAACTCATTATCTTTCCCTTCAAACCCTGCCCTCTTCCTAACTTCCCTATTAATATTGAGGGTACCACCATCCTCCCATCCCCCTAGGCTCATAACCTTGGTGTGTTCTTTGACTCTTCACTGTCATCACTGTCTCCATATCCAATTAATTGTCAAGTCCTGGCATTTCCACCTTTATAGCATCTCTCCTATATGTCCTCTTCTCTCCTATGACACTGCAATCATCCCATTGCAGACCTTCTTCCCCTCATGCGCATACTACTGAAATATCCTATAAATTGGTCTCTGACTCAAAGTTTTCCCCATTGCGATAGAACCTCCTTTTGGATGTCAAACTGATCTTTATAAAGGACAAGTCTAACCAGATCACTCACCTCCTCACTAGACTCCAGCGTCCCCCTATTACCTGCAGGATCAAATATAAACATTTTCTGTTTGGCTCTTTAAATCCTTCACAGTCTAGTCCCTCTTTCTTTCTAGGCTTCTCACACCTCACATGCCATCGTGGACTCTCTGATGCAGTGATACCGCCTTGCCGCTCCTTGCACACAGTCCTCCAGGCTTGGAATGTTTTTTCTACTCATCTCCACCTCCTGGCTTCCCTGATTTTCTTTGTGTCACAGCTAAATTTCCAACTTCTATGAGAAGTATTTCTCAGTCCTATTTAACTTCAGTAACTTCTCTTTGAGACTACCCCCCATTTATCCTGTATCTCTCTCTCTGTTTTTGTATGTAGTTGTTTGTAGGTTGTCTCCTTTTAGACTGTGATATCCCTAAGAGAAGAGCCTGGTGTGTGTGTGTGTGTGTGTGTATGTGTTTGTGTGTTGTGTGTATGTATGTATGCATGTATGTGTGTGTGTATCCCCAGCACTTAGCACAGTGCTCCTGGCCCTGGTAAGTACTTAATGAAAGCTAGATGACAGAATGGCTGACTAATCCCTGGAATTACCAGTGCTTCCTCTCTCTCCCATGCAACCACCAAAGACATCACTCTGTATTTATACATATTTTATTATTATTCAGTAGATTTTCAGTCATGTCTGACTCTTCATGACCCCATTTGGTATTTCTTTGGCAAAGACACTGCAGTGATGTGCCATTTCCTTCTCCAGCTCATTTTACAGATGAGGAAACTGAAGTAAACAGGGTTAAGTGACTTGCCCAGGGTCACACAGTTAGTAAGCATTTCAGACCAGATTTGAATTCCCAAAGATGAGTCTTCCTCACTCCAGGCCCAGCCTTCTATCCACTGTACCACCTAGCTTCTCTGAAATATAACATATGACCTTAATTGTTTTATGTTGTTTTTCTCTGGTAAGGTTCTTAAAGACAGATACTGTTTCATTTTTATCTTTATATTCCCCAAGCTTAGGGCAGGGTCTGGCACATATTAAGCACTAAAAACAAATGCTTACTCATTCAAATCAATTAAATCTTGATTCCAACTTTTGTTGTATGTTAAATCAAACTGCCCATATCAATACTTAACATGTCTTGTAATTTGTGGTAGCATTTTGTTTTGTTCAAACAAGTCATGGGTGAAAGGAATATTCTCTAAGGAAATTATTAATGACTTAGCTCTTATTCATATAATTACTTACAGGAAGAGACTAGTGTTGTTTTCTTGTAATGCTATCTAAATTTATAGAAAAGAGCAAGGATATAGTTTCTATATTGTCCAATGTGGGTAACACATCAGTGCTTAGTCTGAATTACTGATGATGCAAAGTTTTGTGAAACAAACTTAAAATATATATTTCATTATAACATTAAAAACAAAAACTTGTTTAATACCTGGAAAAATGAAAACTCACATTTTCATTTTAGTGGAGAGCAGATAATTTTAATATAATTGAAGAAAGATTTTTGATATAAAAAGTTATATTCTTTAAGCAATTTTTAATAACTGTAAGTGAAATATACACATAAATCATGATTAGGTTTCCTTAGAGAATATTCCCTTCACCCATGACTTGTTTGAACAAAACAAAATGCTACCACAAATGGTGACATGTTAAGGATTGATATGGGCAGTTTGATCTAACATACAACAAAAGTTGGAATCAAGATTGACTAATAATATTTGATACTTTGGTAATAAGACAGTAAAATAACGAGACCATTGATAATTTCTGTATTTGAGGTAACTTAGCACTGAGGTACTAACTCTTTCAGCTGGCATTGAGCCTTCCCTAGTCTCCCTCCAAAATATCTTTCTACCTTGTGCTCAAAGTCTTCCTGTATTTGATCAAATGCTTTATGTTCCTGCCAAACTCACTGATGTCCCCTTTACTAAGTATAGTCTACACTTTTCTTCCTTTATCTTTTGCTCATGTCATTCCCATGCTTGGAATAGATTCCCTTTAATGTCCACTTAATGAAACATTACCCATCTTTCAAGAATGAGATCAAATGTCACTTACACTAGGGAACATTCCTTAACTCCTTCTCCTACTTGAACCAGAAATAAATCCCTTTTCCTGAATTGTTTTAAGATCTTGGACTTTCCCTATGCATTTACCAACTTTGATTTTGTATTATAGTTAATGACTTGCCCAGGCTTGCAACCAGTGTTAAGTTCCCTATGTGATCATAAGTCTTTTGTGCCCAATAGATTGTACAATTTCACAGTGTTATTTTCTAAATAATTTTCTTTTAAAAGATAATATGAAAATAATTTCATGAGTTAGTCATTTGTGTCAGTTGGTTTTGCTTGTTTTTTTCTTTCAGTTCCATTGATATCTTTTGTTCCTACATCAATTATTTCCAAATATTCTGAACCTCCAATGAGATAATACTTGTGAAGTACTTAACACACTGTCTGGCACATTCGAGGTGCTATAAAAATGTGATTTTTATTATTTTTATTAATCCAATGAGCCCTCCCTTTCAACAGAGAACAGCCTTACAAAATCATCTGCCACAGTGATCAGGCCTGATAGTTCATTGAATACTCTATACCCACCAACCCCCATGCCTCTGGTAAAAGCAGGGAGGCATATCTTCTCACCTCTTTGGGGCCAGCTTAGCCTAATGACTGGGTTCAGATTTAATTTAATGTTTTCCTTGTCCACATGACTGCAGTCATTGAATACACTATTCTTTTGGTTCTGATCACTTTACTGTTCACCAGTCTAGATAACACTTCTCATGCCTCTCCAGATTCCCCATTTTTGCTATCCTGGCACAATAATATTTCACTATGTTTATATTCCACATTCTTCCTAGCCCCTCCCCACAAATTATTTTCAATAAGACAAGTGCGTGCCCATGTTAATAGGTTTCTGGCACGTAACAGGCACTTAAAAATGCTTGCTGATGGACTGAAAGAAAAGAGTTTATTATTGTTTTACATAGTTCTGCTATTATGTTGCATTTTTCTTTTTTTTATGCCCAGAAAGACCAATATATACTGTGGCCAAATGCAGTAATTTTGTACTAATGGAGTCCCTAATGCTTATGGGTCACATAAAAATCTAAATGACTTGTGTTGGAGGAGCTTCTAGATGGAGGATGGGTGTTCCCATGTGGGGTAATGATTGCAGCTTCAGTCTGGTTATGGCTTTGATGTAAAATATTACAGGCATCTTAATAAACCACTGAATCCATTTTCAAAGAGAAATGGTTTCACTATATACTGCATATTAGCAATCTGAAACATAGTCACTATGCATCACATTAAAAATGATTAATTGGTGATCACACTTTGGATCAAGGATTTAACTCCTCTCACCTAAAAAAAAAATCCTACCGAATTTAATTTTCCACCGTAATTGGAAAGTATCGAGGAACCACTTCCTAAAATTCCATCTCCAACTGAGCAGAAACATACATGAGAATTGCCTCATGGGCTTTTATTGCATCTTTGCTGTGGAAAAATCCAATTTAATAATATTTCAGCCCTAATAATATAGCTTAGTTGATCACAGTCTACAAAGACTTTTTATAAAGGCATGAAATAGGAAGAAATTTGCAAATGAATTAGCACACCTCAGGAGGTATCTAAGAACTCTGTAATTAAGACTGAAATGTGCCATAACATTGAGAGTATTACGAATATTGCCAATGATATTGTGTCAACAACTGTCAGTTGTAATAAAATATGGGAGAAATCTTGGGAAGAAGGGAAGCAAATTTTAGAGGATATAAGTTTATAAAACAATTCATTAGCCAATTAATAATATAACTGAGATAGCTCAGTCGTTGGAGTGGGAGTATGAATACCTAAAGGTCTCTGGTTTGATCCTAGCCTTCATAAAATAGAATTTTGAAATTTCTCCTAGGTAGACTGTTGCGGATAGAGCATTGCAGTTAGAATCAGAAAGAGCAAATCTAGGCCACCTCAGATGCTTCCTAGCTATGTGATGTTCTAAGGCTTAGAGTCTAAAGCAAATCACTTAAACTCTGTGCCTTAAGCTCCTAATCAATAAGATGGAAATAATTGTAATAATTCCTTCATGTGACTATTGTGAGAATCCAATAAAATAATTGACATAAGGCACTCTGTTAACCTGTTAAGTTATATAACTACTATTATTATAAAAACTTTCGGAAGAAAGAATAAATTTATTTCTTTTCAATTTAAAAACAACACCAATATCCTTCCCCCACTGCTGCAGTGCCCCCAAAAGCTTATATGAAATCAGAAGTTTTATGTGACTTTAAAAAATTGATTTTGATCAGGGATTTACAAAAAGGTTTCCTGCCCTAAAAACCATCATTTGAATATAACTACTGTCTCTCTCTCTCACACACACACACACACACACACACACACACACACACACACACACACACAGAGTCACACAATCCCTATAAAGAGTGGTAGAAACACTCAAACATGGAGATCTATTTGACCTTTTCCATGGACTTTTCAGGCCTTAAGAGACCTTGATATCTACAGATATTCCAACAGCAAGAGGATATTTGGCCAAAAGCGTATTTTAGCACAGCATTCGGCGTGAAGATTGTGACCTTTTAACTCTAACATGGTGCTTGTCACAATGATGCATGAGTGTTTTTGTAACTCCCAGATGGAAGTCTTGCCCCTTGCAACCTCAGAAGCTTCCACTAGCCTTTGTATCCTTCACTGATGATTTTCAGTATGCTCTAGATTCCAGTTCACTTCTGATTCAAGAAAATTATTGTTTTCAGTCTAAAAAGGCCAATGTTCTCTAAAGCTCATTTAGTCTAGAGCTCATCTCATACTTTAAGCGCCAAATCAGCAAATAAGACAAAGACAAATAATGACAACACAGAGAAAGAAGATTTTTGAAACTAAAAAATGCTATAGAACTTCAAATCACAGATTGTTTTATATGAAAAGCTCTAATTTCTTCAATCTTTCACACTTTAATCGGACAGCATTCTGGTATTAAGACCTGTTAACCTTTTAGCATGGTATCTAGCTTGATGGATATAGAGGGCAATTTTCTCCCTCCACTATGACATTCAATTTAAAGATGTTTTAAAAATTAGATTTGTAAGGTACTCTCATCAACCTTTGTTAGGGGGACAAAATGCCTTGACAGACATCTCTCAACCTTATATTTTAATTCATAGTCCTATGATATGAATCCCATTATCAGACACTGTCTTCTTAACCAGATATTAACTTCCCAAAGTGCAGTTCAGGAGACATTCCATTTAAGGTCCCTTACAGTTCGATATGCTAGGATTAAAATGTTAAAGAGGCAGTATGAGATAGTGGAAAGAATTACTTTTAAGAGAAAAATATATCAATGTGAAACAATTATAGAACAGTTACAAAGCCACCCTAAAGGCAAATATTATGCTGACCATATAAAAACTGTTGACGGAATGTTCAAGGTAGGTGAATATTTGGAGCAGGCTAACATTAGTAAGAGTAGACCTTGTAGAAGAGGTTCTGAATTAAGACATCTCCCAAATGGGCATTTTTAGGCCTGACTTTATACTCACCCAGTCTGAAAACTCTAGTTCAGACTATTGAATTTGGGAAATAGGAAGAAACAAGGTAGGAAAAGAAAACATTCTATCATAAGATTCTGAAGCTTAAAAGGACTTTAGGAATAATCTAGTCTAACTCCCTCATTTCATAGATAAATAGATCCTGAGAAGAAAGTCCAGCATGAAAGGCCAAGGAAGTAGAATTTATGATTATTCCTCTAAAAAGATGAAACCAGTACAATAAAAAAAGTAAGCCTGAATGTAGGGGAGAAAAGAACTCTTGACCAGGCCTAATCTAGGCTAGACTAGTGATTCATACTTGTGGATTAAAATGCAATAGGGTACTTATAGACCATAAAGTGTAATAATACAACTTTATTAATAAGCAACAATAAATTAAAAGATTTTTTAAGGATAAAAAACCACCGATCTACAGTTCCACAGGCAGGATAACATTCCCTGCAGGCAGTAGGAACTCTAATACAACCTCTGACACTAAATTCTTCCTAGGCCGGGCCATTTACTCTTTGGATGGCCCCTTAAAGGACCAGCATAGTTTTCATATCTCTAGAACTGTAGACCACTATGTAAGATACTGGGTAGGGCTGCCAAAAACAAGCTAGAAGGGAGAAAAAAGCAAAAGGGAAAGGGAAAGGTAGGCTATTGAGGGGGTGTGTATAAAACAGGCCTCAGGGTGGCTGGGCAGCTTGGCTGTTCCTTCTCAGCAATGGTCCCTACAGCTTCACCTGCTGTTTGTTTTAAAGTAGTGCAACAAAACAAGTATAGCATTGTTTAGGAATTTCTATATGGGGTGCAAATGGTACATATGATTGTGCCTCTAAAAAGGTATGAACAATTATATAAGCCAAACAGACCTCAGTGTATAAGCAAAGAAGGAAAAGGAGTGGCCAGTAGCTTCTCTGTGGGGCAGAAAGTGTATAAAATATACATCCTACTCCCCATGTACAAATTCCAGTTTCAGTATTTATGACTTTGAACTTGCTGAGCACGTGAGGACTGAAGTCATTGGATCACTGTATATATCAGCAAACAAAAATTTCATCTAAAGCATATTTTAATATAAGATGAGCTAGAACACTACAGTCTTTAACTGAGTACCATTTAGAGGGCAATGGAAAGTTACATGGCGGGCATGAGCAGGCTGCATGTAGTACATAACAAGGAACTTGGTCATAGTTTGTACATTTATACACTGTATTGGAAATACAGAAGGAGGGAAAAGTCAGATATAATAAATGAAGGGAGAGAATAAGAGAAATTAAAGGAAATCAAATAATTCATCTTAGAAAACAAAATATTGACTCAAGGAAGTTGGGCAAGGAAACATTAATGGGTAAAACAGACAAGATCCTTAATGCAAGGCTACGTGATTTACTAGAGAGATAATTCAATTTGGAGTCAAGGGCTTGGGTTTAAGTCCTATCTCTGGCACTAGTTAATTGTATAATCTTGGACAAATTATTTTATCTCCCTGGACCATAATTTTCTCATCTGTAAAATGAGTGGGTTTGACTAGACGATCTGTAAGCTCCTTTTTAGCTACTTTAAAAAGGCATTTCTTATCAATACAAGAAGTGCTACTTCAGAAGAGACAGTACTGGATTGTCCAAAGAACTAAATCACAAGTGTAGACAAATGACCTTAGTGGGAAATAAATACCATAGTCTTGTTACAGCAATATTCTTTGGATTCATGCCAGACAACCACGTTATAGATGATAGAGTATTATTATAACATCCTTATAGTGTTTCCAGTAATAAGCCCTTTTGATGAAGATCAGGAAAAATCTGCTTTCTGATGAATTCCATGCTATAGCCATATGCTACAACAAGGCCCCAACGTTCATAAAAGAGCAGAGGAAAAATAAAAAGGAATTTGGAGGTCAGCACTGATAGGTCAGATTATAACCACTTACCACTTCCAATCCTCATCAGGGGAAAAGTACTTGTCTCCTCCCTTTAATTTTGCTTAAACATTTGGAATTCTAAGTTGCCATGAGCTCTGCTTCCGCTGGTTGTATATTTTAAAAAATCTGTGTAATTATTTTTTGTATTTTTTTATTGGTTTGGGTTCCTGACTTTCTCTCTCCTAGGATACACTTTTGAAAATTGATATACTTGTATTAATGAATCCTAGATAGTATTATCTTTTAGAAACCAAAAGCAAGATGTCCTTGTTAAGAGGCTGTACTTTGGTCATTTTGTTCTCTTATAGAATGACTAAGTCTGATCTTACTGGTTTTTAAGTTTTTAGATTAAGCTAACAACGTTAATTATATTATGTCTGAAGACACTGGGAAAGGCAATAGCTTGTTTATAATAAATACTATATCAATGCATAACTATGAAAGAGTAGAAACAGGGGGAACAAGCATTTAAGTGCCTACTATGTTCCAGGAACTATACTTTACTACTACTACGACAGCTACTATTACTACTACTACTACTACTACTACTACTACTACTACTACTACTACTTCTACTACTACTAACTACTTCTACTACTACTAACTACTTCTACTACTACTACTGCTGCTGCTGCTACTATCTACCTAACTACCTAACCAATTAACATTTTTATAGTCTCTTCTATGGTCCAGGCACTGTGCTAAGTGCTTTTCAAATATTATCTCAACACCAACTAATACCTTAGAACAGTGGTTCTCAACCTTCCTAATGCCACAATCCCTTAATACAATTCCTTATGCTGTGGTGACCCCCAACCATAAGATTGTTTTCGTTGCTACTTCATAACTGTAATTTTGCTACTGTCATGAATTGTCATGTAAATATCTGATATGCAGGATGTATTTTCATTGTTACAAATTGAACATAACCCACAGGTTGAGGACCGCTGCCTTAGAACATCAATATATTAGGGAATCAGCCAGGGCAGAAGGGAGAGGGGTAAGGATGGTAGACTCATGGCAAGAGAAATGAAATTTATCTCTAACCATTTGAAGAGATTTGAACATAGTTTTTAATCATAAACTAGAACAACGAAGTAAATGAGAACTGAATCAAATTACTTTTTTAAGAATTAGCTTCCTCCTACACATTCAGGTATACCAACCAATCATACATAGGTATCTTACCAAATATATTTCAGAATTTATTAAGCATTAGACCTGTTCTCTTCTTTTGTCTTCTCTTCTCTTTCTCTTTCTTTCTTTCTTTCCTTTTTTTGGAGGGAGGAAGGCAGGGCAATTGGGGTTAAGTGATTTGCCCAAGGTCACATGGCTACTAAGTGTTAAGTGTCTGAAGCCAGATTTGAAATCAGGTCCTCCTGAGTCCAGGGTCGGTGGTGTTCTATTCATTGTGCCACCTAGCTGCCCCTAGACTTGTCTCTTAAGGTTTCCCAAGGTACTTATCTACAAAATAACTGTGGGCTACAAAAGTGGTATCAGATGTAAACTGATTAGCGGTACTTAAGAATACCACTTAACTAGGGAGAAAGTTTATCTTAACTAGTAGGTGATTTTATGGGATATGTTTGTCCATCCAATCTAGTTCTGCGAGCTTTCTATTCTAAGAATAGCTTCCAGTATCTTAGCAGTGAAATCAGTGTGTAGAATAAATACCCATAAACAACCTGCTACTCTGCTGACCCCTCCTACTTTCCCTTCTAGAGACACCATCCTCAAACTTTGTGAACTCATCATTTGCCTGTTGATCCTGCTTCTGAATGAGAGCTGGTTAACTACTGACTATTAGGAAATAAGATTTACTGCTAAGATATTATACTCCTTTAATTTACAAAATCCTCTTAAATTGGACAGAAAGATATTTGTTTTTTTTAGTCTAGAGCTGTGATTTCACTAGCTTAGGGAACCCCTGGGGAAGACACTACTTCAGCAATCCTATGTTGAACTGCTCTGGCTCTTAAAAATCTTAAGAGAGTTGCCCAGGACACTGAAAAGTTAAGTGATTTGCTCAGATTCACAGGACCAGACAAATGTCAGAAGCAGAAGTGGAACCCAGGTCTTTCTGATTTCCAGGCCAGGATTCTATTGACAATCGCAAGTTGCCAGGAGATGTTACTTGACTGAAATCTGGAGCAACAGAATAGTAAAGAAGAAGAAATTAAAAAATTATCCATTATTCCTAAACATAGTCTGGGTAATTAACGAGTTAGTTGCAATAAAGCACATCGAAAACGCTGGCTATTTAAAATAGTCTTTGGGAATATTATTCCAGATAAGTGAGTTTTCCAAACAGCTAAATACCTTAAAAGAAAAAAAAATATTTAAAACTCACAATTGTGTGTAAATTGGCAGAGCCACATGGGAAAAAATAGCTGGTTTGTGTTAAGCAGAATAGGGGACCTTTTTCTGGCAAATGAAAGGTTATAGACTACAAGCCTGTAAGCCATTCACAGTGTTTCCCTGCAGACTATATTCTCTGCTTCTCACTCCTGCCTAAATTCTCGTTCTAGTTTTATTCCCCCTTTTGGAACAATTCTTGCTTTGTTTTGTTTTTTTTTATAGGAAGTAACCACATACTTTCCATTGAGATTTAGCCATCGCGTACTTAGTTCTAGTCCTGTTTATAGTCTCTGGCCCGGCTTCCTTATGAGACAGTTGGAAGATAAGAATAATTTGTCAAGAATATGTCACATACTTTCCAGCTTTGCTAACGAGAGTATAAGGAACATAATTTCACTTTTTCTAAGACTCAGAGTCATCATTATTGATATCAATAATATCAATTATTGCACTACATTTTGTTCCATATGACAACGATGTCCTCAGTGCTAATTGCTCCTTGATTGACTGACCCCAGAATACTGATGGTTTTTTTTTAAAGGTCTACTTTTTCATGTCTTCTTTTATGCTATCATAAGTTGTCACTTCTTGCTGTTGTCAATGTACCTTGCCCTTATGCACTATCCTAATTTCTTCTAATCTCCTTTAGGCTTAGAACCCAGATAAGTAGGCATAATAAAATTATAAAGAAGTTTATGAGGTATTGGTGGAGGCTCTGAGGGACCCCTTGACGCATTAAATTCTGGATCCTTAATGAATGGATTTTGTGATGTTTAGGGGCTTTATTTTCTGATACTTTAGATTAAGTGAGGTTGTCAGCTTTATTTCAGATACAAATATGTTGTAATTAAAGGTAAACAATCCATACATTTCATATTCACATAAAATACAAACTTAAGTTACTTTGGGGAGTTATATGTCACTTTAGAATCCGTTGCCTCTCAATGGATCAATTTGATGTAATGTAATATCTTGTAACATCATAATGTAATACTTAATATAACACTCAGTCCAATGAGAAATCACGATAAAAGTATGTCTGTTTTATAAATTAGGGAATTAAGGCTGAGAGAGGTTAAGTGACTTGCCTAGAGTCAAATTTCTGTTTGCTCAAAAGTAGCAGATCTGGGTTTGGAATCCATGACTTGAGTCTCCAAATGCCACTTGCCAAGAGGCCTAAATTATTATGTTAATTAAATATTTACTGAGTACTCACGATGTGCTGGGTGCTTTGTTGGGCGCTGTGGGCAATAAAAAAAGAAATATAAAACGAGGTTACTGCCCTCAAGGAGATTATAGTCTTGTTAGAGGGTCAAAACCAATATATCTAAAATAATTAGAGAATAATTGAGCGTTCAACAATGTAGTTCTGACTGTGTGCACGATAGGAATGCATTTCTGTTTAGTAAACAGTGTGACCTTGTGTGCCAAAAATAATTTTCTCCCTGGAATTTTTTTCTTTTTGGAGGGCAATTGGGGTGAAGTGACTTGCCCAAATTCACATGACTAGTAAGTGTGTCATGTCTGAGGCCGCATTTGAACTCAGGTCCTCCTGACTCCAGCGCTGGTGCTCTACTCACTGTGCCACCTAGCTGCCCCCCTCTCTGAAATATGAGCACCTTTTAGCAGTCAGACAGAAACCACACATTCTCCGTAAACAATGTAATAACACTGGGAACAGTATAAGTATTTCTCACAACCAGCAAAGAGGTTTTTCTTAGTGTTGCTGTGAGAGAGATTAGCAGATAGGCAAAAATGCTAAACAAAGCAAGTAAGAAAAGAAACACAGGGAAAGCATACACACAATATGCATATATATATATATATATATGTATATATATACACACACACACACACACACACACACACTTAAAAAAACCTTAACAATTTGTCATTCTAGTGAGACAAGTATCCCAGATATAGAAGGCATTGTATATTAACTGCTATGCACCCAGAAATGACTAGTTTATATTTGTCCTGAGGCAAGTGGAGAAAAATACATTTATTCACCTGTGAAGAAGGCTGCTTTCACAAGTAATTGTCTGTACTGTTCCCAAAAGAGACCAAATGGATGGCTGACTAACCAACTGCTTTGCAGCGTAGCAAAATCTAATGTCAGAAATACTTTTCTGTTTTTCTCTCTTATGAATGAAAAACAAATAGAAAATCTGCAATGGAGCTTTGAACAAATTTAGACTGTGTTACTTAATTCCAGAGTTAGGGGCTCTCACTCAGATCTAAATTGGTTTCTCACGCTGATGGATTTAAAAACTACCAACTTTACTAAAAATAAAACAAGACTTATACAACAGAAGTTGCATCAAGGATATCATTAGAGTCTATAAAATGACAAAGTCTATGATATGATGAAGAGGAAGGTGGGCTGGTCAGAGGGAGAGAATGAGGGATAACCATTGGATCTGCTTCATGAGTCTCCAGTCTCTTCATGTCAAGAGATTTAGGTGGAAGGTCCCATCATATTTCATGGACTTCTTTTGGAGGAATTATGGGAAGACATAGAAAAAAAGTCCAATGAAATGAGAGAGTGTGGTGATTACAATCTGTACCACAGCGCCACTGGAGTAGTGAAAAACTTTTAAATATGCCAATAGTGTTATATTATTCCACATGATAGTAACTTTTTTTCTCAAATGAATCTGTGATCTATTTGATTTGGTAATTCTCTCCAAAAACACAGATTACAATACATTCGTGCCTATCCATGCTGAGTAACTGTCATTCACATATTCCCAAAAGTTCATCGAAGAGATTCTACCAACATACTGGGGACCCCCTCTTCTTTCTCTTGATACCCTAAGAATATCAGAAGAGCATTCTAGCTGTGCACCTTTCATCCTTTGCTATTTCCACATGAGCAGCCCATCTTCTCTTTCAATCATACAAATCTTCTTAAAACTCATACTCTTCTTCTCTTTTTTATTGGTAAAAAATTACAGCTTTCCCTCTGTCTCTCTCTCACTCACTCACACACACACATACACACACACACACACACAATTTGCCTTTCCATTACTCTCTTTGTGATACTCATCTTTAAGTCTTTGAAGGCAGCAGCATTACCAAAAAATTTGCCGAAAAATAATTGCCAAATAAAAATACCAATACATTTTTTTTTTTATTGAAAAGATAGGTATTGGCTGTTATGGGAAGCTTGGAACCAATAAAAGTGCTTTGAAATTTCCCAAAAAGTAATCTAGCTTGCTCACCTCCTCCTTTGCAGATCTGAGTTCAGCTCACCGTCCATCTGTTTCCTCTGTCCAGTATCGTACCTACCATTGGACAAGCTCTCTATATAAAGTGTTCATTCAGATGCTGTAGTACCAAATGTACCACCAACTAGCACCATTACCATTACAGATGCATGTTGAAATCTGAGCAATAGGCAGACTTCATTGATTTTCTTTTGATTTTCTGTCTTTCCCGGGTGAAAGAATAGGCCAAATTCTGTGCAATGTCTTGCCATCAACACAATATCCCTTAGAAATAGGAATACCTTGAAAGCCTTACTACTACAGGGAAACCTGCATTCTGTGATAAATTTCTTCCATCATAATGGTGAATACTTTTGGCAAGCATATATCGTCCTATTTTATACAATATATTTATACAATGATGTTTATTATCAACAGGTCAATGAAAAGGATTATTTATGTTGGTATGTCTTTCAAGAAATCTTAATTGACCTTGATATCTCTTGATGAGATACACCTTGTTATAAGAGAACCTGTAAGGTGTTGTTATGTGTTACCAAAATGAATGCTTTCCTATAATCAATAAGCACATTGTAGTTCTCAATGTGGTCCATTGTTCAATATCATTTTTAAAGACTCCCAAAATAATGGTTTCATTGAGGATCCCCTTAACTTGTGGGTAGAAGACCCATATAAAGATTTTGTATAGCTAGGAGGGTGGACACATGTCAGTGGTTGTTGATGTTTTCTCATTTATTTTGGAATAAATAAGATCCTAGATTTTTACCTCCTCCTTTGGTAACTTTCCCTGTTTAGATTCCTTTGAATTTAATTCCTCAATGCTCTTACAATAGTTTGGTCTCTAGCACAGATCTCCCATACTTGATTCAATCTGACTAGATCCCTTGTTTTAATTTTTTTAAGTGTGTTGGTTCCATTATTCTTCATATAGAGAAAAATTTGTTGTAATTTTTTTTGCAAATCATTTCTATTTTCTTCCATTTGCAAGGCATCTTTCAACTTCCTTCCTTGAATAGTATTTTAAAATCAGATGCATTTTGTATGAAAATCATACTTTCCTGATCTTTTGGAGGAAAAAAAAACTCACCGAAACTAATATGTAATAGTTTACTCAAGTTATAATGCTTTCACCTACTCTCTATTGTAAAGGCCCATCATAGCATGGAAATAACCCTGCATTCTCAAAAGCTATTTAGCAGTACTTGGACTTTAGGAGATGTTGTAAGTAGGAAATGCCTAGAGATGGGCAGTGTGTCTGCTCTTCTAAGGATGAGCCTAGACGAGTAGAGAGTGATGAGGTTTAATTTTTGTTTTGTTGATGTTTTTACAACTCATGAAGACTATCAATTAAAGAGTTTGCCATCTTCATCATAAGAGAGAGTAACCACACTGATGAAATAACAGATCCTTAGTATTTAAAGCAGTGTCTCAGCCAAAAATCTTTCTTGCCTAAGTGGTCTTTGGCTGAGAGTTTGCTTCAAATACCTTCCACAGTTATGCTCATATTTATTTTAAATTTTTTATCTCCCAAAGATCAAGTCAATCATTGTTTTTACTTTCAAAAAATTTATATTTATCAAATGCATGTTTGTATATGGACACAGTCTTCATTATAAAGCCTTCCAGCCAAGAGAGAAACAGACCATGTTTGAAAAATGCCCATTGAATAGAGAAAAAAAAAGTATGTAAAAGAAGAATTTAATTGAATGTTCTATAAGGATGTTTTAAAATTTCATCTGAAATCTTTAGTTAAATACATATTTCTACATAAAATACTTGTTTGAGGGATCTCGAATCATCAAGAGGGAATACTTTTAAGAGTTATTCATACATAAAATATTTATTTTTTTTTCCTGTGGAACACTCTATTGTACTCTGAAACAACATGTGCTCTCTCTTGGTTAATTTATCACCTCGAAATTCCCATGAATGCTAAACAAAGACAGGGTATCCTAGCAACAAAACTATCCACCCTCTGTTGTGAAAACAGGAAGTTTATATTCTGCTGAAGCTGTGATATAATTGGAAATACACAGTTTTTGAAACTCAACATAAAACCAGCAACTTCATTTTCAGTCCAATTATCTTTATCACCTTAAAATACTTGCGTCTTGGGTATTCTAGGTTGGTGGATGTGATGGGTAGGGATATGTATCCGACACTATCTAATTTACTTATAATTATCCATGTATGTAATAGCGGGTATGTAATATGTAATTAGGGAATATATTTTAAATGTGATAGTCAATACATCTGATTAAACATTAATTTTCAGTAATTCAATGTTTTTGGCTTAATGCAGTGTGAGGATTAATATGGTAATATTTACTAACCACTTCAGAGATGAAAAGAGCTCATATAAATGCTAAGTACTCTTACTACATTAATGAAAAACTATCAAAATTGTCTGATGATCAAACTCATAACTCAAAATTCTCTCATATGATTAACCGAAACTTCATAACCTAGTAGTTTTTTGTCAGATTTCTAATTCCAAGTGGTTTCTCACACAAGTTGGAGATGTTAAATTGTCACACTTTCATTCAGATGATAGATATTATTAAAGGTCTAAGGTTCTCTATATCATTCTCCCTGAAATACATTCTTTCTGACCACAACTGATAATTTTCTCTGTAGTAGGAATAGGGAATGAGACAAGAATTGTACCTATGATTTCACAGGTATAGAGAGCTCCTGATCAATGCAGACTGGCACCTTTCTCTAACTCCTGAACTCATGGATGGTGAACTTGTGGCCTCAAGGCCTCAAGGCATGTGTCCCTCTAGGCCAGCGGTTCTCAACCTGTGGGTTGTGTTCAATTTGTAACAATGAAAATACATCCTGCATATCAGATATTTACATTACAATTCATAACAGTAGCAAAATTACAGTTATGAAGTAGGACTGAAAATAATTTTATGGTTGGGGGTCACAACAACATGAAGAACTGTATTAAAGGGTCACGGCATTAGGAAGGTTGAGAACCACTGCTCTAAGCCCTCAAGTGCTCTCTTTTACTGAATCCAAACTTCACAGAACAAATCCCCTTAATAAAAGTATTTGTTCGATAAAACTTGGATTCAGTCAAAAGGCCACACCCAAGGACCCAGAAGGCCATATGTGGCCTCGAGGCCACAGGTTCCCTACCCCTGTGAGAGTTACCACGAGGTTTATGACTTGACTAGGATGACACTATCAGTATATTTTTACAGTAGGCCTTGAACCCAGATCTTTATAACTCTCTATTATGCCATGCTTTTTTCTCCTGGTATTAAGGATAACTGGAGGTCTAGGGATCACAGAATCACAGGATTTCATAGTTAGAAGGGACCTCCAAGGGTATCTATTCCAACCAGCACCCAAACTATAGAATAGTACCTGAAATAAATGCTGTTGTTGTTCAGTCATTTATTGGGTATCTGACTCTTCATGACCCCATTTGGGGTTTTCTTTGCATAGATACTGGAGTAGTTTGCCATTTCCTTCTCTAGCTCATTTTACAGATTTTGAGGGAACTGAGGCTAACAGGGAAGTGACTTGCCCAGGGTCACACAGCTAGTACGTGTCTGAGGTCAGATTTGAATTCAGGAAGATGAGTCTTCCTGACTCCAGGCCTGGCACTTTATCTACTGTACTGTCTAGCTCCCCTGAAATACAACATCGTATATTAGATACTATAGAGTAATAGACTATACATTAAGTTTTAATCATTCTCTCTATTAAACATCTCAAACCAGTGTTCATCCAGAATGATCAAGATCGAATTTGCTTCTCTGCAACTGCTACCTTCTACTCCTTGTTCTAAGTTCTGGAGCCAACCACAAAAGACCCACTTCTCTTCCACAGAGTGCCTTCCGTATATCTGAAGGTAGCTCTCATGTCCTCCTAAGTATTTTCTTTAGGCATTCACAACTATTCCCTTGTTCTTTCAGCTGATTCATACAGAATTCATACGGGCAGGACCCTGAGGCCCTTCATCACCCTGGCTGCCCCTTTATGGGTAATCTCCAGGGAGTCAATGTTTTTTTTCTCCTAAAATGTGGCACCCAGAAGTACACGTGATGTGTGAGGTACAGCATGCTTTTAAAAGTAAGTTTAAAATTATATTAGGTCTTTTGGCTGCTACAGTCACATTAATGATTTTGAGCTTTGTTCACGAAAATCCCTAGATCTTTTTCAGATGAAATACAGTCTAGCTATACTTCCTCCATATTGTACAAGTGAAGCTGACTTTTTGAACCCAAGCATAATATTTTACTTTTATACCTATCAAATATCATCTTGGATATATTAAACCCAACTTCCTAGCTTGTAAAGGTCTTTTTGCATCCTGAGTCAATAACAAACTCTTTAGCTAACCCTTATAGCTTTAGGCTACATGAAAATTTGATAAGCATGACATCTGCCCATGTTCTAAATTCATACAGAATTATTAATGACTTCTATACTTTGGATCTTTCCATTTAACCAGTTATGAATTTACAGGACTGTATTCTTCTCTAATTCACATTTCTTCAGCTTTTCTTCAAGAATGGGTTCTTGTGGCTGCTTTTAATCCAAGTGAGAGTCAGCCGCTTTCCACTCTTTAGGATGATCTCTAGTCCTTAAAGGCCCCTCTAAAAATCTGGCACCAAATGCAAACTCTATCTTCATTCTGGATATAATAGCCAGTCAGGCAGTCAAACAATATTTATTAAGCACCTACTATGTGCCCAGCATTGCTCTAAAATACAAAGAAAGGCCAAAGAAACAAAGAAAAGACAAAAAAAAAACCAAACCCAGCCTAATGGAGGACAGAATACTTTTTATTTTTAAAAATTCAATTGATTTGTTTATTTACTTTTAGTTTACAAAATTCAGTTCCACAATCCCTTGAATTTCAAATTTTTTCCCTTGGTGGCATGGTGGCATGCAGTCAAGTATAGGATCTACAAATACTTGCACATTGGACATTAGCCTGCTGTGGAAGAGTTGTAACTGATGGAGTGAACAATGGGAAAAAAGAAACAAAACCAAACGTGGAAAAGAATGATAGCATGTAGATTGCTTGAGAACACATTTTAAAAAGCTGAAAAGAGGGGGTGGATACCTAGCTGAGAGTAATGATGAAGTCCAGAAGAGAACAGTTGGGTAGAAAACAAAGAGAAGGATGCTCTGGGCACCCTCTTGACGCAGAAGATCTGGGAAGAGCTCTCTGAGGTTCATCCTCCATCCACTCCAATCAGAGAGAGGGAGGAGCTCTGAGAACAGAGAGCACTGAGAAGGTAAAAGTTTCAGGGATGATTTGCAAAGGTCATCTTGCAGGATGATGAAGTTCCAGGCAGCATGATGAGGTCCAGAGCACAGCACAGTGAGAAATGAAGAGATGACTGCCCTGGGTACCCTCCTTAAAAGGAGGATCTGGGAGGTACATCGTCTACCTTCCTCCCTCTAATCAGAGGAAGAAAGAGGCCCCAGAGCAGTGGTTCTCAACCTGTGGGTTATGTTCAATTTAAATGTATCCTGCATATCAAATATTTACATTACGATTCATAACAGTAGCAAAATTACAGTTATGAAGTAGCAACAAAAATAATTTTATGGTTGGAGGTCACCACAACATGAGGTACTGTATTAAATGGTGGCAGCATTAGGAAGGTTGAGAACCACTACCCCAGGGGCAGAGAAGTACTAGCCAGCCCAATATTCAGTCAAGTCTTAAGAAAGTAACATTGTACTGTTGAATCATCTTAATTTCCAATCAACTAAAACTTTTTTTTTTCACTCATGAACTGCTGATAAAAATCAGATCTCCCTAATTATGTGCTTATGTTACTGAAACTCTATCCCAAATTCAGGACTATACAATTATCACTGTTCAAGGTAAGATGTTGGAAGAATAGATTAGATGAACAATATTAGAAAATAAAAGATTTTGTAATCTAGTGGAAAGGGCAGGTTCTCTCAAAGAAATATCATCTCAGATACTACTTGAATTCATCATCTCTACCCCCAAATTCTCCTCTCTTCCAAACCTTCCTGCTTCTGTCTAAGATACCATCCATCTTTCCAGTGTCTGAAGCTCATACTTGACTTTGCTTTGGAAGTCTCAGTCTCCTTTATACCAAAATAAAACATCAGTTGACAAAACTTGCAATTTCTGCCATCTTATAACCTCTCTGATATGCTTCTGACGTTCCTGCATCAGAAAGCTCCTTCCTTTCTTCAGGTTCTCATTCCCTCCCATCCAGATCATTAATGTAAGAGTCTCCTAATTGGCGCCTCTGCCTTTAGTCACTCACCACTTGAGCTCATCCTGTCCACTGCTACTAAAGGAGTTTTCTCTTAGCACAAATCTGACTTCTCTAAGTTAACAATTTCCAGTGATATTCACTTATCTCTAGAACAAAATATAAATTCCTCTGTTTAACTTTAAAATCACTTTATAACCTGGTTGCAACTTCAGAGGACATACACTGTGATTCAGGGAAGCTGGCCCTTTTTTTGGCTGTTGTTCCTCAAATGTCCTCTCTCCATGCCTTTGCACTGGCCCTCTCCCATGCCTGAAATGCTCTTCTTCATCTCCAGCTCAGAGTCCCTCTCCTCCTCTAAAATGCAGCTTAGACACCACCTTCAGCATGAAACCTTTTCTGATGTGCTCCTCCCCTTCAACTGCTAGTGCTCTCCCTTCCACACTACCTTGTCTAACTACTTTGTATTTATAAACTTTTTATTATATATGTAGATATACACATATTACATACACATACACACATGTTGTCTTTACCATTTGAATATGAGTTTTCCACTAGTGGAAATTTTCATTCTTTATACTTATATCCCCTGTGGTTAGCACAGTTCCTGGCACATACTAGGTACTTAATAAATAACTTTTTTATTGACTGTCTTATTTATCTTAACTAGCCTTGGCCTCAGTTTCCTCATCTGTAACATAACGGGGTTGGACAAGATGGGCTCTAAGGTTTGCTCTTAAGTCTGAATATATAGATCCTATGAACTTGCTAATTTCAGTCAGCAGAACTTTAATTCTGTCTTCCATCATATATCTTGTTAGTTTTACATCACTGGCAATTTTGTCTTCATTCAAATGGTTGATAAAAAAGTAGCCTATGACAGGGATTTGGTAGGATGCCAAAAATGAGTTTGCACTGTTTTGATATTGATCCATTAATCAACAGTCTTTGGGCAAAGTCATTCACTCAGCTATAAATCCACTTCAGTCCATGATCTTTTATCCCACGTTTCACCATAATTTCCACATGAATATCATGTGATGGATACCCTATTGAAATGCTTTCCTAAAATTCATGTTGGTCTTGCCCAGGATATCACCTTCACTTATCAGTCTTTTAAAAAACACAGAGATGCTTTTACTTGGCTGACAGATATCATGTACTGAATTTTATACATATTCTTGTCAGATCATTGTATTTTTATAGTGGTTTTCTCTTAGTTTTCCAAAACATAAAGATAATATCAAATATGCATTTGAATTACAAAGTACACACTGATTACATCTTAAGAGAAGAGACTGAAGTAACAAATGTAATGATTTTACTCATGACCTTACAACAGATTAATGGTAGAAAATTCATGGCTCTTTCTTAATTTTATAGTCAGATATATGGTATTTCTATTCTATAGGCAAGGCATTCAGAGAGGATTAAAAGATAGTCATTGGAAAATCTGAAATATAATTTCCATGTTCCATTACATTTCCTCCTTCCCAAGTTTTCCTAATTTTCCCCTAAAATTTGAAATATTACATACTTTTCTACCTAGCACTGCTATAAATCTAATGCAATATTTAAATAGAAGCACACATGTATATAGGAATTGGAAAAATGTAGAGTGGGGCAACTAAATGGTTCAGTGGATAGAGTGCTGGGCCTGGAATCAGGAAGACCCAAGTTCAAAGATGGCCTCAGATATTTACTATCTATGTGACCCTTGACATCTGTTTGCCTCAATCCACTGGAGAAGGCAATGGCAAACCTTTCTAGTATCTTTGTCAAGAAAACCCTAAGGACAACATGGTGCATGGGATCAAGAAGAGTTAGACATGACTGAAGAATGACAACAACAAGAGTGAGGCAAGAGAATATACTAGCACAAAATGCATGTGGAGGATATCCATCCTGGCATGTTGGGGAATTCTGTGGTCTACGTAAATCTTAAGGTCAGTGAACAAACCCCACCATCGTGAATGGCGTCCTAAGTAAAACCTCAAAGAAGGCCTTGTATGCTACTAAATTTTTTTCTTTGAACCTGGACATCAATCTTTTCAGCCTAGTTTCTTCTTTAAAGCTGTAATACTATATATTTTCCCTTAATTAAATGCACCTTGTGAAAATTTACTAGATTTTTCTATGTAGTTAGCTATATATCTATTACACTTTGAACTGCTTAGAAAAAAAGGAACTTCAAACTATAAATAATTAATAGTGTAGCATTAAAAGGTTCAACAAAAGGAAGAAAACAGCTTTGTTACAAAGACCAAAAAATGGATGCAAAATATGAAAAGCAGAATAGCACATACTTAATCATATTCAGACAAGAAAGCACTTCAAATAAATGCTACTGCTCACTGGTAAAGCAACCTGGTAAAAATGATCCTTCAGGAAATAAACAATTTTTGAATGTGTTCTTTTAAAAAGAAATCATGCTGCAGTGATTCTCATAACTTTTCATAAGCAAATGAATGAAATGTAATTCCTGATATTAAACTGTCATACTGGAGCATTAAAATAAACAGGTGTCTTACTGTGGCATGAATAAGATGAATAAGTATCATCAGTCTTCCTTTCTAAACATGATATTTAACAACATTGAAATGCAGCATGCTGGAAAATAAGTAAGAGCTCTCATATGTGAATAAGCAGACAAGAAAGAAAGAGAACTATGGCATAATAGGCTTCATTCACATTATTTGTGAAGCACTGATTGGCCCTGAAGCCATTCCTATTGCTGGCATGTATAATCAAGTTTAGAGAAGTACATCCGATTACATTTTTCCTTAAATAGAGTTATCAAGCAGCTTGAATTAGAAGTCTTCCTAGCTTGCTGCTGAGACTAATGTATTATTTCACAGACTAAAAATAATAAAAAGCTAGAGGAAGATCAGATAAAATGAAGGAGTATTTCTTAACATTTATTTAATCTTAACGGCAGGTTCATCTTTTATTCGTATGAACTCAAAGGACACCATCACTGTCTTTGCACAAGAAAAGTATCAAAAGTTAGGCTTTTCAGAAATTTAGAGTACGTTATTTGTTTTATTGAATTAAGGTAGAAATTGGCAAGGGAGCTCGCAAGTATGTTGGGGAATCTGTTACTAACTTTCTTCAGGCACATGTCTTCTTTAATGCCTCAAACAAATTGTACCACAATGAATGAATATCTAGAGACTATGGGATCCTTTATGCTTCGATGATTCCTTTCCTAGGCTGATAGACTGAGAGTTTAAAGGGACCTAAGAAGTCATCTAATCGAACCCATTTATTTTATAGATGCGGATGTAGCCTTATAATGGCTAAGCAACCAGCTAGTGCCTTTCATCTTAAACTGCCTTATATTTAACTACTTGCTGTTTATTTGCATTTATTTTCTGTATTCTTTTGTTTCCCCTATTAGCATATGAATCCTTGTGCATACATAGTGTTTCACTCATTGTAGTTGTATATCCAGTACTTAGTATAGTGCATAACAAATCTCTTTTATATACTCAATCCTTTTAGGAATGATGTTGGATACAATTTGGGATTTTTTAGGCAAGGATACTGGAGTAGTATGACATTTCCTCCTCCAACTCATTTTACAGATGAAGAAACTGAGGCAAACAGGGTTAAATGATTTTCCCAGGGTCAGACAACTACTAAGTGTCTGAGGCCAGATTTGAATTCATGAAGATGAGTCTTCCTGATTCCAAGCCCTGCACTCTATCCACTGCACCATCTAGCTGCCATTGCACAAAAAACAGTAGGCACTTAATAAACGTTTGATGATTAATTAAGTGATAAAATATTTTTATGCATTTATACATACACAAAAAAGAATTCTAGCAACAATAAATTCTTTTAGCTTTTAATTCTAATGAATTATTAGCTACATAACCTTAGTAAGTCTTGCAGTCTCAGGTTCCACATCTGAAAAATAAAGATATTGGAGTAGGTCCCTCACAAAACTCTTCTAGTTCTCCAATTCTATGTTATTTCTATGAAGAAATTGCAATAAAGCATCTGGTAAGTAGTAGGGGCTTAATCAATGAGTGTTTCCTTCCTTCCCACTTACCCAATTTACACTTGGCACTCAGTTTAGTCACTAGAAGGTAGCTGCTATCTCAAGTCCTGGAGGTCCTGTTCTAAAACTAGATGTGTCATGAGCTCCTAAAGGTGCAATTCCTTTTAAAAGTTGACCAATAGACACAACTGGCCCTTAGCACTGACATTTACCGAGCTGGTATATTAAACCAATAGGTACAAATCATTTCCTCTATGAACATTAGTCAGATTGTCTCATGAATACATACACTATCCATGGGAAGAGTGGATTCAAAATTAGAGTAAAATGGAGCAGCACCAGTGTAGTTGACACTTGTCGCAAAGACAACTCACAGTCTAGAATTAGGAAGGGTCTAGAATTCCTAGCTCCCTTCATAGCATCCTTGTGATGTAGGTAGGGTCTCTGCTGAGTGGGATGTTCACTCAGCTGGATTCCCAACATTTGCCATTTACTATCAACCTACTATCTTCTCTATCAGGGCTTATGTTCTTTGAAGCTCTTTCTTCCTTTGGGTCCCTTTTGGGGGTATATGTTTTTTTGTTTGTTTATCCTGCTGATGAAGTGTCTTCTACTGAACTAGTAGTTCATCTTCAGAGCTATATGGCTAACTATTTGCATCAAATGAGGGAAGAGAAATTCCATGCTCCCCTGCTGGAGGGGTCTCCTCCACAGGCAGTACCTGACTTGCAATTCTTTTGAACTCTGCAAGGTTTGGCTATTTAAATTCCCCTGAGGTGTAATTCCTAATTGTTGTTGTTTGTTTTTTTCTGTCCAGTCAATAGAGGTTGTTTCCCTCATATATTGATCAGAAAAAGGAGGCCACACATCATTAAAGGATCAGGAGGTAGACTCAGTTTTATAGTTAGTTTAACACCTACACTTCATTTAACACTTTACATTCTGGACTTTCTGGGCAAAGATCAACTCCCCATTAAAGCTAAATGCTATACAACATACAGAGTCTACAGTTCCCATGTCAGTATTATTTTAGTTTTGTCTTAAAGAGATTCCAGAGAAAAGATGAAGGAAACCTATTCTCAACCATAATACAGTTCTGACCAAATTCTACATTTCCCCCCCTCAAATGAAAGACTTCAATATACCGTAAACATTTTTTTTTCCTAAAAGAAGTCTTTGTCCTTTCTCTTTTTCACTCCACCTACCACCTTCCATTCTTTTTTTCTCTTCCTATTTCTTGTCTTCTTACTTAATGTAATTTTAAAAGGAGGAATAGAGGAATATAGTTTCTCTTCCAGGCCATCACTCAAATGTATTCTCCAAAAGAGGTTAATGACAGTGAATAGAGCACTGGCCCTGGGGTCAGGACGACCTGAGTCCAAATCCAGCCTCAGACACTTAACACTTACTAGCCATGTGACCTTGGGGGAGTCACTTAACCCCAACTGCCCAGCCTTCTCCCATCAAAAAAAAAAGAGGTTAATGACATTAAGCTTAAAGGTAGATAAATCCAAGTGATATGAATATGACCTCAGGGGGTCATCTATACATTTAACAAGCTAGTATATTAAACAAATAGCTACAAAACAGTTCCTTGATAAACATGGGACAAATTGTCTCAGAAATACATACACTATCCATGGGAAGAGTGGATTCAAAATTAGAGTAAAATAGGGAAGCACTAGTGTAGTTTACACTTCTGGCAAAGATAGCTCACAGTTTCTTGTCCTGAAGGGTCTTATATTTTAATAGACTTCTATCATTTTCACTTTTTAAAATTCAAGTACTAAGTTTTGTGGAAAAAAGATACAGAAAAGCAATACAAATTGAATCTCCAGTTATACTTCACAGTGAAATGAATAAAAAACATTGGAATTATAATACAGTAATTAAATGTAAGTTCTTCCTTCAAATTTTTTTCCCTTGGAAAACTGAATTTTAATTGTAGTTATTTTAGCAGCTGTAAATTCACTTTGCACTTGTCTCTGTTTCTTAAAAGTTTACACTGATATAACTCCAGAACAGAAAAGATACAGTAGCAGCCTTTGAAACATGCTTAGGAATATCTGAACTATATATTTAAATGGTAACAATCCCAGGTTTTTTCAAAAAGTTTTACTAGTATCCTTTGTTTTAATAGTATATAATTGCATGCAGATATGATAATCATGAGCAAATACAGTCTTCTGCTTCAGTCTTTTTTCCCCTCAGAAAATCAACGTTCTCACATTCTTCCCACAAAACAACAACAATTTAGCAAAACCAGTACATGGACACTGACAGGGCACACCATATTCAACACCCAAAATTCCATATATCTCCAACAAAATAAAGTGCTTTTCCTCATCTCTTTTGGAGACCAAGATGGGTCTTTATAATTATATAGTATTTAGCTGTACTTGTTATTCTTTCCATCTATACTTTTATAAAGCCACTGAAGTTTTAACATGGATAGCACTGAATAAGACCTGAGTTCAAATCCTGCCTCAGTTTTTTTAAACTATAAAATGGGGATAATGATAACACATACCTCACAAGTTCTGAGAATCAAATGAAAGAGTATGTGTAATGTATTTTCTAAACCTTAAAGGGCTGTATAATTTCTATTGTATATGCATTTTGTTTTCTTGATTCAATTTTCTTTTATATCTATTCAAATCAATCTTCCTGCAATTTTCTAAACTGTCCATATTGATAATTTCTTATGACACAATAACAATTTATTTTTCATATATCATAGTTTATTAATTTATATACTATTCCTTCATTTTTGGATAGCCATTTTGTTCCTAGTCCCTTTATATTACAAAAAATTGCTAGGAGTACTGTTGAAATTATATAGGATTGTTTTTCTGTTTTTGACCTCCCTGGGTTATATGCCTTGGAGTTTTCCAAGGACTTCTAATTCATATTTTGGAATCAACTAGAGCCACTGTTCTTAAGGGGTGTGTGTGTGTGTGTGTGTGTGTGTGTGTGTGTGTGTGTGTGTGTGTGTGTGTGAGAGAGAGAGAGAGAGAGAGAGAGAGAGAGAGAGAGAGAGAGAGAGAGAGAGAGAGAGAGAGAGAGAGAGAGAGAGAGAGAGAGAGAGAGAGAGAGAGAGAAAGAGAGAGAGAGAGGATTGTACCTCTGGGAAAACCTATTAAACCCTTCCTTCTAAGAAAAATGTTTGTTGCCCACATTAATAATGGAAGGAAATTTTAAGTTTCAGTTAGAGGTCAATGAAATTATATATAATATATACATACAAATGTGTACATATGCAAATATAAATGTATGTATGCTCACACACACACACACACAACACACACACACACACACACAACACACACACACATCCAAGTTCATACACTACCTGAAACCTTTCCATGAATCCCAGGTTAAGAACCCTGAACTAGGGAGATTTCTTCTTTAGCATGAATACTAGGTGAAAAATCATGATGTCCTTTGGACTGGTTGAAATAATGCCTTTAAAGTTAATCTTCCATAGCATTTTATAATATTAGAATTTTTCAAAAAAAACTTGTTTTAACTCAAAATGAACAAGTGTGGATTATGTACTAATAGAATATAGACTAGGGCTTAGCAACCATTACTACCCCAATTTTACAGATGAGGAAATGGAAACTCATACAGGGTAAGTGACTTGCAAGAATCCCAAAGCTTATCCTAACCGAAACTCTGCATTCACTTTCTCCTTACTCTGGGTGCTTACTACTCTTATCTCTCCTCATACTTGTTAATTCTATTAAACTTATAATTAAGGTGTTGATGAAGGCTTATAAAGTGATCTTTCTTAAAGATATTGACATTTTAAGAGAGAAACTATAAGAGAGAAATTATCCCCATGTGTCCTTATACGGCTGTTGTGAGGATCAGTCCCCTACCCTGGCCCCTACTGTACCAAAAAAATTTGCCCCTCCCCACCACAAGAGACCCACAGACACTATTCATGCCATACCCCAAACCCATGACAATGATGATGATACTCTAAAATTTACAAAGTCCTTCAAGATTTGCAAAGTTCTTTACAAATATCTCATTTTATCTTCACAACTCTGGCAGGTAGGTATTTATATTATCCTCTTTTTATAGATGAGGAAACTGAGGCTAAGGCAGATGAAGTGACTTGCCCAGGGTCACACATATCTTAAGTGGGTGAAGCAAGATTTTAACTCAGGTATTTCTGACTCCAAGTCTGGCACTCTGTCTGTTGAATATACTTGGCTGACTTCCTGAAAGTGACCTGAGCCCTGACTCACTTTGGTTTTAGAAGGATGTAAGAGGAATGTACCAGATATACAGATATAAGGATATGAGAGAAGAGGAGAAGATATTTTAAAGCTAGTTTACTGTTATCTCCACAATCAGATACCTGAGCTCTCCAATGATCATATTCCTTATCGCAGAATAATATACTTTTATACTGGAATGAAATCATTTTAGAGATTTTGCCCATTATTCATCTACACTTCATCTTGCTGGAAAATATTATCAGGGGATTTCATTTCTATTTACAGTTTCAAAGTTCTTGCCATTGGCTTCCCTGAAGAAGTGACTGTATAGTAGTAGCATCAGCAGTAAAAAGGGGACAGACCATACAGTTAGTAATGATAAATTGATATCTCCTCTTACAGGAATTCCTTTAATTTCCTACATTTTCCATCACTTCCTCCCTATATTTTTTCAGTTTGTTTTTTTTCCAATTCTCCATCACTCTCTGACCATCAATGCCTGGAAGCTGTGGGCAGTTGTGTTAGGGGTAGGTGTGGAGTTAAGTTTTATGTGTATACAGGCTAGCACATTTAATACAATTGAAACAAAGAATTTGTTAAATACCTACTGTGTTGAAAATCCTGCAAACAACAATAGAAATCAAATGGCCCCAACTCTTAAAGAAAGGACTTTCTACAAAGAGGATACAGTATACAGGCAGATAATATCTCACTTAAAACCTCACCTATTGGGAACTTACTTATCTAGCAACCTCACCTACCTAGAACAAAGCCCATATTAATAAATACATAAACAAAAGCTCTGAGTAGCCAAAATAGATGCCACAAAGTCAGTGCACTACAACTCATGCTCATTAATTTGAAGAGTATACTTTAGGATCTTGATCCCAGTCTGTTTCCCATTTACATGATGCTATAAACCTTGATTCCAAGTCTAGTATTCTTTCTGCTATATCACTCTGCTTTTTAGACATATCTGTATGTATTTTAAATATAACAGAATTGGAGCAGAAATTCTTAGCATTGACTTTCCAGTGTTTAAATCCAGGAGAAAGCTTTATGGCTTACATTCCTTGGAATGTTTCTGAAATGCAAATTTTGAAATGGAGAGAAATGGCCTTCTACTTTTCATCACAAAATCATAAAATCATAGAATTTAAGAGTTGGATGGTCATCAGAAATCATTATTGTTCAAACCATTCCTGAATAAAAATCTCTCTTGCAAATATTCAGCCTTTGTTTAAAGACCTCCAGTAAGAGTGCAGTCAATATGTCTTAAGGATGCCTGTTTCACTTTGGGAAAGCTCTTTTTTGGAAGGTTTTCCTTTTATCAAGCCTAGATATGCCTCTCTACAACTTCTGCCCACAGCTACTAATTTGCAGTAATCTGCCTTTAGGTCCTTATAATTGAGATCTCTTACTAGTTTATGGACAGATATTCCCAGTGCTAAAATCATTCCTTATATTAAGTCAGGCCATGGGGGAGGCATATTTAATTTTGCTGGTTAATAGGATGCCAGTCATGCTGCAGTATATCAAATGGTAGTTCTATATATCCTTTAGCATAGACTCTAGAGTGACTCAGGAATGAGACAGAATAGAGTCTACTTGGTACTGAATCAACCATTTACAGTGATTTTTAACTAGGATTTAACTTTAATTGTAGTTATATGATAAATTCTAGAAAGTATATAGTACTATCTAGCTCAAATCAGTCTTTCTAAGTCATTATCTCTATCTTACAACCTGGTCTTACATAAACAGATTAAATTCAAAACAGCAAGAATTCATTTCAGATAAAGATTAAAATCAGTCTTATAGTAAAGAATAACTACCTTTAAAGTTAAATGCATTTTGGTTCTCAGAATAAAAACAACCAACACTCGAAATGCATATGTTATACATGATTTTACAATAAGCTCTAAAGCTTTGATGAAAACTGTGATACTGTATTTAGTTATGGGGGGGCAATGTTCAGAAGGAAATGCACTAACAATTAGAATATATTAATAACAAATATACTGTTGCCAACACCCACTCACCATCCACCTATTTACTGACCTTTGGAAGACCCACAGACTTAATTTTTGGAGTTGTGGTATTCCATGACTTATGGTCATACAACATAATTGGAAAATTGATGTTAACATAAGATGACCCTTTGTTTCATGGAGAAAGGGGGGGAATCATTAAAAGCATCCCGTAGTTTCCCAAAGATGGTACAGCCCTTCAATCTATTCTCTTCCCCCTATTAAACGATTCTGGGCAGGTTTGTTGTCAATCTTTAATATATGTCCAAGATATCTGTATTAATGAACCAAATGAATGGGTTTCCCATTCCTTTGCATACCATAAATCTCTACAAGAGGCATTCTTCATGTATTTGGTTTTCCCTTTGTAATCATGAATAGTAATCAATGAACGTAATCATTAATCATGAATACAACACATTACCAACATACAATTGTGCAAAATAAGTGACATAAATATTATCAAAGAGAGATATGACTGGAAAAAGAGATGGGCAAGTTACACAACTAGAGGAATAAAGCAATGATAGATAGACCATGCACTCCACTGGTATTCACACAATACTAGAACACTGGGCAAACACTCTATGGAAGATTGATAAGAGGATATGGACAAGAAGCAGACAAGAAGACAGCTTGGAAGAGCTGACAGGCATGCCACTGGAGGAATTACACACATTCATACCCAACAAATGGGCAGCCAGACTTTGCTTGAAGAACTCCAAAGAGGGAACTCTTGCTATTTTAGTATACTCAGTTCCATGTATGGACTGATCTAATTGTTAGAAAGTCTTCCACCTCCCAATATCAAACCTATGTTTACTTCTGTAATTTCTACCTATTGATTTTTCTTTTGTACTCTGGGGTCAAAAAGGGTAAGCCAAATTTGCCTTCTTCATAACTTCCCTTCAAATCCTTGGATGCATATATCATGTTCCATTCTCTCCTATATAGGATGAACATCTTAATTTTCTTCAACTAGTCCTCATAAGTCATGGACTCAAGGCCCTTCATCATTCTGTCTGTCCTCCTTTGGATACTCTCTGGTTTATCAATGTCCTTCTTACCCATTCCAAATCTAATTTAATATTCAAGATGTAGTCTGACAAAAACCAGAATATACAGGGATTATCCCCTCAGTCCTAAAAACTATTCTTGGTTTATTCTGGTTGTACTTAGAGGATAAAATTAGGAGCAAGGGATTCAAATTTCAGGGAGGTAGATTAGACCAGATTTGAGGAAAAACATTCTTATAGTTAGAACTATCCAAAAATAGGATTTCTGCTCCAGGAATTAGTGGGTTCTCACTCACTAGAGGTCCTCAAGCAAAATCCATATGGTCACTTGTCATACGTGATATACAGGGGATTTCTTGTATATGTATTTGATTGGACTAGATGGCGTCTAAGGTCTCTTCAAACTCTGACGCTCTGTAATTATGTGATAGAATTATTAGAAACTTGACTAGCTTCTATTTAATTAATATTAGGTTAAAATTTTTGAATGAATCAATTCATTACTTGTGACAGATATCCACCACTGGATCACCTCTCTAGGGACAGGAAATTGGTAAGAAGACAAGCTCATACAACTCAAATAAAAAGCACTAGGCTGAAAGTGATGACAGCTTTGATGATGGTTTATATCTTCAGTTCTGGTATTCATTGTATGGAAATTCCTGGAAGCATACTAGTCATCAATCAATCAAATAATCAACATGTAGTAAGTATCCACTATGTATCAGGCACAGTACTTGACACTTCTGAATATTCATATGTACCCCAATGCTCACATAAGGAGAGAAAAACCCAGGACCAAAAATGCCAAGAATGAATTCATTCTCACCATACTTCCCTCAATCTAGCCACAGACTCTCTTTTCCATGAGCCCTTTTTCATCACCAAGAACAGATGATTTTGACCCAAGAGCTATAACAGCAACTTTCCCATTATTTGTTTCCTTAAATGACCTAGCAGCAGTTTAATACCATTGAATAATGGGAATTTAGAGTTAGTATGTTATATAGTTCAGTGTCTTGATTTTATAGATGAGGGATCCAAGTTCCATAGAATTTAAGTGTTTTGACCAAAATAATAAATAGTGGAACTTATATGGAACACTGGCCTTTTGACTCCACATCTTTTGATTCTTTATACATCTTACTCTTTATATCATGCTGTCTCCTTGTGCCATGCTGCTACCATTCAAATCAAGCTTTTTCCTGATGCCCTGGCTCTGTGAGGTGGGTCTCAAGGAGATCTCTCATGTCTACACTGCCTGTGCTCTCTCATCCCCCAATCTGAGCATTTCCCAACTTCCTTCTGCTATTCTGACATATCTGTATATATGTGTGTGTGTGTATTTTATAGCTTTGATCATGATATCTGTTACTTCTAGGCATAGTAGGAAATATTATAAATGACTTATAAGTATTGTTCCAGAGGTGGAGGGGAATGGGTTGAGACAAGGAAACTGCCTTCTAAGAAAGTATAGGTAAGGGGAAAGCAGGACATCCTGTTCTACCATCAAACTAAAATCTAGGAGACCTTCCCCTTGATCTTCTACCCCAACCCAAAATTCAAGTTTAGTCCTTTGGAAGGGAGTAGGAAGGGGGGCGGAGCCAAGATGGCAGCATAGCAGCAGCAACATATCGCAGCTCTCACATAGCCACCCCAAAATACCCATAAAATAGGACTCTAAACCAATCCTAGAACTCCAAAACGCACACAAAGACACTTCCCACTAAAGT
>CM053590.1:169997628-170033597 GCA_028646515.1 Pseudochirops corinnae | reverse complement strand
CTACAATTCATTCAATTCCATTTTTCATTTTAGTGTAATGCTAGCAACACTCAGGGATGGAGGAGGAACAAGAATGGGGATTGTCAGGATGGGAGTTATTAATTTATCTGAATTTTGGCATCAGAATCTCTCACAAAAGAAAGCTACTTAATAGTCCTCATTTAATGATTTATGAATAGGAACGGGGACAAGATACTACATAGCCCTGCCATCTTGTTATTATACTCACTTAACCCAAATTAGTCTGAAATATAACATCTATCTATACATAGAAGATACATACAAGACATATACATCGAATGGCATTTTAGAAAGCCAAAGCCGTCACACTATGATGACTGACACATCCTAAATTGTCTTGGAATTTCTGTATCCAATTTTAAATATGAATATTGGAAGGAAAGATTTTCCTTTTTGACTTTATTTATTTATGTATTGATTTACTCATTGCAAAGGGGTGGCACTCTCAAAATTTAATTTTATGGTTCTAGTGGTTGTATTTTCAAGGCATTTTAAAGAGGGAAGGATACCAAAAAGTTGGGAGAAGGGAAGGGAGGCCAGAATCTGACCTTACTATTATCAAAAAAGAAAAGAAAAAATAGAAACAGTTATCAATTATCCTTACTTTCCTATGTCCATAAAATTTTATGCAAATACAATGCGGTACAATGCAATACACATGCATTGAAGGCATCCTTGTTGACAGTAAGAGAAGGGAAGGCCATTCAAAATTATATTCTATGTTGGGGCACACCTTGATAGTCATAATGGGAAAAAAAAAAGACTAGTGTTAGGAAAAGGACTTTGTTTCAGGGAGAAACTAGGGGTCGTTAAAAACTGCAGCTCCCCAAATTCAATGCAAACTACCCTCTCTTTCCTCCTTCTATTCATTTCTAGTGTTGATGCAAGCTCTACAGGTTGTCCATCAAAATGCTACTTTGGCTCATAGACATTCTGCATCCTTTTGGTTTTTCCTATGTGAATAGTTTTTAGTTTTAATGAAAGAAGTGATTATTAATAACCAATGATTTGGAGAGATCCAGAGTTCCCACTTTTTCGAAAGTTCTCATTTCAAAAACTCAATCTCTGAAAGTTGAACTTTCTCCTCTATTAGACTCCACTCAACCTTATCTCTAATCTAAGGTGAATTCCACTCAATCAAGCTTGAATGGAGGTAGACTTTTTGTCTAGATTGTCCAAGGCTAGGGGTGCTCTGGGTATGAGGACAGTCTCTCTGTCCAAGAGTGATATAATGTCATTCTCAGCCCTTCATTGTAATATTCATTCTCTCTCATTACTTGTTAACCAATCAGTGTTGACCGCCACTCTCTGGAACATCCACTTTTCCAAGGTCACGTAAGCTGTGAGCCTGCTGCCATAAGGCTGGTCTTTGACATTCAAGATTACCACTGACCTCTTTTATTAAAATGCTAGCATTAATAAAATGACTAATTAGCCAGAAATCATTTCTGTCAAACTTTGTAAATGCCACAGTAATTATGAAATCTCAGGAAATTCTGCAATATTTTGTGGTTTGCACCATTAGTATAATACCATTCACAAAAAGGAACAAGTGGAGTACCTTGTCATCCATAGGAAATACTACTGTGCCTCAGATGCTATACCTTACCTCCTCTATGACAGTGGTGGACATCTTTGATGAGCATGTCTCTCTGACCTATGCCTTGCTTGATATTAATCATTTATTGAACAAAGTTATGTCTACTATATACCTCAAGATGCCATGTATGTTATTAACATATGCATGGGAAGTACCATGTTGGAGGAGGGATCTTGAAGTGGAATTTGTTTTTCTGAAAAACAGCTTTTTAATAATTAAAAAAATAAGTACTTTTGCATTCACTCTACCTTTCAATTATATGAATGTGTAACCTCTGGCACAGACTTTCTGTACTATGCTTGATTTATTATAGATGCTTTTTATATCTGTGTTTTCAGGACTATTTCCACAATAATCTGAGAGTAAAAAATGTTAGTAAAAATTGTGTTATTAAAAAAAACACTTAATATATCTCTTCCACTTTTTGTTTCCAAGTCTGCTCATGAACTCCTTATTAGACATTTCAAATTAGATGTCTCATAGGTATCTTAAACTCAACATATCCAAGAGAGAAGTCATCGTATTCCCCCTCCCCCAACCTAGCCCTTTTTCAAACTTCCAAATTACTGGGAGGCCACTGGTGGTGTTCTCCTTCTAGTCCATCAGGTTTCCAACTTTGGTGTCATCTTTGACTCATTCAACCCGTACATCCAATCAGCTACCAACTTACACGATATTCTTCTCCATGCTCTCTAAAATCCAGCCATACTGGACATACTACTTGCTATTCCCTACACAGTATTCCATCTTCTATCTTCATACCTTTGCCCTGGTTACAACCAGTGGCTAGAATGTTGTCCTATCACACCTCTGCAACTGTTTCCTTCAAAACTCAGCTCAAGTACCACCTTTCACAGGAAGCCTTTCCTGGTCTTCTCCAGCTGCTAGTACCTTCCCCTTCAAGGTGTCATATACTTGAGTTCTACGTATCAGATATATTGTCTCCTCAACTAGAATGTAAGTTCCTTGAGGCCAGTGGTTGCTTTATTTTCATTATGTATCCCCAGAATTTGGCACTGTGCCTAGTGTGTAGTAAGCACTAATAAATGGTCACTGAGTAATTGAATTGTTGTCCTTGTTCCAGTTTCATCCTTAAATGCTAAAATGATAGCTTTGCTCACCAAGTTTTCTTCAGACTTGTTTCTTTTTGCTTTGTGACTGCTCACATCATCTTCCGCTATCTTTTTTCTCTAAGACTTTGAAACATGAATTTATATTCTAAACCTGTATTCTCTTTATCTGCTAAATTCATGTCCTTGGGAAGCTGATCAAGGCTGAGTTTTTTAGGCTTTATTGATCTCTTTGTTACAGAATTTGATTTATAACAATTAAATTTCTGTATGAAATTGTTAGAATCAGTTTAAATGCCCTTTCTTCTATCTATTTCACATGTTTCATCATTAATAATTTGTTTAAATAGGACAGGTGGGAGTTGTGCTAATTGTACATTGTATCTTTTGCTGTTTAATCTTTTTTCTAGGTTTTAAAAATTAATTCTGATTTTATTTCTAATAAGTTGGTGGTTTGAATATATCTAGACATCTGATTTCAGGGATGATTCCAGTAATTCTGGAGTGCATTCACACACAAGAAATGAGAAAAAGATGATGATTCAGAAAGGAGCCTGAGAAGGTACACTGAGACAGATAAGAGAACCAAGACAGAGAAGTGTCATGGAGACTCAAAAAGGAGAAAAAATTCATAAAGAGAGAGTGAATAACAATGCTGAATAATTCAGAAAAAATGTGATGGATGTGGATTGTAAAGGCTATTGGGGAAAGGGAATAAGCATTTATATAGCTTCTCCTATGTGCTGGACCCTATACTGTGCCCTTTACAAATGTTATCTCATTTGATACTCACAATGACCTATTCTCATCTTACAGGGAAGCAAACTGAGACAGAGGCTAAGTGACTTACCCAGGGTCCTATAGCTAGTTAATATCTGAGGCCATATTTGAATTTGGGTCTTCCTGACTGCAGGCCCAGTGTGCTACACATTGTACCACCCAATGCACCACCTAGCTGCCTAGCTCCTTTTTTCTCCCTTTCTCCCCATCCCAGTAGAGAGATCTACTGGGTCCTCAACTTCATAGGGAGTGCCCACATTGATAAAGTCACAGATCCATCAAAGTAAATAAGATTTGACAGAATCAGCCGCTTATTAAATGGCTAAACCATTATCATGGATAGAATAAATTCCATAATGGAATTTTTATTGGAGGAATTTAAAACTGAAAACTAATCCCCACATTAAATTAAATGGAGTACTAGGAAAACAAAACAAGGAAAGAATAGTAGAAATAACTCATTTATGTAACAAGTTAAGATTTACAAATCACTTTCTGCAAAACTATTTTGTTTTATGAATTACAGTATTACTGCCATTTTGCAGATGAAGAAATTGAGACTCAGAAAAGTTAGGTGACTTGTCCACAGCTAGTATGAGAATTAGAATCAGAAACCAGGTTACTGCCATGTTCAGTGTTCTTTCTACTATAAAATGCTGTTTTCAGGTTTTTTGCATCAATGTTCACTAATTAACTTGTGTCTGGGCACTTTACTTCGGGAGACAATTCTTAATATGTCATGTGTAATGGTAATGAAATTTGAAGATCCCTTTGTATTCAAATTAAGCCTCTGTTAAAGAAACGGAAGGTATGAACCCCTGTTGCTGACATAACAGGAAGGGGCTGAACAGGGAGGAGCTATACCGTACATGAGGAAAAGCACAAACTGGGAAAGTCAGAACTTCTTGGGATGAGCACCTGAAGGCTAGGGTGCTGCTGCTGCTGGACTGGAACTTCCATGGAGAAAGTGATTTGGATTTTTGAGAATGAGAGAAAGTGATATTGATTTTGAGAACGAAGCTGCTGAAGATTTCTGAGGGCCAGCTGGAGCTGCTGAGGATTTCCAAGGGCCAGCCAGAGCTGCAGAAGACTGAGGGAGCATGATTATGGTGCTGGTATTTTGTACAAATGTTGTTGTGGCTTTGTTAAACCTCATCTTCCCAGGAACAGAGAATGTGAAGGATTTGAGATGGACTGGACATTATGAGCTCCAATGTGGAGCAGGAACTGCACAGAGATCTAGACAAGGAACTGGGAGCTGTCTATCTTTGAATTCAGGTGGCAGTTGGTTAGATTCAGGAGGCAGTTGGGACCATGGAAAAGGAAGCATGGAAGCTGAAAGCCTGCCCTGAGTCAAGATGAAAAGACCTCTCAGTGGGTACTGAGTAGTAACTGAAATAGTAATTTACTAGTGGAATGGATGGGGTGGATGGCTTGTGTATTTCTCACTGCCCCTTAAGAGTAGTGACTGATGACTGAGCGGTGACTGATGATTGAATAGTGACTGATTTGTAACTTAGTGTGCCCCATGGGTGGAGGACTTTGACCTTTTTTACTTTATGATTGAATGATTGAGTTACTAACTGATTGATCAACTAAATGATTGTAGTTTGTTTGAAACTATGTGACCACTTTGGTGAAAACTATGTGGCCATTTTAGTGATACGTTGTTAGGAATGCTATGTTTTGATTTTCTGTGATGAGTCATAACATTCTGAATGCTGTACCTTGATTTTCTGTGAATGTTTTGCTCTAATTTGTTATTGAATAGAGTGTTCCCTATACTGTGTAATCAGAACCTTGAAAGCTATTCACAGCAACATTCCTCTGGAAAGCTACTCATGCATGGTCTACACCATGTTATGGTGTTATGGGAATTTTGTTTTCACAGAATCAGAGGATAACAGAATTTTCAACTGGGAAGGGTATTCAGCAGCCATCCAGTCCAACTCATACCACTACTAAAACATAGCCAACTACTAGTTATCTAATCTCTGCCTGAAGGCTTCCAAGACGAGGAGCACAACCTCCCAAAGCAGTCCATTCCACTGTGAGATATCTCTAATTATTAGAAAGATATTCTTTATATTTTCCCCTACATTTGTCTCTGTAATTCTTCTCTGGTTCTATCCTTTATATGGCCAAATAGAAGATCATTTGGCCATAGAGGATAGAACTCTGTTCCAATGACAGTCTTTCATATCCCTCAAGATAAATATTAAGCCCCGCTCCATTCCCTAAGAGTGCTCTCCTCTAAACATCCTTCAACTTCTATATTATGACTCAAGGCCCTTCAACATTCTGGTTTCTATCCTTTGGACACTCTCTAGGCTTCATGCACAACTTTTCATGTATGATCTGACCTAGTACATAGTAAATTGGGGTGATCACATCCTCATTCCTGGATGTTATGCCTTTCTTCATACAGCTTGATACAGCACTCATCTAACAATTAGAATTATTCAACTTGTCTGCTCAAATCCCCACATCATCAGGCAAACTGCTAACTATGCAGTCTAATCATGCCTTCTCCTTCTAGCCCTTGTGAAAATGATTTCTGAATGCAAATGTAAGACTTGACATTTACCTTTATTAAATTACATCATGTTAGATTGGAGTAGCAAAGAATAAGCATTTATTAAGTGCCTACTAAATGCTAGACATTGTACTGTGGGTTTTTTTTAAACAACTAAATATTATCTCATTTAATCTATACAACTACCCTTCAAGGGGCTATTATTATCCCCATTTTATAGTCTGGAAAGCCAAGGCAAACAGAAGTTAAATGACTTGCCCAGAATCACATAGCTAGTGAGTGTCTGAGATCAAATTTGAATTCAAGTCTTCCTGACATCAGACACAGCATTCTATTTATTGCACCTATAGCTGTCTCCTAAGATTCAAGCTTGTGAGGATCTTTCTATATTCTGAATCTGTCACCTCATGTGTTAGCTATTACTTTCAGTTATTTTATCATCTGCAAATCTGATAAGAATTGCATCCATACCTTTGTTCAGGTTATTGATAAAAATGTCAGACAGCACACTTCCAAGCATAGATTCCTGAACTATTCTATAGGTGATTTAGGGATACTGAACTGACTTCTGGAAACTTACAATTTAACCAGATTGAATCCATTTAGTTGTACTTTTGACTAATCCCCATTTTTTCATTTTTTTTCAATAAGAACAATACAAAGTATTTTAATCAAACACCGCTAAAATCTAGGTAGACCTCATCTACAGCATCCCCTGATCTACCAGTTTAATAAATGAAAAAAAAGAAATGAGTTTAGTTTGACATGAACAGTTTTTGATAAAACCGTACTGCCTCATTTAAAAAAAATAAAATTTTGATATAGGTAACCCTCTCTGTAACTGACTTACAGAGTAAGCTGAGCTAAAAGTGCTGTACATTTGTATGGCTCACATTTCCCATTCCTAAACAAAACAATAGATGCTATTACCTAAAAGGATCAAGGAGGTAAATTTGAAACCATTTACTAAGGATACTACAAAAATGCAAGGAATGGTATTTATTTTTTGAGATACGACCACAAGGATAGGCAAATTTGGGTAATTAATACATTCAGAACAAAGCACATTAATAATTCTGGATGTTTTTCTTAAATTGTTTCTATAAATGGATTCAATTTAAAAAATTTAAAAGATATTCATAGCCACTAATTATTTCTTAACATTTCAAGTTTTAAAAAAAGATGAGAATTAACATTTGAAAATAATATTATCTTGGATTCTTGAACTTTTGGTGTATAAGTGTCTCATCTTAAATTCACTCAGAAAGCATTCTGATGGCATACATATTTCTAACTGTATCAGGCAAAGAGAGAGCTAGTGTGCCATTCTGAATTATCCATATAAAGCATGATTGACTGTTAAAGATATCTCTGGTTATATCTGCTAAAGGACACTTAAAATCCAAGGTTATTCTGGAAATACCTTCACTGATAATTCATTTTCTTACATTTTTTTTTGCTGGGGGAAAAACTGTCATATCCTCAAGTTATATCTCCATTGTCTTGAATTCTAATATTAACAATCAGGTATCTAAAATGGGTCACAAATAGGACAAATGGATAAAAGGCTAAATTTTTTTCTCTAATTTTGCTGTGTGCATAGATTATCCTAAACTTTGACCATTAAAACTAATATAAGTCAAATTTTTATATCTTAAAACTAGACATCCATGACTGGGTGATGTCCATAATCTGCTCTGTGAGTTCACTGACAATTGCTCCAATATTAAATATGTATATATTAATGGATTCTCTACTGGGTATACAGTGATATGTTAATGTAAACCATGTGCAAAGGGAAAGTTAAATACGGATGGTGATTCAAAAGCTCTATGGTGATTATAGAAGCATATTTCCAGGGGCAACTAGGTGGAACAGTGAATAGAGCACCGGCCCTGTAGTCAGGAGGACCTGAGTTCAAATTTGACCTCAGAAACTTAACACTTACTAGCTGTGTGACCATGGGCAAGTCACTTAACCCCAATTTCCCAGCCTTTACCCCTCCAAAAAGACCAAAAAAAAGCATATTTCCAATTCTCCCCTCCAAAACAAGATCTTAAAACAGAAAATTTTAATATACATGCTACCTTGTACAGCCCAAATAGTCTCTCATTCATTGTTTCACCAAGCAACATTTATCAACTACCTACTGTAATGTGGGCAATATTTTGCACTAGGAACTAAAGATACAGGGACAAGATGCAAAATAATCCCTTCTGTTAAGGAGAATATATTGTATTGTGGTGATACAGGTGGAAGTGATGAGGGTAGTATATAACATCTAACTAGCAAAATAAATATAATATAATTTGAGAAGGGAGAGGAATAGGAAAGACTTCCTGTTGGAGGTGACACCAAAGTTGAATCTTGAAAGAAGCAAAGGAATTTAAAAGGAAGAGCAAGGCAGTGCATCATAGGCTCCCCCAACGCCCTGAGGCCCAGGATGAAATTCTGAGTTAGGAGAATGGTAAGCTAATGACTTTAGTTGGAAAAGAAACTGTGCATGTGAAAGGAGTTCATGTGAAAGATCTATTAAGTTGGGATGGAATCAGACTTGGAAGAATTTTCAATTTCAAACTGAGGAGTTTGTATTTTGAATTAGAGTTTGTATTTTAAGTCAGACTTGGAGGAAGATGATATTGGAAGCAAAGCAGGCTTAAGACTCAATTAGGAGGCTATTATAACAGCCCAGGTGAGCATAGATGAGGACCTGAACTATCTCTATGGTAACGGCTGAGTTGAAGAGAAGAGTATAAATGCAAGCAATGTTGTGGAAGCAGAAATGACAAGTCTTGGAAACTAATTGGCTATGGGAGAGAAGAGAATGAAGAGTTGAGAATACTTGCCATATGATATCAGAGTGAATTCCTCAAACATTTATTAGAGTCTGGATCCTACTGAGACTGTTAAAAGCAGCACAGAAACTGTAGTAACAATTTGTAGTGACAAAACTAGCAGCAATCATGACATTCATTTTTATCAAGACTGACACCAGTCTTCTAGGAACTGGCCATTTGCCTAAGGAATTTCCATCACTTTCTTTAATTTATGCACCTAAAAGTCAGCCAAGAAAAATTATGTGTGGTGCCTGCAGACTAAAACTCGATACAAAGCAAAGCTGTAAGGGTCCATTATGCAATGTACTGTAAGTCTATCAACACACTTGAATAATGCTGTGAGGAGGGGGAAAGAGACAGATTCTCTGCTGAAGTCTGGGCAATATTCCAGTGCATATTGCAGCTTCCTTAACTTCCTGTGATTAAGTCCAAGGCTTAGTAAGGCACAGAATATATTTTGGGGGCCTGAGTGATTTTCATTTGTGCATTCCAGGAGGATATAAATGAAGAACTCTGAAGCTTTCTGACTTTCTAGGAATGAAAGAGAAAGGATGGAATTTAATTTGGCTCAGTGTGGAGGAAAAAGCCTTTAAGAGAGGCAACCAGAACTTTGGGCATCAGAAATTCATTTTAAGTGCTTGTAATTACTTATGGGAGAGAATACTGTGGAAATACAAGAAAGGCGCACTGTACAAGTGTTGTTCTTAACCCAAAGATTTAATATTGTCACCTGACTAGGCAAACAAGCTGAACTTATCTAGGAAGCAACACAACACAGACAAGTAGCTCCTTTTTAAAATGCCATTTAAACAAATAGTCAAGCAGGATTCTTCACATAGAGAATCCTCTATATATTTTAGCTACTTTTCTATTTTGCCTCATCAACATCTGCAGTCCTGTGGAGATAGTGGCATTTAAAAAGACACAGCAGGTGGTTAATAAATAGAAGCAGTTGAAAGGGATTTAACTTAAACCTCAGTAGGATGGTAAAGTACTTTGGTTTTCACTTTAGAAAAGTATCAAGTGAGAACAGCTGGAAATAACCTCATTTAAACAGCTGGAATTCTTCCTTAAAGAGAGACCAAACAACCTAGAGCAACCATCTTTGATTTTTAACATATTACTTGGCAGGAAACAGATTTAAAATTAAACATTGCTGGAATTTAAGTTGTGAACAGGAAAGGCCATTAGGTTTAATGGCCCAATATTTCTGAATGACCCACCTTGAGGTTTAGTAATCATATGTAGCTCTAAGCACAAAGCTCTGTGCTCAGCAGAACAGGAAATATACCTCTCTTAAAAGCACCTCAGAGTTAGTTTGCAATTCTCTAATGCTAGTTAATTTTTTAAAAATTCTTAAATTATGAGATTAATGGGCATGTTCAAATAATTTAATTAAATGCTACAATTTACACTCCATCAGTAATAAGTTCTTGCCTTTTTAAAATACATTTTCATGAAATCTCATTGATCGAAAACAGATCTTTTAGGATTACGCAAACATAAATCATCCATGTCCACAGTGGAGGCAGGTAGATGGTGCAATGGAGGGAGCAACAGGCCTAGATTCAGGAAGATCTGTGTTCAAATATGGCCTCTGACACATCCCAGCTGTATGACCCTGGGAAAACCATTTATCTTCTGTCCAGCTCAGTTTCCTCAACTGCAAAATGGGATAATAATAGATCTACTTCACAGGGTTGCTGTGAGGATGAAGTGGAATAATATTTGTAAAAGCCCTGGCACACGGCAGGTGCTTCTTTCCTTTGAAAATCTGTAGAACTCAGAATTGCCGAGCATATTAAGATCTGCAAGCCTAAGCTATAACCTGGCAAATTCATTCTGCTTTTTCTACTCTTGCTCTTACCTCAATGCTGTTACTCAGTATGGCTCCCTAGATGGTGTTAATTTCCTCCTCCCTTAAAAGCCTGGGAAAGAGAGGATCAGAATCACAACTGACAGGCATTATTTTCTTTACACAGCTCAGCATAGCTGCTGCTTTTCCATCAGAAGGTGCTTATTTCTGGTCCCGAAGGCATGTTAATTTGGAATTAAGCCCGAAGCTCAATCCAAATATAATGGGAATACCTCACAGTATATTAAAAGGCTTCATGTGAATGTATGCAGTTTAAATGCACATGCATATAATTAACGAGACACATTACCAGCAGGAGATACTAATTTGGAATGAGACACAAAAGGCTAGGATGTGCTTAGAATGATAAGGATACAGATAGGACCCATGATTTAATTTATATTGGAAATGCTCATGTAAAGAAATTCATTTATATAAGGAATGATTTATTTATGATTTCATTTACATGGGAAATACCCACATAAAGAAATTCCCTCTACCAATTCACACCAGCACCTTTTTTGAAACACTATGTTAGAGAGCGGTCTAGAGCAATGAAAGGGTAAGTGATGTGGACAGTTATGTGTCAGAGATCAAATATGAACCCAGGTCTTGTGGCTCTCCTGGACAGCTTTCTACCTCACTATGCCACTGCCTCTCATGTTTATAAAGGTAAATTTAAATTAAGATGCCTATACAATGAAAAACATTTCATGCTGTCTACTATTTTCATTTACACTTAAAAATTCCTGAATATATATTCTAATGAAGAGTAGAAAGAAGCAATTACAATTGATCCGTGAACCACAGAACGGCTCTTTGCATCCATGTTAAAAGTGATTCTAGAAGATGGGGGGGCCTCCTCTTTTCCAATTAAAAAAAACACCTTTTAATTTAAATATAAGTGCTTATTGTCAAAAAAACTGACAAACACGAATATCGAATCATGAGCAGAAGGAAGAATCAGACCAACCAATATGAATGGAGAGGAATCACAGCTTGACATTTTGGTGCTGAGATATTCCATTACCTTATTCATGTTTCTCTCAAAACATTTTCTCTTTATGATTTCCCTACAGCATGAATGAATTCTTGCTATTTCAAAGCATAACAAGCCCATTAGTAGCAATCATAATCAAAATATTTGAGTTAAAGTTTTTTTTCTTTTCCTCTACTAGGGTAACCATATTAATATAACAAATGCAAGACTTGATGTTTCTGGGAAAACAATGCATGGCTTTTTTTTTTTCACTGATTGATTTTTTTCTTCTAAATTCAGGTGCATGCATAAGAGGCTAAACACTTGAACAAATTCTTCTGGCTATTATTAAACCACTGCTGCAAAGGTGGACTTTCTTCAGAAGAAGCTCAGCAATACACATATCCAGTCAATCAGATTTTCTATGAATTAATTAATTCCTTAAGGAGTCATGAATTTCTCCCTTTTATTAAGAAATAAAAAAATACTTCCTCTCTGCAACTTCCCTGCCCCTGTCCCAAATATAGTATCTTTGAAATGTACATAGAAAAGCCATATTTTGAAAATCATGCCCAAAACTGTAATAATTCTTCTGTTTTACTGAGTATGTATTCTATTCTCATTTGGAATTTTTAAAAACCCTGGGAGGAAATCTATAAAGAGATGTAGGAAATTTAAATCAAAATGTGAATAATCACCTTTCAATTAATCCTCTTTCTGATGATTATGAAGAAAAGTTGCAATAGAAATATGAAATGGTTAGGTCACAGGGGTGAGGAACCTGTGGCCTTCTACGTCCTCAAGTGTAGTCTTTGACTGAATCCAAACTTCACAGAACATCCTCTTAATAAAAGGATTTGTTCTGTAAAGCTCAGACTCAGTTAAAAGGCCACGTCCAAGGATCTAGCAGGTCACATGTGACCATGAGGCTGAAGGTTCCCCACCCCTGCTAGGAGAAATGCAGCAATAAATTCGAAATTTATTTACTATGATAGAGGCACAAGGAATTATCATGAATTATACAGTTCTAGCAACTGTCTGACACAACAGTGAATTACCTATGCCTTTAGTCAACCAAGTCACATACATCCAACTTCTACTAATGACTGGTTAACTCTGAATCAGGACTTCAGAATAGAACTTACCTCCACAGAGTCCCAAATTGATAGATTAATGGCCTTTAAAGTACTTTAAAAACTCCTCTAGTTTTACAGTTGAGGAAACTGAAACCCAGAGAAGTTATATGGTTGGAAGTCATACTCCTGATTGGTGGAAGAACTATGTATAGAGCCCAGTTCTTCTGATTCCTACTCTAATACTCTCTGCTACACTTTTTCCTCAAATAAAACTTTAATGAAATTTAAATTAAATAATTCTTTAGTGTAAAATGTTTGCTTTCATTTACATTCTAATCAAATGTTTGTACCTGACTTTGTATTTCAAAGTTCCTTCTTTTACAAACATATGTTGGTAAATACATATTTGTTCATTCATTCAAAAGTAACTTCATTATCATTTACCTGAAAACATAATCTTAACTTAAAATATATTTTCATCAGGTATAAGTGAAATAATAAGCAAACCAAATACGGAGTGAATCTCAAAATAAAACCCTATTAAACTATTTACCTTCTGATTGAAAAAGTATGAGAATTTCACCAAAATAGGATAACTAAATCTATAAACCCAGAATACAGCCTTTGCATCCTGTCTTTCGTTGTCACAGAGGACCAATGGAATCACCAGGGTGATACCTTGACTTGCAAGTGAATTGGATTTAAGTGAGACAGGCTTGTGCAAAGTCATCAGCTTCACTCTCTCCTTCAGAGTCACTCTGGCTCTCATCGATTGGCCTATGATAAATCTCTGCTAGGTGGCACAGTGGATATAGGGCTGGGGCTGAAGTTAGGAAGACTCATCTTCTTGAGTTCAAAACTTGCCTCAGACACTTATTAGTTGAGTGACCCTGGACAAGTCACTTAACCCTGTTTGCCTCAGTTCCTCATTTGCAAAATGAGCTGGAGAAGGAAATGGCCAACCATTCCAGTATTTTTGCCAAGAAAACCCCAAAGTCATGAAGAGTCGGACACAACTGAAAAAAAAGCAACAAGTAGCCTTTGCTGTTCGTTTTTTAATATGGTTTGTGACTGTTTACTTTTTTCCTTATTCTAGTGACCTGGATTTGCCTCACTTTATATGTATTTTTGCATTCCTCACAATTTTTTATGTTTACAGTATAATAGTATCTCACTGCAATAACATACAAATATTTATTGAATCATTCTTTACCTGTAAAAAATAAGATTATTTCCACTTTTTCACTACTGAAAGTAAAGTAGCTTTATTTAGGAAATGCTAATACTTTTTTTGTAAAATGTCAAAGTCTATCTTTCATCTCTTCTTTCTTTCACTAAAACTAATATCCTTTAAGCCTCATCAGATCATCAGTATGACTTTTCATCACTTTATTGTGTATCTTTTAAACATTAGACCAGAACTTTAGTACTTCTCATCTAGACAATTGGAATAGGGTTCCAATCAGTCTCTAACTCACACTCCAATCAATCCTTCGTACAGTTGCCAAAATGAGTTTCTTAAAATGCAAATCAGCCAATGTTACTCCCCTACTCAATAAACTACAGTGGCTTCTTGTTCCCTCCAGGATCAAATACACTCCTCTGTTTGGCATTTCAATCCCTTCTAAACTAGGTTCAACCTTTCCAGATTTCTTGGACATCTTTCCTCTCCACCTCCACAGTGGTCCAGCCTTCCTGCTGCTTCTCACACACAGAATTCCCATTTCCCACTGCTGTGTCTTTCTTTGCTCTGGCTGTTCCCCATGGACACGATGTACTTCTTCCTCCCCATCTATTTTCTTCAAGGATCACTTGAACTGGGGTGGCTAGGTGGCTCAGTGAATAGAGCACTGGCCCTGGAGTCAGGAGGACCTGAGTTCAAATTCGACCTCGGATACTTAACACTTACTAGCCATGTGACCTTGGGCAAATGACTTAACCCCAATTGCCCTGCTTTCCCCCCTCCAAAAAGAAAAAAAAAAGCCCCTCCAAAAAGAAAAAAAAAAAAGGATCACTTGAAGTGCCACCTTCTACATGAGGTCTCTCCTGATCCCACATTACCTTTCTCTAAAATAACCTTGTATGTATTTATTTCCTTCCTTCCTTCCTTCCTTCCTCCCTCTGTCCCTCCCTCCCTTAACTATCATCTATCTATCTATCTGTCTGTCTATCTATCTACACATGTTGTCTTCCATAGGTAGTTTGCAAGCTGCTAGATGAACTGGATTGCAGAGTGATAAATGCTAGTGATTTAACTGAAACCAACAACAAACAAACAGCCAACAGGATTCAAAGGACTTGATTTTTTTTTTTTTACCCTATTCTATCTAATTAAGGCAAAGTCAAGTCTGACAAAGAAAACACATCCCCATCTAATCCTCTCAGATTGCTGTGCTTTGGTTTTGTTCCTTTTTTTTGACTAAATAAAAGAGGCCATTCTCACTTCATTTATTACCTAGACTTAATCATTGAATAGGTGTTGCCTCAGTCAAACTGAGACCAGTTAAAGACCTTTGCTTAAAAAGGTGAAGTCCTCCCACTACATGGGGCCATCTCCAGTCGTCCTGATCTATATCTTCCCGCTGGACCCAGATGGCTCCAGAGGAGAAAGTGAGGCTGGTGACTTTGCACACTTCTCCCTCACTCAAATCCCATTCACTTGCATGTCACAGCATCATCTCCCTGATATCCTCATATCCTCTTTGAGAACAAAGGACCAGCAACAACAATGACAACAGTTTTTCCATTGTTATTTCCAGGGGTTCGGTAGAATTCATTGAAAAGTTTTCCCTTTTCTCAATGGTTTCCATGCTTCTAAAACATTTATTCATTTTTTGGCTTCTTTTCTTCTTTGCTCCTTCCTCTTCTCTGCTTTTTTCTTTTATCAGTTTCTGTTCTTTTCTTTTCTCTCTTTGCTGCTTGTCATTATTATTCTTTTGGTCTAATTTTATATTCCTCAACCACCTTACTATAATGTATGGTGGCTAGATTTAAATTTCATCCAGTAATCCTGCTAGAAGTTCCCTTCATTTTCCTTTCATAGTTGTTACTTTTTCTTTCCATTTGTTTATTTGGTGCCTTCTTCATTGTTCTAGGCTGCCATGTGGAAAGTGGGTATGTATCCTACCTTCAATTTATCCCTCTGACCTATAGCCCCTTGCCTTCACTTTTAAGTTATGCCCTTCCCTGCACTTCTGAATCCTTCTTCCATCCTCAGTGGAAGGCTTCAAACCATAAGGGAAAGGGGATTTAAAAGATAAGGGATAGGGGTGGCTAGGAGGCACAGTGAACAGAGCATCGGCCCTGGAATCAGGAGAACCTGAGTTCAAATCCGGCCTCAGACACTTCACACACACACACACACACACACACACACACACACACACACACACACACACGGCAGGTGAACTTGGGCAAGTCATTTAACTCCAATTGCTCTACCTTCCCTCCTCCAAAAAGCAAAAAAAAAAAAAAAAAAAAAGGATAAGAGGTGGCTCAGTGAATAACACGGAGTAGACCTTGATAGGCTGTAGCAGACAGACAGACATCACAGGTCCATACTGAAGGAGGTAGGGACCTTGGAGGCCTGTTAGGTAGAGAATAAAATACAAAATGGGAAAAAATAACCTGAATGCCACGTTTGAGGAATTCATACAAGAAATTTGCATGGAGGAGTTAAGAAAAAATTGTTAATGCCAGATTCAATCTGACAAGTCTGCAATGAGACCTGCTGTTATTCTTTCCTGTAGTATATGCCTCATGGGGAGCTGTATAGCCTCTCCTCTTCTTGTTTTAATTACTTTATTTGTCATGCTTCTTGTTATTTTATTTAGTGGGGGGTGGGGTGGGAAATAAGGATCAGACACAACCTTTTACTCATCTACCTTGGCAAAAAGTATACCATGAATTCTTAATGATATAGATTAGAATACGGCTTAATTTAAAATATCAATTTCCCTGCTGCAAGATACTTCATTATTTATAAAAATTGTGACCTTTTGCTAACTACATAACATGATTTGGAGAGGTTCATACTCTATCTAATCAGACAAGTATAATGAAAGTGAAATTTTTTTTTATTAAGACAATTCCAAACATTGATCTATGTTTTCTGTGCCAGTATCTTCTATCCTGTGTGCTATGAATCAATTCGGGCAGAAGAGTTATTGGCCGGCATCTGTAAAACGGCACTAGTCAGCTCATCAAATGACTCTGTATAATAAATACATAAACGGACTTTCCAGAGGCTGAATAAATGACATGTTTAACAAGGAACTAGCAAATAGTGGATATTTAGCAGGTTCTTGTCAATTGACTGGTACACCTATTACTATTTTTCAAATACACGTAGAGTATCCAGGGGTGGAGAACCTGCGACCTCAAGGCTACATGTGACCCTCTAGGTCCTCAAGTGCAGCCCTTTGATTGAATCCAAACTTCACAGAACAAATCCTCTTAATAAAATGATTTATTCTATAAAACTTGAACTCAGTCAAAAGACCTAGAAGGCCACATGTGGCCTCAAGGCTGGTTGGTCTCAATGTAATGGTAAGGGAATTTGAAGATCTTCCCTGCCCCTTAATGGGCCTCACATGTAGCACAACAAGAGAAGCTTGCTTAGGGGAGGCTTGTTTTTCAGGAAGGCCCACCTTTTCTTACTTTATAATTAGGCTGTGGGTCATGAAGGTTGTGATGTTCTCTGACCCTGGAGAAGGCTATATATCTCTGAGGTGAGGTTTTGCTTTGGGGCTCACTTATGGGAAGAGTTGTGTGATTTAGCCAGATGAGACTTTGGGCAGCCATTGATACCCACCCTCCCCCACCCCCACTTTGAAAACCCAGATGTTGGCGCTTCTCTCTCTGGTAATTAACACTGTATGTATGTGATGGTCAGACAGCTAGAAGCCCTGTCTGTTGGTATGTTGAATTGTGCTATTTTCTCTGTATTTTTTGTCTGCTTGTAATTTCTGTTTGTATTTTCTCTGAAGTTCAGGATGCTGACTTTTCCCCCTGAACTAGGTAACTGATATATGTTTGATTAAACTAAGATTGTTAACCCCTTTTGAGTTGCTTTCCTTTAGAAAAGCAGATCATAGAACCTGTGCTAGCAGCCCTCCTGGGTATGCTAGGGTGCTTGCTGATATACTCTCCCAATTCCAGTTTATCAAATTGTCAAACTGTTCTTCCTAAATATGGATCTGACCATGTCACGCTCCCCTCCTCCATCATTCTCCACTCAAACTTCAGTGGCTTTCCATTACGTCTAGGATCAAATATAAAATTCTTCATTTGAATCTTTTCATAACCTGGACTCTTCTTACCTTTCTAGTCTTATATGCTACTGTCCCTCCACATATTCTGTGATCCACTAACACTGGTCCCCTTGCATTTTCTCCCACAAGATGCTCCATCTCCTGACTCTGCATTTTTGCTGGCAGTCCCCCATTCCTGGAAGTCTCTCCTTTCTTATTTCTGCCTCCTGGCTTCCTTCAAGGTTTGGCTAAAGTCCCACCTCCTCGAAGAAACTTTGCCCAGTTCTCCTTAATATTAATGCCTTCCCTCTGAGAGTATCTCCAATTTATCCTGTTATATATCTTATTTCTACTTAGTTGTTTTCCTATTGTCTGTTTTGTAAATTCTGAGAATAGGGACTGGTTTTTGCCTTTCTTTGTAACCCTAGCATTTAGTACAGTTACTCACATATGTTAGATACTTAACTATAAAATCAAATTTGTTTAAAAGAATTATTAAATTTGTAATATTTTGTCATGTAGTTTTTCAATGGACAAATACTAATAGTATGACTATAATGAAATATTTTGCCATTTAAAAAATTATCCCCATACTACAAATTTGCTGTCTTCTGATTTATGCTAACAAGGTACAACCAAAGTACACTACTGCGTTAGAAAGAAAACGTTTCTCTTCTAGAAAACAAAGCAAAACAAACTACTGCTATTATGCTTTTGTTATATAGATAGTATAAATGTAATTGTTAGTTGCAAATCATATGGTTAAATGTAACTTGCACAGAATAAATTTTTGACCTTACCAATAATTTTCAGTGGAAGAAGGCATGTTACATCCAAACAGTAGCATGTGATGGACAGTATCCATGCTGGCATGAGGCTTGAAATCAACTATAAGACAAAATGAGAAATGGGCATAAATGAGTCACATCCTTGAACTAACATAGCAATATGATGAAGACATTACAATGCTCTCATTATGTGGTTCCTAGCAGTGTAAAATATTTGTGTTTCCTATAATCAGTATAACTTGATAGTTTGATATAACAGAGTAATAAACTATGAAACAGCAAGGAGCAGAGGATCACTGGCCTCCAAGGACTCCATATGAAGTCATTTCTCAGCATATAAAGGGCAGACTACTTTTAAAGGAATGGCAACAATACAGTACTGCTACCTAGAACCTATTCTTTGATAACGTTGTCCATCAGGTCACCTTATGATGCTGAATGATGTAAAACTATATACCATGCAAATAAAACATTGCAATGAAATAGAACCAAAAATAAGTGGTTAAAACTCCATCAATGAAGCTAAGTCAACATTTCTTAAATTTTCATTTAACAATCAAGCACTGGGATATACTTTGAAAAAGTGATTAAACAAGAAAAAAATACATATAGATACCAATATATATGTATAAATGTATGCATATATGTATGTGTGTATACATCTTTACATATGTGTGTGAATACACATACAATAGGATCTAGAACTAGAAGAAATTTTAGAAATGAAATCCAATAGTCAATTTATAAGTGAGGAAACTAAGAAACTAAGGCAAGGAAACTAAGAAGTAAAATCATTTTCCCAAGGTCACACATGTAGTACGTAACAACCAGAAATCATTCCCAGGCCTTCTTTCTTAATCCATATTCTGTACCCCTTCTACAATGTCACACAACCTCCAGATGAATAAGAATATGAAAGACACAGGCTCAGATACTCAAGACTCAAATTATTTTCCTGGATAAGTATTCTGTACTTTGTTTTGAAAGGTGATTAAAACTCATTCATTGAATCATATGTCTCACTAGTTCTCTTCAAAGTGAAGAAATCAAAGAATATATATGTATATATATATATGTATATACATATACATATATACATAAATATATATAAACTTTGGAGAATTACAATGGAGACAATCGTAAAAAAAATTGTAAATGTTGGATTTTATCTGATGAATTTGCAATTAGACCTGCTGTTGTGTTTTTTTTTTTTCCAGTATGATTTGCCTCATGGCATGAGGGATAGTGAGTGAAAATAGTCAGGAAATGGAGTGGCTTATGTGAAGAACAGCAGGGAGGCCCAGTATCACTGGATCAAAGAGTACATGTAGGGGAGTAAAGTGTAGGAAGACTAGAAAGGTAAGAAGGGGCCATGTTATAAAGGGCTCTGAACACCAAGCAGGATTTTCTTTTTGTGTCATTAATAGGGAGCTATTGGAGTTTACTGAATGGAAGCTGATATGATTAGACATGAACTTAGGAAAATCAGTCTGACAGCTGGGTGGAAGATGGACTCAAAGGGAACCACACCACGCCATACCTAACAATCTTCTTGCCTGTGTCCTTTCCTCCCTCCAGCTCTAACTGGTCTGACTCACAGCTTCCTCTGGGCTCTGTTCCACCTGTTCAGCAAATTCCTCCCACCACAGGTTCCACATGATTATATTCGGCCTATTAAGGGGCAGGGAAGATCTTCAAAATAGGAAAGATCTTCAAATTACCATTGTCATTACACTAGTACTCAATGGTGTCTTTTGCATAGTAGAAACCAGGTAAATATTGACTGAATTTAGGATAAAAAAAAAAAAAGGTCAGCAGATTTAGTCTGTCATGAAATGAAAGGATTAACCATTTTATTAGCTGCTCTATGTGATTAAACAGAGATTGGGAACGTAACAACATGCTTCAAAAATCAGGAGAAAGGTCTTTAGTGTCTGAGGCACATCTATGAGAAGTTTATTACATGATTTATGGCCATGTAATGGATAGAAATTTTATGGATTTTAAGGGTTCTCTAATCAGACAGGCTCGGAACTGGATGAAAATGAATGTTTCACATACAGTTAATGCTTATAATTTGAAAAAGCAGCTCCAGCCATCCATTACAAATGCTTGATGCACTTATTAGATTTCTGGCATCTTTGCTCTGCAAATCAATAGATTTCAGAGGGGAAACACAACCAGAGAACTGGGGGTGTTCTTAGTAAAGGCTCGATGGGGCTAGCCGATTCATTAAAAATCTAAAAAGAAAGTTAAAGTAAATTCAGAAGAGGGCTCTTTCCCATCAAAGACACAGGTGGAATCGAGGAGGCTGAATAAAGGATTATATACCAGGCAGGGTCGTAGTTCAAATTGCCATTCAAGAAGTACCTCCAATAAAAATCAATTTCCAGACCATTCTAAAACAAACACTATATCCACATTCTTTGTTTTATTGGAGGCAAATACTAAAATAAAGGATACTTTTCTCTCCTCTTCCCCAATCCTCAAGTTCATTTCTTTTTTACTTTGACTTCTTTGGAGAAAATTTTATTTCTACCATTTCTTTTTGAACTGTTGCTTTCCTGGAACACACCGAGGCAGCTAGATGTGTGTGGTTTTTTTTCCTCTCCTGCTGTACAAGGTCTTTCTCAAGGGACCTCATGAAAACCAGAGTTGGGAGGAGATTAAGATCTGTGTTTTCACCATATAATTGTATTATCTTCATTTCAAATCTGTTAGTTCAGTTCTTTGTTTTGGTGTAGATCAGGGTTTCTCAACCTTCCTAATGCTTTGACCCTTTAATATTCATATGTGGGTGTATCTGCATGTGGGCAGACTGGCCTGGAAGCAGATAGAGGAGCAGTGTCTCGGTTCCTAAAATCATCGGAAATATGTGTTTTCTGATGGTCTTAGGCAACCCCTGTGAAAGGATCGTTGGACCCTCAAAGGGGTCGCGACCCACAGGTTGAAAACCACTGGTGTAGATGAAGCAATTTAATCTTTATGAATTGCTTTTCAAAATTAACTTGGACCTTGGATACATAATGTTCTTTCATTCATTAAAGGTTCATTTTTTTTTTAAGAGAGGAGTACTGTTTTCTAAATATACCAGTCTTTTCAATTGCATTCAGAAACCAAAATGTTGGGTAGCTTTTGCATGATAATCAACCTACTGGATTCTATCGGTCTTGGCATAAGTGTTCTTTAGCAAATGGTGTCATGGAGTTTCAAATCCTGGCTCATCATCAGTAGATTTCCATGTAATTCTTCATTCTTCTCAAAGAATTAAGTAACTAGGTTTTGCTCTCCATCCCAATCTTTTCTTTAGATGTAGGTCCTTGCACTGTGTTCTTGAACACCATGACTAACATCAGTTCATGAGTTTCCTCAAATCCATGACCTCCATTTTTGTTCCAATTCAGCCAAGCACAGCAATGTTATACTTCCTGATCTTCACTTGTAACTGTTCTACCTCAAGGTTTCATGACTCCTCTGATCACATTTTCCTATCCTTCAATCATTGCTTTATTCCTCTGGAACAAGAGTGGGGAACCTGTGGCCTCAAGGCCACATATGACCTTCTAGGTACTTGGCTGCAGCCTTTTGACTAAGATCAAGTTTTATAGAACAAATCCTTTTATTAAGAGGATTTGCACTGTGAAGTTTGGATTCAGTTAGAGAGTAGCACTTGAGGACCTAGAGGTTCACATATAACCTTGAGGTTGCAGTTCCCCACCCCTACCTACTCTAGAGTTTCTTTGTACTTAACACTGTCCAACTTTTCTTCTTTGTGTTTATTATCTCTGCTCTGGTATATCTTTCTTCATAATCTTGATGCTGGCTGACCATTTCCATTATACCCTATCAGTTATACCTCAGCCCTTTAATCCTTTGTCCTATCACTAGTCCTGAAATGCCTCCCACACATGCAAATGATCTGTCATTGTGAACCAGTGAAATCTTAATAGCTCAAGTGCTTAAAGTCATCAATGTAATGCCCTTGTGGCCATAGAGCAAAATGCCTTGGGTGGCACCAGTTTCTTCCTCATATAGTGTGTTGATTAGTTACAGTCAAAGTGTTCTATTGCATAGATCCAACTCAGCTATTGTCTCAGTAGTAAACTGTGTAGTAGTAAACTTCCTATGTAGAAAAAAGCTTGAGTTGCAGAGGCCTCTACTTTGACTTTTGGTTTCTTGTGTTTTTTCATCACTCATCAGCTCTTGCCACAAATCATACAAGAATGACTATAGTACAGAAGATCAATTAATACAACAAAGCTTGCATATATTGGTGACATATCATTTTGTGAACATCGGAGACTCTTGGGCACACTTTCAGGTGACCAAAGTTCAGCTCTCTGGGCATCCCATAGAGTTTGCACTCATTCTTACAATGCTGCCATAAATTTCAGTGTCTCATAGACTGAGACAGAACATCTCCTTCTACCTTAGCTACTATTGTTACCCATCTCTAGCAGGCAGCATCCAGCTTAGTCCTCAATTAAAATACAGGCTAGTGGATCATTGTTCATCTGTACATTAAATTCAGCTCCAAACCCATAATCTTTAAACTTCTCAATGACAGTTGACCTTGATGCTACAGTTTCACATGGGATTACAGACTTCAAGCAGGAAGAGACCTTAGAAGTCAACTAATATGACCTCATTTTATAGATGTTGTACTTCTTGATGACAGTGAAATCTCTTTATCATGAGAAGAAAAAACTGATAAAGTTCTTTTAGTTGAAAGCTAGGAGTCTTTCCACAGCTTTTTCAAAAAAGAGTTAGCCATTAACACATTCAAGCACTGGACCAACTCAAATTCTCCCTCCCACCCCAGCACCCCAAAGGAAAATGGAAAAGTCTTGTTTTTATTAAAGAAGTGGTCTGTCTATTCCTTTCAGCTCAAGGCTAGAACAGACTTTTCAGCTCTAGCAGGTGATTCTTTCCCTGAGGCATCAAGCTCTTAAACCACAGAACAGAATTACTCCTAGCTGTCTAGCTAGTGCCCGCAGGCTTAATCTATTTTTATGAGAATTTCTAGTTTTCTGGGATTTGACTCTTCAACAGAGACCTCACTCTAGCTTAGGGAGGGGAATTCTTTACATTTCCCTTCTTTCAATTCAATTGAGTATTCTATGCTCACAAATTCTTTTAGGGGGAGCTCTGTGACAGAAGCGCCATTTGAACTGACTGCATCTGATTCCTTGCAGTCTCTTCTTAGGCACCCAACATGCTTTGCATCTACTATGCAAATGAATCTAAGCCAGGACAAAACTAAACCCAGGAAGTGAAAAGGAGACAAGGACATAATTCTCACCTGATCACATTTCCTGTACTCCCATAAGCATCTGCAGCAGCTGAGTCTTTCCAGGCTTCATCTTCTCTCACCCAGTTTTACTGATGTTCACCATAACTCTAAAATGTATTCCTTTCTCTCCATTCATCTCCAACACTCTAGTTTACATGGTCTTTACATTTTGCCTCGACTGTAGAAATAACTTGCTAATATATTTTCTTGTTTCCATTCTCTCCTCTCTCTAATCCATCCTCCACACAGCTGTCAAACTGAAATCCTTAGAACACAAATCTGACCATGCCACTCTCGTTTTGCAAAATCTTCATCGTCTCCCCTTTGCTTCTGGTATTCAAAGCCTCCCACGATGTCGTTTCCACCTACTGGCTCAGTCTTACTTTATATAAGCACCTTTATGTACTCTCTCTTCCAGTAAAACTGGTCTGCTAGTTATTCTCCATACTATAAATAAATCTCATTTCCTGCCTCCATTCCTTTGCACAAGTAGTCCCCTATGTCTAGGAAATGTTATCTTCCTTACGTCTGCCCCATAGATTCTGAAGCTTCCTTCAAGGCACAGCTCAGATTCCTCAGGGATTAGTAATTTATCTTTTTTAAAATTACTTAGTTTAATTTGTATGGAGAAGGCAGAAAAAGTGGTCAGAAAAGTAGGAGAAGGAGCAAGAGAGCTGAGTGTCATAAAAGTCAATGAAGGAAAGAATTCTTAAGGACAGCATAATCAAACACTTGATATTGGTTTCTTGTTGTTCAGTCACTTTTCAGTTGTGTTTGACTTTTCCTGACCCCATTTTGGGTTTTCTTGGCAAAGATACTGATGTGGTTTGCTATTTCTTTCTCTAGGCCATTTTACAGATGAGGAAACTGAGGCAAACAGGGTTAAGTGACTTGCCTAAAGTTACGCAGCTAGTAAGTGTCTGAGGCTGGACTTGAACTCAGGTCCTCCTGACTCCAGGCATGTCACTCTATCCCCTGTGCCACCTAGTTGTCCTTTTTTGACTACTGTAAGAATTTAAGATGCACACAGAGATGTGGAAAACTAAGTTCTTCAAAAAGAAAATCTGGTTTAGAAATAAAGGTAACAGAAATAGCTAACTTAAATAGCATTTCAAAATCCAGTTTTCTCTGAATGAATTCTGTCATTCATTAGGATGCATTTGCTAAGTTAGAATTGTATCAATACCATCAATTCTCAGAGGACATGAACATTTAGGCCACATTTCCAGAATCCCTAGGAATTCTAAGTTACCATCTCCTAGTACTGTACTCTGAAGTAATCTTGAGATGATGTAATTCAAACTCTTTTGAGTGGTCTGTAGCTCCTTCAATACAGCTTTCTGTATTGAAAGTCAAAAGAAAATCCAAATAGGATAATTTTACAGAACCTTTCCATGCTCATGCTTGATCTCAGCTGACCGATTGTGCTCTTAGATTCTGGATACTTCCTAATTTCTCTGTCTTCTTCTTTTTCTTTTATTGAATGCTTAGAATAGTGATCTTTATTTACTCCTCATTTTTTCCCATAAAAAGAAACAAATCAGTCACTTTAAATGGCAATACTACAAAGTCCTCCAAGTTTCCTCCCACAAAAGCTTACCAGAACTGCACACTCTGGCCAGAAAGAAAAACGAATTTAAATGATGGCAATCATTTATAGACATATAGCATGGGGCAAAACATACTTCATACTCGCTATTTTCATTTTCCAAAGAAATAGTGAAATATCTAAATATTTATATAATTATAGCATCAGGTACAATTCATTGTATTTTGAATTGAGTTGAGAAATATCTCCAAGGAAAAGTACTGTCACATCAAAATGTAAAACTAAAATAATTTTCAAGTCTTTAAAATAAAGGCAGTAGACAGATTTCATTGAATTGTATGCGCTGATGGGAAATGAAAACTTGATAAAAGATGAGGATGACAGGGTCATTCTCTGGATTTAGTCCACCCTGATTTAGCATGCCTTGCTTTGTAAAGTAAGACCTTGCCCTTCATGAATAAGGTTCAATGAGCACAAGTTACATAGAAGACTACATTAAAGACATCTATACCACAGTGACCAAAATTTAGATATAACTATTTTTTCAAAAGATCTTAAAGGAAATTCTCACCTTTACTTTTTTCACATCACATGCCAAAGAAAGAAATGACAGACCCAAAAGGGAGAAGTAAAAGATAATAAGGAAGAGGATTGAATATAAATGTACAATCTGATAGACAGAATAAACTAAGATGGCCTCAGAATGGTGACAAAAATGGTGAAAATCCTAAATGATTAAAACTGCCATAGATGTTCCTAACTCAATAATAGGATATCAGTTGTTCAAAGGAAAATGGTTCTTCATTCTCCATGGGTGTTAGCAGTTCCAATTACCTTCTGGTCCAAAAGTGGTAAACATTTTCTAAAAGACTAAGCTATGAAGACCTAAAATTGTTGCCTGACAACCAATTATACTTTGAAGACTCCAGATTCAGGGGGAAAGCTGACTTAAAGTCACCTTCATTAAATAGACTCTGCTGGGTCTTAAAGTGAATGGCTTGGGCAAAAAGAGTACCAAGTGGCCAAATGGCAAAAGATGTAAATATGGTTCTTCATGGAATCCAAGCAAATAACTACACTTATTTCTTGATTTCTAAAAAAAAAAAAAAAAAAAAAAAAAAATTCTTGTTCTTAGCTGCGCAATATTTTGGAAGATTTTTTTAGTTTGTTTTTTTTTTTTTAGTTTTTTTTTTTAGTCTAGCAGACCACAATTTTATTCTACAGGCTTGTAAAAATTGCTACAGAAATGGTGTAGGAAAATATATTCATTCATTGGCACTTCAATTTCCAACCAGTCTTCTTTTCCAAACATAAATATTCCCATATTTCCTTTTTACCTACCTTCTTCATGTGGAAATTTACATAACCTGCCTGACCTGTGATGTGTTATACTCTAGGAGAAGCTGCAGCAGAACCAGGAGTTTGAAGTTTTTAGGATACACATGGAATCAAATTAAAATCCTGTGTGCACAAAGACAGTGCACGTGCCAGGAACTGGAATTGTGTCGGGTGGTGTACGTGCACATCCCTGCTTACGTAGAATAAGACATTCTGGCTCAAAGGCCAGCCTCGGGACTAAGTTGTCTATTTAAAAAATCAGTTTTGGATAAATTAGAGTTGGTAAGTGATAACTTTCATTTAGTTCTTTTATGATTAACATTATCTTGTGTCTAGAACCATGGAAAGTAATATTAATTAGTTACAGTTGGAATGAATCATAGAATTGCAGAATCTAAGTGTTGGATAGGCCCTCTAGAACAGCCTAGACCTGATCCTCCAGCTTCTGCCTGAAGACCTTGAATGACTGAATGGGAATTTGGGGGAGGGAAGCTGCTCATTCTGCTTTTTGACATCTCTAAAGCTTAGGAAGTTTTCCCTTTTATCAAACTTAAACCTACATTTCTGCAATTTGGCCTTCTGCTCCTAATTCTGCTACTGGGGCTATGGAAAACAAGTCTAATTTGTTTTCTATATGATAGTTCTTCACACAGACAGTTATGATGCTTTCCCTGAGTTTTCTGTTCTCCAGACCAAACATTTCTAATTGACATCTGTCCAACTAAGGTAAGATACAAGCCTCTCATCATGCCCTGATACGATAATTGGCTTGTTTTAATGACCTTTAAGGTTCATTGGTTAACGTCTTCTGTTACTTTAGGTAGTTTATTTTAGAAGAAAACTTATGAGTACAATCACAATCACTTTGAATCACCTGTAAGAAAAATTCCTAACATTTAGGCAGAGGTTTTGTTATCTGTCAAATTATATTTCGCTCTGTCTCTAGTTAACTTTGATCCTCTTTGTGTTTGAGGTAATATTCAGGTTGCCAGAAACATTTGGGTAACAAAGTAGCAGATTATATTAGTCCAAACTGTCTGTGGACAGGTAGAAGGAGAAACTGGGAGAAAAGTAGATCTCTCTGGGGGGTGGGAGGAACAATTCACTCCATTTTGGATATAACTGGTGGTGTTAGCACAAGTCCTCTGCTCCAAAATGCCAACAGACATTTTATAGGAATTTACCATGGCCCTACTTGATATGTATCTCTTATGCCTCTTTCACTGGCTACCTCTGTGGGTTGGGGTACTTTCCAGCTCAGCTTTGTGTGATGCTACTCTATGCTCCCCTTCCAGACTTTTGTAATCTGTCTGGTTCTGAGATACTTCCTCCTTTTTACACAAAATTTATATAGTTCATCAGTCAAAGTTTCTCACCCTATGGCTTTGATTGACTCAAGTTGCTATATAGGCCCAGTTCAGACCTAGTTCTGATTGATTGATTCCCAAAAAATATTAAGTGGGGTGACATACTCAACAAAGCACCATTCCTACAATGGAAAAATTCCTTTGGATACATTCAAGTTTGTTTAAGTTTTTCCTAAAATATAGTACCAAGAACTAACTGAATATATACTTCAGATAGGACCTGAATGGGAAAGGATATAATCAAACTGTATCTTCCCTTACTTTCCACATCTTAGTACATTCTAGAAGGGTATTGGCTTTTTTTTGCTACCATGTGAAACTATTCTTTCTTTTGTTTAACAAGAATTTAGTGAAAGTCTACTCTGTTTAAGGCACTTTGCTAAGTGCTGCCATTACAAAACCAAAAATGAAATAGTCCTTGTCCTCAAAGGGCTTACATTCTCTTTGGAGGAAACTATATATACTGGCAACAAATACAATGGATAGATGGATGGATGGATAGATGAATAGACAGATATAAATATAGGTATAGGTATAGATATAGCTATAGCTATAAATATATATCATTATTGGCTTACTGGAAGGATGGTGGTGAATACTATTCTAGGCTGTATTAAGAGGTAGAAAATAAGGTGGATTCCTAGCATACTCCCTCCAAATTAACAAGGACCCATTAATGATGACTTTTTGAGTCCAGTCATTCAACCAATTTGAAACTTACCTAACTAGACCATCACCTATCTAGAATGAACTTCCAAATCCATCCAGTCCTTAACATCTTGGCCAGGACACATGGAAGATAAATGCATACTCTGACTCAGCAACTGACAGGCTGGTTAGTAAATACACAGGACAGTAGAGGCGTAGAATTCAGAACCTGTGAATGTCTATCTTAAGTCAACTTTGCCCGGAGCTGCATGGCTGGAATTTGGACTCAGTTTTTCTAGCTCCATATCCAGAATCTTTTGCCATCACACTGCTCCAATTTTATTTTTATATTAATAGTGAAAAGGCTAATCCAACATCCTAAAGTTGTCTAATGATGCATATCACAAACTAGAAAATTTATTTTCTAGAAATTTTCTTCTCATTTCTGCAGCGCTTGAAAATTTACAAAGTACTTTTCTGACAACTTTGCAAGGCAAGTAATAGGCATTATCACAATTTTAAAGATGAAGAAATGAAGGTTCAGAGAGATGTTAAGTGAAATGCCTAAGATCACAAGGCAAGTGTTATAGTTGGCATTTGAACCCAGATTTTCAAATTTCAGGCTCAGTGCTTAATCATGCCAGTCTGATTCTCTACAGATCTTATATTAAAATTGTATTCATAACACGTGAATATCAATTAATAGAAAGATGGAATCAATATTTTAAACATGTTATTCAGTTCAGCATTTGCTTCTGTATCTAGAATTATCCAGTTACTTCAAATTTTATTGCTTTTTGCCAAAGACCATTGTAAAATTTACAGAACTACAATGAGCTATTTAAAGTTATAAAGTTCAGGTCTGAGTGAGTGAAGGTGTTGATGCAGTAATATTTTTGAAGTGTTTTTGTTTAAAGTAAATCAACATACTTCCATGTAATTTTAGCCATAGTTTCTAAAACAGCTTTAGTTCTGATTTTTTGAAGTGACTAAAACAAAGACTGCTAGTTCTCTACGTGTCTGTCTTGGACAATTATAATAGTAAAAACCCTAAAGTGGTGATTCTTTCAAACATTTATTACAGTGAGGGAAATGGGAAGGAATAAAAAAATGTGATACAGATAATCACATTGAAAAATTGTTCTTGCAGTTTTGAAAAAAACACACAATAAAAAGCTAAAAAAAAAAAAAACTCCCACAAAACTTGTGTCCCCTTTTTTCTTTATCTCACAGTCTTGAAAAATGAAGATATTTCCAAAGCTATAATCTGAATAGGGAGTAATGATACACTCAATTGTAATTTAAGTGTAGGATATGATGAACTTTTATGTTTATAATCTTGCAGTAGGGCAAAAAAGCCTCAGATAAATGTGGAGCTCAAAGCACTATAATCCATTTGTAAGCATGTTAAAATATCACATAAATTGTATATTACATTATTTTTGCCAGAATTTCCCACCACCATAAAGCAATTCTGTATTAAAACAAGGACATTTTGCTTGAACATTTTTAATCAGAAGAATCACTAGAGAAATTTTTGTTGATTCTTGCAACTGTAGACAATGATGCCCAATTTATTAACAACAACAACATAATGATACATAGTATCACTTACAGTAGTATTTATATAGTTACAAATATTGGCTCATTTGATCCTCACAACAACCCTTGGAGTAGGTGCTATAATTAACCCTATTTTGCAGATGAGAAAATCAAGGTAGACAGAGAATAAGTGACTTGTCCAGGTTTACATAATAAGCATCTGAGTCATGCTTTGAACTCAGGTTTGCCAGACTTCAGGGTCCATGTTCTAACCACTGTGCTTCCTAGCTGCCTCAAGAATTTTCAGTGGTGGTTTATAAAATTGCTTCCTAAACTCCCAATTAAACAAATAATAGAATACCTTAGCAAGCCTATAAAAGGAACACAAATTTAAAGTGGAATAATCCTTGATGTAAGAACTTTAATGGAAAAACTTTAGACAATTTCATGTATGACCAATATAAGAAAGAATAACATTTCTAAAATTAGAAACCTTTTAACAGTGAATTTTTGGTCTATATTAAAACCAATTAAGTAAGCAATCAAATGCTAGACCTCTTTCCTGACAAGTCCATGCAAGATGTTTTAACATAGATAACAATTTTCCTTAAATCTCACTTTTGTCATGTCACCCCCTATTGTCTACTGGGTCAGGTCCAAATAACTCTGCTTAGCTTTTAAGTCACTTCACAATTTTGTCCCATTCTGATAGCAGTAATGATAATAATATTACAATATTTTGTATTATATAATGAAGCTTGATCTATTGTGTCTTTTGTGTCTAAGGAAAAAGTAAAATAGATATTAGTTATTTCTCTATTTGGGGTAACATTGTTTTATAGTCATTTCCCATCTGTATGCAGGTAGATTATAAATATGGATGGCTATTTCTTCATAATCTCCCTTCCTTACCCATGCAGCCCATCTGAGTCATGGTTATAACTCATTTACATGAGAAGTGTCAATGTATCCTTTCATTAGCATAAGTGTTAGTGGAGAGAAGTAGCCTGAATAATGTTAAGAAAACACATAATAATGAGGCTAGTGTGTGAATCTTATTTTTCATTTTCCTTAAGTTTCAAGATCATTGGCTTTGAATACGTGCTTACAGTGAAAGAGCAGGGATTGGGAGGGGGTCAGAACACTTATATTGACCAGGCTGTGTTTTGTTTTTAAAGTGTAATGAAACATCACTTTTACCCAGGAACTAGATAGAAGAATCACTCTTTAGGGAAACAGGATGCCTAAGGGAAGATACATAAGCAGTCCCGCCAGAGAGTGAGGCTAAATAATTATCCTAGGAAAAGTGAGAAAGGTAATGTGATGTAACCAGGTAACTAGAATAAAGAAATGAGATAGGAGGTGATAAAAAGGACCATTTAACAAATATTTATTAAGTAGTGCAATGTGTAATAGGCTTTGGGGACACAGAGACTACCCTCAAGGAGCTTCTATTGTGAGTGAGGAAGAGGAGGTGGGAAACCAACATGTACACAAGGAAGCCTATAACAAGCTAACATAAGAGTGGTGAGAACATTAACATCTGTGGGAAGGAGGCGAAGGGAAGAGGTAGCCTTTGCATTGAACCATGAATGATTCTAAGAGGAAGAATGGACAGTGATTTTGTGAAATCATTGAAATGATTTTATGATATTATATGAAATAAGATTGAGAAGATAGGTAAAAGTCAGACCATGGAGGGCCTGAAATGCTGGGTTGAGAAATTTGTATTTCATTATAGAAACACTAAAGATTTTTGAGCTGGGGAGAGTTCAGTACTCAACACTTGTTTTGTGACTAACAATGTACCTTGTGAAGATTATTTTGCTAACTCCATGAAATATGGACTGGAGAAGGAGATTTGGAGGAGAAGACTTAATTGGGTGACAGAAAGTGATGAGGGTCTGAACTAGGGTAAGAGCTGTGTGTAGAACTGGACATGTAAGAGAGGTGTTGTGGATGTAAAATTGTCAATACTTGACAAGTGATGATATGCACTGTGAGGCAGAAGTAAGAGTTAAAGATAATCCTAAAGTTAAGAATCTGGGTGAATGGAATAAAAACATTTTCACAAAAACAGGAAAGTTTTGGAGAACAGATTGGTTTAGGGGGGAGATAATGTTTTGGACATATTGAGTTTGAGATGCCATGGGCTAAGTGGTGTAGTTTATGATAAAGCACTAGACCCCAAGTCAGGAATACACGAGTTCAAATCCAGCCCTAGCTGTGGGACTCTGGAAAAGTCACTTAAAATGGGACAGTACCTCCCTCCCACGGTTTTTTCGAGGATCAAATGGGATAATAGTACCAGGCTCATAGTAACTGCTCTATAAATGTTAGCTATTATTATTATTAAAATGAAACTGAAAAGAAATAATCAGACAGATAGGAGGAGAACCAGGAGGAGATAGCTGTTTCACAGAACTCAAGGGAAAAAAAGTATTACATAGGAAGAGGTGGTCAATGGTCCTCAAAATGGTACAGAGGTCAATGAGGATGAGAGCCTGATATTTAGTGGTCAGCCAAGTGAGTGAAAGTAAGGGGAGGAAGATGACAGTCAAATTTCTTGGCTGAGTGGCTTTCTGTCAGAGTCAATTCTTCTGAGTGTCTGGATTTGCTAGTTCTTAACTAACTAGACTTAACTAGACTGTTGGTAAAATTGAAGAGAATAATTCAATGTAGTGTTATAGTCAGAAGCCAAACTACAAAATGCTGAGAGATGAATATGTACAAATTTGGACAATTCTTTCCAAAAGTTTGAAATTAAAATGGAGAAGGTATATGAGGACAGCTTGAGGTTATGGAAGGATCAAATGATTTTTTTTTTTTAAAGGATGGGTCAGACATGAGTGAATGTAGAAGGAACTAATGGGTAGGCAGCTCTTGGAAATCAGAAAGATGGAGGGGAGATGGCATGGAATGGGCTTGAAGGTACAAACAGAGGTTGTCCTTGGCTTGGAGGTCTACCTCTTCATCAGAAGCTCGAATACAGGTGAAGAAAGAACTCAGGACAGATGGCCTTGATTTTCTCAGTAATGCAAGGACATCTGCTTAGAGAGACAGGGGTGGGTTAGAGTTGGGATCTTCAGGAGAGAAGACAAAGTTTGGAATATTCATTGACATTAGTGGGACCAAGAAACACAAATAAATGTGAGTTATTATATCAATTTGTAAAATTGGTACAAATGGACTATCTGGAGAAAGAGGTGTGCATAAACACACACACACATATATGTATATATATATATATGTGTATATATATATGTATATATATATGTGTATATATGTATGTATGTATATATGTATGTATATGTATGTATATATGTATATATGTGTGTATATATATATGTGTGTCACTGATATATGTAGAAACAGTAGCTTCTTTCAGTGATAGACTATACTGTTTATGCTCATCTGTCTGGTCACTTCGCACAGGATCAAAATTAAATTGTTCCTTCAGTACAAGGAGAAAATTGCAAACAACCTAAATTGGTTTTGCTTAGAAAAGGTCATTCTTTTATTTTCTTTTTTCCCGCCAAAATTAAATGTACCATCCTGCAGAAATAAGCATTCTCTATTTGGAGAAGTATGAGAAAAATAATAGCCATAAATCATTCTATTAATTTGATCTACTTCTAAATATGGTGGCTTCTTTCTTACTCATATAGGGTACTTTGATGGATAGGAGCCTACTATCATCCACAAGGAAGAAACACATTTATTTAGTGGTCAGCCAAGTGAGTGAAAGTAAGGGGAGGAAGATGACAGTCAAATTTCTTGGCTCAGTGGCTTTCTGTCAGAGTCAATTCTTCTGAGTGTCTGTAAAACACCCTTCATAGGTATCTCTACAGTGCAGTAGTCAAAGGAAGATTGTATCAATATCTTCACCACTAAAGGAAGCAAACTAGTTTAAAATTCCGCAATTTGCCTACTAAAAATATGTATATGGAGGATGTTATCTCAAAGGAAACTCAGTAAAAGTTTTCATATAAAAATAATTTGTTGCCTTCACACTATTGGTTTTTGTTTACAGTTTACCCAATGCTACGTGTCAGGTGCTGTGCTGGGTGTTAGGGATACAAAGACAAATATGAAACAGCTCCTGCCTCAAGGAGCTTACATTCTTTCAGGGAAAATCATGTTGTCTACTACTACTGCAATTCCTATTCCTACTCCTATTCCTACTGCTATTGCTACTACCAGCTAGCAATTATATAGTGCTTTAAAGTTTGCAAAGGCTTATGTAATTATCTCATTTTATCCTCACAGAAACCCTGAGAAGTTGTTGTTCAGTCGTTTTTTTTAGCCGTGTCCAACTCTTCACTACCCCAATTGGGGTTTTCTTGGCAAAGGTATTGGAATGATTGCCATTTACTTCTCCAGCTCATTTTACAGATGAGGAAACTGAGGCAAACAAGGTTAAGTGACTTGCTCAGAGTCACACAGCTAGTAAGTGTCTGAGGTCACATTTGAACTCAGGAAGAAGAGTCATCTGACTCCATGTGCAGAGCTCTGTCCATTGCACCACCTAGATGGCCCAAGTAGGTGCTCTTATTATTCTCATTTTATAGATAAGGAAATTGAAGCAAGTAGAGGTTTAAGTGAGTTGTCCAAGGTCTTTAGTAAATGACTAAGGCAAGTTTTTAACTCAGGTCTTCCTGACTCCAAATCTAGCACTATATTCACTGCATCTCCAATAAATGAAAGTAATTTTCTTTTGTTCTGACATTGGGGGGGGGGGAGCACTAGTAGTTGTGAGGGGGGTCAAGAAAGGCTTCATATGGTTGGTAACATTTTGACTGAGTTGTTAAAAGGTAGATAGGGATTCTAGGAGGAGATGGCTGCCTGATACAAGCACAAATGACCACATGGAAGCTTGGAGATGAGTTAACTTTAGTCAATTATGACTCTGGGGTTTGTACTTGGTAGTGACAAAAAAAAACCAAAAACCAAAAAACAAAAAACCCAAACCAAAAAAAAAAACCCCAAATCTCAAACCCTTTTAATTGGCCTTGGAGCCTGAAGTACTCAGGGATTACTGAGGGAGAAAATTCAATGAATAAATGAATGAAAAGAACATTTTAAGCAACAGAGCTGCTGTCAAAAGCCTTAGTAATACACATAAAAAAGCATTACAGTCCCTTTGCAAAAAGACCTATCCAAAATAGTGAAAAGGAATACTAATCATTTATCCAGGTTACTGTCCAGCAGACATGTTAGGAAACCTGCTGTGATTTGTGAATTGTGGAGGTAATAAATAATTACCAGTAACAAAAGTGAGTCTAACATTGTAATTTGATACACTTGTATAAGATTAGCTAGTTTTGAATTCCCTGTAAAATCCATATTCTCTAGTTTAGAGACACCCATTTCTGAGCCACAAGCTGTCACCAGGACAATATTATTTTTTTATTTATTTAATTTGTATTTCACACATA
>CM053590.1:169954163-169997128 GCA_028646515.1 Pseudochirops corinnae | reverse complement strand
ATATACATATATATATATACACACATACACACACCTTTTTTCCCTTCTGGTGCTTTGGCTGAAGTATAGAAATTTCCCACCATTATTTCAAAGGATTTGCTAAACTCATCAGAAACACTATAATCCTATGATCCCTAAACCCTTAGTCTCTTCACTTGATTAGAAAAAAGGGGCATAGGCTGACTACAGACCCTAAGAGCAAGGCTAGTGGGCATAAAGGATTGTAATTTAGATTTTGAATTGCTGAAGTTTTCATTTTTAATATTTCATTTAATTAATTTTTAATCTATAACTTGAGATTGAAGTTGAATTTGGTTTAATATTGGCTACTTTTGAGGAAGATTATGTTTAATTTTATTCTTATTTCAATGCTTTTTCTTTTCTTTCCTGCTTTTCCTCTTTTCTTTAAATTGCAACACAGATCTTCTTTGCAAAGTGTAATTTTATCTCTAGCATTGATGTTTTATTTTCTTCTCTTCCATAGGAATTGGATTTTTTTGTTTTGTATTGAATGTCAATTTTTGTTTGTTTTGTATTTCTTTTATTTTTACTTTGAGATTTAATTGTCTTCAAAATTTACCTATGAGTTAACTTCATTGAGCTTTCAAACAGCATGAATTAATCTTTTACATAGGAATATTAATACTGGCTATTTGACAATATTATTCAGAATATCAACTTTTTAATGACTGCCAGTAGAACTACAGCTGCTTATCTACATTTACTTTGCTGATACTCACTATTACAGTGGCTAATTTGAATTGATGGAGTTTTGGCCAAATTGTTGGGTTAATTCTTGTGCTAATTGGATATATATTAGCATTATAGAGCAATACTGTGGAAAATATGAATATATTACTTAGAAAATATTATTAATTTATGAACGTTAATATTCAGAAAGGATTACTGGTGAAGAGAATATTATGATAGTATTGAAGGTGAAAATAAAAGAATTGAAAGGTTATAAAATAGTTCATATAAAGGTGAGATGAAAAGAATGTAGTTAGAATAATGTGAATTAATGGACCCATCTGACCATTTAAGCATATTTAATGAAATTATGATGGAGGAAAGTACCTGGCGTTAGTGTCCTCTCTTGTGAACTTTAGGTGTCACTATGGAGTATTAGGTTGACTGGCTGGCAACTCGCTCCTCACTTTAACAAATTGAGAAAAGGGACAGGGATATAATGTAGATTGTACCATCTTTGTCCAACAGGAGTTGGGTTAGTTTGGGTTTTTCCTTTTGGCTATCACTCTCTTTTCTAATTTTTCCCCTTCTTCCCCTTTAGGACAGGGGCAGAGCCTTGTTGCCCCAGGGGCTTCATAACATGCTTTTCTCCCTCCTCTCCTACTAGGATTGGGGTTGGAAATTCTGTCAGCCATTCTCAGTGACATTATGGACTTAGTTTTTTTTTTCAATCAATTAATAAACATTTATTAAGTGCCTACATGCCAGGCATTGTGCTGAGCTCTGAACGACAGCTGCAGAGGCAATGGCTTCAGATCCATATGAAATTCTCTTTGGAGAGTTCCTAGAATTATTAATAAAATACTAACATAGCTCATTCACCCCCAGGATATGGGAAGATTTTTTTTTCTCTTCTAATCATTGTCCAGAGCTTGGAACCTCTATTCCAAAATAGGAAGAAAACCAAAGTATTTTTGTATAGTTTGACTCAAAGCTTCACATTACTCATCATACATTTTGCTCTGAACCTCTATTTTTAGTCCATAGTCCCAGTGTCCTCAGAAGTCTCATGAATTACCAGCTACCATGACAGTTTCTACCTCCATTCATCTGTCTTTCACCTTGGTGAGAATGCTTAGAAATGAGCAGGCATCTGCTGCCACCATTGTCACTCAGCACCATGTCCCTATTTCTGCTCCCAGTTGCTAGGGTGAGGAACCCAGTTGCTTCTGTGGCTGACTCCTTCTAGTAGATGCTGTCCTTGCTGTCTCCACTCTCCTCACTTATTCTTTTTGCAAGGTTCTATAATGTTGAGGTCAGTCTTTGTGACTATTCATTAGCTAGGAAAACAAGCAAAAATTCCAAGTCCCCAAATGCTCACTGAAGGTTTAAACTAATTTTCAAGTGGAATCTTTAGCATTTCCCTCTGCCTGTAAGGGGGTGAGGATGGGGGAGGATGTTATAAACCTAATCACAGAATGCATGGGAAGTAATCTTCAGAGAGGCATATAGAAGCAAGATTGGTTGTCATAAAGGGAATTATTTACAAAAGGACTAGAAATACATGTGAGAGCCAGGTGGTAAAGAGCTTTAGATGACAAACAGAAGAGTCCACATTTGATTTTAGAGGCAATATGGAAACAGTAGAGTTTATTGAGTTGAGGAGGGACACGGTCAGCACAGTGTTTTAGAACAAACATTTCAGGAGCTATATGGATGACAGATTGTAGAGGGGAGTAGGAAGACCAGTAGAGGCTTTGAGAATGATGAAGACCTGAACTAAAGTGCTATCTGTATGAGTACGAGGAAGGTGATGGATGTGAAGTGCTGTGGAAGAACATACAAGACTTGGAAACTGGCTGGATTTGTGGAGTGAGGGACAGTGAAGAGTGGAGGATGACCTCAAGGATGTGAGCAAGTGTGACTGGAAGGGTGGTGGAATACTCAAAAGAAACAGAAATGTTTTAATGGGGGTCAAATATGTAGGGAAAGCCAAAGTTCTATTTTAGATGTATTGAGTTTGAGGTTGTCTCCAGGATGTATACTTTGAAATGTCCAGTAGGCAGCTGATAGGTGACTGAAGCTCAGAAGAGATTAAGGCTGGATGAGTAGTCAAAGGGATGATAATTAAACTTATGGGAATTGATGAGGTTACCAAGAAGGTAAATAGAGAATAAGGCCCATGACAGAGTATTGTGTTTGATGATGGAGGGCAGTTTGAAAGATTAGGTGGATTTTTAGAAAGGTACAATTGATGCACTTGAAGTTGGCTGAAGTGAACAGAGGGGAGTTCAACAATTATTGCAGTTTGATGGCAGAACCATATCGGTATGCTATTTTTTGTTATAACTCAATTTTATCTATATACATTATACTTGTCTTCTACCTGCTACCACCACCAATTTCCTGAGTTGTAACTTCTCACAAATAAGTGGTTTTGTTTTCAAAAATCTCAAACTTAATATGGTAGTCTCAACTATCTGCTTTGTTGTATCCCTTTCCTACCTCTTCACCATTACCCTGCCACTTAAGTATTTCTTCCTGAACAAAAGAATTGGAAAACTTTGAAACTTAATTCTAGAAAATTCTATTGTTTTACTTACACACACACACACACATTCTGAGATCACTTAAAACAAAGGAGCAAAAAATCTAAAGCATAAAAAATAGATAAGGGACTTAAAAAAAGAGAGTTGACTTAATAATAACAAGTACCCAGCAGGTAGCATTTCAAGTCAATGGAAGACACAGAGAATATGAAGAAATAGAACTGGTATGAAGAGAAACATCATAATTTAGGCCTCTGGGATTTAACTACCAAAGATATAAAGGAATCTCAAAATAGTAGTTCTGGAGACACCTGTTTTTATACTTCTTACAATTTATAATTATTGCAACATTTACAATTACTCTGTTAAATGATTTAACTTATTACATTAATGTTTCAAAATTCTTTAGACACTTAAAAAAAAGATTCCCGAGTCAATTGTAAAGAGCGATACTCAGGGTAAAGATTTAGACTTCCACCCTAAGTGAAAAAGAAATGTTAAAAGGCAGAGAGAAAAAGAGAGTGACTTCAGCTTTTTTACAGAAGGAACTTTCTCCAGAAAGATAGAAAGCAAGATAAGTAGATACTAGCAGATCTTTGATCCAAGAAACAATCAGACTACAGGAATTTGAAGCATCATGATTCTTGGAGAAGGTATTTAAACACTGGGACCTGGAGGGTTTCAAAATCTGAGAACAAATTCTGATGGAAAAGACAAAGCAGAGATATCACAATCAGGCAAAAATGGAGTCACAGTATACATTTTTGGTTTTTTTAATCATACTCAGTAATTATTTTACTATTTGAAGGTGAATTAACTACTTGAAGTTTGATGTAAGGAATATACAGACACAAATTCTCTGTGTGTGTATGTGTGTCTCTCTCTACACACACCTTACGTATACAGAATATATATATATATATATATATATATATATATATGTGTGTGTGTGTGTGTGTATGTGTATAAATATACCCTCCCTGGTCATGTGTGTGTTTTCCTTTGCATTATATTTTTTAAAATTTTTTTTGAGAAGGCAGGGCAATTGGGGCTAAATGACTTGCCCAAGGTCACACGGCTAGTAAATGTTAAGTGTCTAAGGCTGGATTTGAACTCAGGTCCTCCTGACTCCAGGGCTGGTGCTCTATTCACTGTGCTACCTAGCCACCCCTGCATTATATTTTTTATAGTATACTATCTCTTACTGAACTGTAAGCTCTATGAAAATACAACATCTATACCCTGGAAGAATCATTTGCACATAATAAGCCCTTAAAAATATTTCTTGGATCAACTGAAGTGCCTTTTCCAGAGAGATTAAAAAGTCCCACTTTGGACATACCAACAAAAAATATCAAATTGTGATAGGACTATATAAGGAACAATGAAAGCTGCAAAAATTATAGCTATAATTCCATAAGCATTAAGGTACATAGCTCTGAAAATAATTCCCAAAGTAAAAATAATGGAGAAACTATAATTATGGTGAAAACGTTAACATGTCATCAAACTGGTTCTTCTTTCAGGAAAAAAATGTTTTATGAAAATGTGCACTACTTTAGTGGCTGGTTCTATTATTTCTTCTCTATAAATATTATTCATGACTGAGTATTTTCATGTTCTAAATTATTGAAAGAAAATATATTTATTTGGGGGAAACAGTAACATAGTCCATGGAAAGAATGAATGGCCCACTGCACTCACCAGTTCTTAAGCCACACAGTCTATCACAGAAAATTAACCAACAGTTTATTAATGTAGGACCTATATTGTTTTTCTGAAACAAGTCTCCACTATTTACACTGATGGCTTAGGTTTGTCCTTTAACAGGATACGCAAAAACCAACAAAAACCACACTGAGTTTGACAAAAACAAAATAAAGCAGTTGGAGAAAAAAATGTGTAATGTGTTCTTTTTGGAATAGTAAAAATTTGGACTACTAAAAAATACAACTTTTAACTAAATATTTTAAGTATTTCTTTGCTGTTGCAAGTATGGCTATGTAATTCGAAAAACAAAGCTTTATTATTGATATTTTAATAACCTTTTAATAATAATAGTTATATTTCAAGATTCTGTGATTTTTGTCAAGGTGAAGATTTTTCTACTGATTGATTCTCAAACTCTTTGTGACTTACAAGTCTTCAAGAGTTCTTGTGGTCTAAAAGTTCATCACCCTGTGGCCAGCCTTATAATGAACCTCTCCAAATTTAGACAAGCAGGGCCTCCACCCATAGTTAAAGACATCTTTTTTTCTAAGTTTTTAGCACCTGTCAGGCTTGTGACAAAGCCTTGAAAATTTAGGGTCAACTCCACACCATGATGAGCATTAAAGCAGAGAAACTATTAAATAATATTTCTCTTCTCTTTGTAGCATTATAATTAAGAGGTTCAAAAAGACTATCTGAGCAGATGTTTTAGTAGTTTTCACTTTTTTCCATACATGATCTGGGCAGCATTAATATTTTCCCCACCTTCACCTCCCCACTGTGGTCCATAATCTCAGTATCCAGTGTTAACACATAATCCCTTGGTCACAAAGTGCTGCTCAGATTTTTAAAATGTGACTGTTACTCCTAGGAGTATGGAAAAAGTTTTCATTTAAGGGTGCTGGTCCCTGAGTCTCCCCTTTCCACTTCCTCTCACTTCAAGTGCAACTAACATTAAAACAAAAGCACATTGCTCTCAACAATGATAGCAATTCCTTTGGGAAACGCCACATAGAAATTCATCTCTAGAATACAAGCAACTGCAAAATTTTCCAATCTCAGAATTCCAATCTCAAGAAAACTTGATTCAAGTTTTGTTTCAAGAGAGGAAAATAGAACTCTTATTTTCTTTTCAAGAAAAATAACAAAATTTTAAAAGAAGAGCCAAAAGTCTAAAAGTTTAAATCTAGTCGACAATTTTGCCATTAAATATCTTCTCTAAATAGCTAAAAATTGACAGAAGGGATAACTAAAATGGAAACCATCCAGACAACATAAACAGAGGGGGCTTTGCTATTGTATTCACTTGATTTAAACACCAATACACAATTTTGCTGGATCCTGTCATTTATTTGTCATCTTGCTCATTTTAGAACATAAACAGGAAGGATTTTTTTTTTTTCTGCAGACAGGTAAAATCTTATTTTGTCCAATATTGAATGTAAGTACAAAGGATTTACAGCTTGAACTAGAAGGTAAATAAACATTCTGTTCAGTGGAGCAGAATTAAGTATCCAGGCAGAGACAGAAAGCCAATACTATATAAATGGGTCCATGTAGTATTGGAGGCCATAGACATCTGCATGTGACTTTTTAACTATTATTACTCATGAATCTCTCAGGATACAGTTTGTTATCTTGACTCTAAGTGGCTTTCTCTAGTTTGTTTCTGCATTAGGCATGATAAATGCATTTTAGAAAATCTGACAGTTGAAAGATGAAGCTCATAACCATCAAAGAGAACATGGACATATTTCAAAAAACATTTCATTGTTTCTCTCCACTTCTCACCCCCATTCAATCAATACTTACTTACGAAGGCTTCCTCATCCACTGGCAAAGATAATGACATGCAGAGGTAGGTATCAGACTGTGAAAGAAAAAAAGAAAAATAAATAAAAATTTTGCTAGTCAGGAATGAGGATAAAACTATGATATGTGAATTTAGACTCCCGAAATGCTCAGGCTAGAAGAAATCTTAAAAGTCATCTAAACTCTTCATTTTACAGATGGGGAAATTGAGGCTCCCCTCAAAGTGAAGTTATCCCATTTCATTATTGTCAGAGCAGGGAGTAAAATGACTGCTTCCTCAAATTGTTTAAGTTCTTTTTGAAAATTATGTTTAATAGTATTTATTTTTCCCAGTTACATGTCAAGACAATTTTTTGCATTCATTTTTACAAGATTTTGAGTTCTAAATTTTTCCTCCTCCCTCCCACCTCTCCCCTCTTCTGAAAACAGTAGGCAATTTGATATAGGTATACATGTGCTATTATAGAAAACATATTTCCATATTAGTCACAGTTGTGAAAGAAACAGATCCAAAGGAAAAAAAAAATAATGAAGTGAAAAAAGTGCTTCCGTCTGCATTCAGAGTCCATCAGCTCATTATCAGTATGTTGATAGCATTTTCCTTCATGAGTCCCTTGTACTTATCAAGATAAGTACATTGTATTGCTGAGAAGAGATGAGTTATTCATAGCTGATCATCATACCATGTTGCTGATACGGTATACAATGTTTTTCTGGTTCTGCTCATTTCTCTTAGCATCAGTTCATGCAAGTCTTTCCAGGTCTTTCTGAAATCTGTCTGTTCATCATTTCTTATTGCACAATAGTATTCCATTACATTCATATGCCACAGCTTGTTCAGCCAATCCCCAAGTAAAGGGCATCTCCTCAGTTTCCAATATTTTGCCATCACGAAAAGGGCTGCTATAAATATCTTTGCACATGTAGGTCCTTACCCCTTTTTTATGATCTCCTTAAAACTTGACCAACTGGATATGACATCAAAAGAGATGTAGCTGTCAATTTTCACCTCACTAGCATCTCTCATATATGACCCCTTTTCTCCTGATACTGCTACCACTCTGACCCATGCCCTCATAACTTCATGACTAGACTATTACAATAATCTAATGGTTGGTCTTCCTTATGGGTCTTCAAGAGTTCTTGTGGAGTAAAAGTCATCACCCTGTGGCCAGCCTTATAATGAACCTCTTTCTCCCTTTTCCAGTGTATTCACCACTCAGTTGTCAAATCTTCCTGAAGTGTAGATCAGATCATGTCATGCTTCTATTCAATAAAGTCTAGGGGTTCCCTAACATCTCCAGGATCAAATGTAAAACCCTCTAGTATTCCAAATCCATTACAACCTAGTCTTCTATCATTCCAGTCTTCTTAGACTTTACTCTCTACCATATAGTCATTGATCTAGTGACACCGGCCTTTGAACTGCTTGAGAGCACAGATTGTCTTTTACCTTTCTTTGTATCCCCAGCACCTTGCAAAGCACCTGAAACATAGTACTTAATAAAAGCTTACTGACTGACTGAATTTAAAATAATACTATCATTCCCTATTTAAAACTTGGCTAACTGAATATAATATTAAATGAATCATATCAAAATAGATAAAATTGCTTTTAAGTTACTACCACATATATTTTCTTACTTAAAGATTTTGGAGGTGGCTAGGTGGCACAGTGACTAGAGCACCGGCGCTGGAGTCAGGAGGACCTGAGTTCAAATCCAGCCTCAGACACTTAACATTTACTAGCTGTATGACCTTGGGCAAGTCACTTAACCCCAATTGCCCTGCCTTCCCCCCTCCAAAAATAAAAAAAAGATTTTGGTTTTTGACACATCTTACTATGTAAGTCAAAGAAACATAATAAACAAAACTTTATTCAGTTATTCTGCCCCTGCTTCAAAACAGTACATTTATTATATTAAAAAGACAAACAGTAAATCACGAGAGCCACGAGTCCCATAAAGAAAAACTACACAAAAAGATAGTAATACTTGATAAGATTGTGCATTAAGTTTGTAAATAAGTTCATGTATATTATTCCCTTCTTATAATAACCTTAAGAAGCAGGCACTGTAAATATCATCCTCATTTCACAGTTCAAGAAACAGGCTTAAAGATCTTAAGTTACTTGTTCATGGTCATAAAGGAATTAATGGTCAAAGGTACTTTTCTGACTCTAAATCTAGCATCTTTTTCATTTCAAACAACAAATTCAATACAAATACTATATTGCACTATTCACTTTATAATTCATGTTTTAATAATTCTATATGTATGAATAATTTTTAATAATTTTATATTTCATGATCAAATTCATAAACATGGAATCAAATTCTGACACTTGTATGGATTGCATTTTCATTTCCCAGTCCTAACTGGCTATTTCCTTAAGGCATCACTGAAAGTACATTTCTATTTTGCTTTTGAATTAGTGGAAGGAACCCTCTAATTTAAGATTTGAATTTAAAATAAATATTTTTAAAAAGGAAAAACACAGGTTACAGAATCTGACAGCATGGTTCAGATAAAGAGGTCTATAAAAACTGTCATAAAAGGATCTTCTGTCGGAGATGTTGGAATTGCTCCTTGAAATGCCTTTTATTGTTTCCTGATATTTTCCTCTTAGTCTAGCTTCTGCTACTATTGACTGAATCCATTATTCATTTCCAGTCTGTGAACGTCAACTCACACTGTTATCTCCATTAATGTAAGGATTTTTCTTTGTGACTCACTTTCTTAACTGTTGGGCTTTCCTATGACTCCTGCTTGCTTTTCTCCACTTTAAATGCTACTAATACACTCTCTTCTGTCCCTTTTCTTTTCCCAGGCTCCCTATTCCTCCACCTATCTTGACTTCTCTCACACCCATTATTATATACCGCTACTTTCTCTTTAAACTCCAAGAGTCTCCCCACACACATCCTGATTGATTCTTTTGTGAAGGCAAAGTAGGCCATCTTTTACCTCATTTCTTACCTAGCCTTTAACTACTGAATGGGTGTTGCCTCAGAAAAACTGAGACCTGGGAAAGGTCTTAGCTTAAAAAGGCGGTGGTCTCCCATTGCATCCTGGGCCATTGTCAGTGGTACTGACCTATGTCTTGCCACTGGACTCTGATGATTCTGGAAGAGAGAATGTGGCTGATAACTTTGCACAGCTCTGCCTCACTTAAATCCAATTCACTTGCAAATCAAGACATCACCCTCCTGAAGTCATTGATCCTCTTCAAGAATGAAGGACATACAACAAGAACAACAATAATCTTTGGCATGATAATTGCCTTTCCACCCAACTACTCTAAACTATAATCATTGGCCAGCCTAATCCAGCTAACTGGATGCTATCTGAATATAATGTGTACTATAATTCAGTTTAAGTTGACGTTATTTAAGCTATATTCTTTCCCTTCCCCTCTCTTCTTTCTTGAATAGAGATTCCTTTTACTAAAGTCATTCTATTCTCCTAATTCATCATGGCACAAAGGTTACTGTGAGTTCCCAAGAATTCTGTCAAGGGAAAGCAAAACCCAGCAGGTTGTTACAAGTTGAAAGAGTTTCAAGTAGAGACTCAGTAATGGACTGTGAGTTTATCTTCTGACATCTGATCTAAGATAAGTTCAGAGAGCCTCATCAGCTTATGGTTGGCTATTAGGTGATGACTTTTTGGCCATAATAAATCATTAAATTTTCTATTAATTCATGAAAATTGCCATGCTGTTGAAATTTTAGATCTTTTAAAGCATTAAAGGAAATATTCTTTAATTACTTCTATCAAAATATTATCTGTCAATTTCTATACAGATTGGAAAACAAAGGAAACCATGAACTGTAAAATGGAATGAATACTGCCTTCCCTAATATGCCTCCAATGAGTATGAAAAAAATTTCAGTCTTTATAAATTAAGAAGAAAAAAAAAACACGAGTGAGCCTACTTCTATTTTTAAAGATATAATAAAATTATTAACTTTCCATAGAAGCAATAAAACAAGCATATGAAATAAAAATGTAACAGACAAAACCTTGCCCTAAACCCCTAGCTTTTACCAAAGTGGAACAAAAAAGAATTCAAATGAAGGAAAAGGAGTGGTTTTATTATGTTTTCTCTTCCATAATTATCTGAAGTTCCATCAACTGGCCCTGAAATACAGTTTGATGAGGAAGAGCTTAGTGACTTTTCTAAGACTATAGTGGAGTCAATAATGATGTATGTGGACGGATATTACACTGTACTTTAAAATTACTTATTCCGACAACTCCCTCCGCCCTGAGATTTCTCACTCCATAGTCAGTACTACCTCATTTCATGTTGTCTTTCCATAAGCTTTTTTGTTAAAGTTACATTTATTCACTCCATCCAGATTAAAAAGTATCTATTTTTGGTGAATTTAATTTTCCTTACTATTTGTTTCTGCACCTAGAATTTTTCTGGCTAGATTAGAATTTCACTCCTTATTACATAATACTATATTGTTCATTGTCCTAGAAAAGACATTTCTATAATTCAACCCAAGCTACCAATAGTATCCAGCTAAAATTTTTCATATATCATCATCATGAATTCTTGTACATTCCTTCTATAGGAAGAACTCTATATCTTTATTCACTGCCAGGAGGTAGTCTGTAAAATACTGTAGCTTCAAACTGCTAACATAAGGACCCAATAGAAAAAAAGAGAAATAGTATTAATTTGCATAGACACATCTGTGGAGGCCTCTCTTCTAGGGCTAAGCCCTGGAATAGCAGCCAAATTTGAGCCAAGAGAGATATGATATTGCTGACGCCTCTGTCCCAGTGTTAGTGGGAGCTAGCCAGGAAAAGCACATTTTCTACCAAAAAATCCATAGTACTAGAAATAGAAAAATGTACTTATTACTCCAAAAATGATTGTGATATTCTGTCATTTCTGGTTTTCACAAGAAGAGATCTTATGAAGGTAAAAGAAATAGCAACAAAACCTTAAGTATGGAATAAAAACTTAAAACATTATGGCTTATTAAATTCAATTCAACAAATTTGTATTAAGCTCCTTCTGTGTGGAACTTGTGATGAGCATTAGGGATGCAAAGATCACAGTGCCTGCCCTCAAACAGCTCCCATCCTTTTGGCAAAATAGAGACACAATAACTTTTCTGGTGAACATGCTATCTTCTTGTTTCAATCAATATTGCTCAAACCAAACCATTGTATGCTATTATATATACTCTCAAACCCCAAATTGGGGTCACAAAGAGTCAGACACGACTGAAAACAACTAAGCAACAACAACAAAAACTCCACATCCATCTTCTCAACAGTTTCCTTGCTGTCTAGACCAGAGAACATGGCCTGGAAATTTTCGAACAGCTTTCACCTCTAGAATGTCTGTGTTCTTCCCCAGCCCTCTGTTGGGGAGTGCCTTACCTTGCCCATATTTCAAGCAGGCATATGCTATGCTGTACTTTGCTCCCTACTCCCTTCTCATCAGAAGCCTTGTAACCACCCCACCCTCCTTTCTATTTCTAGAACTATAATCAAAACAATATTACCATTGCTCCCGGAAAACATCTGTCAACTTTCTTCTCTTATAGTTCTACTCACTGTCCTTGTAACTTTTTAAACCAAAATATTCCACTGTGACCACCACTCCCCTATGTGTGCTGTCTATCTCATTAGAATTTAAGTTCTGTAAAGGCAGGAATCTATTTGCTTTTGTAGTTGTATCTCTACTGCTTAATACAGTGCTTTACATAAAGTGCTTAATAAATGCTTTTTTCATTCATTCATTTGTTCACTATAATTAAAAGTAGCTTCCCCAAACTCACTGTTTTTTGATTCTTAGAATCAGTGGTACCATTTAGAGGTCAATGATGAAGCACTGTGTTTGATGACTAGGTAGCCTTCACAGATATTTGGATGTTCAAGCTCACAGAATTCCTTGAAATCTTTTTTATTTTTATTTTTTATTATTATCATTTTTTTGCCTTTTTTTTTTTTGGAGGGTAATTGGGGTTAAGTGACTTGCCCAAAGTCATATGTCTAGTAAGCCCTAAGTGTCTGAGGCCGGATTTGAACTCGGGTCCTCCTGACTCCAGGGCTGGTACTCTATTTACTGTGCTACCTAGCCATCCCTTGAAATCTTTTTTGAAGTATGCCCAAATTGGGCTTATATCCCCTATACAAATAGGCAGCATGTCTGATTATGCATAAACAAGCCTGTCTTGCTTATTTGACTGGATAATTCATTATAAATGGTTCATGATGTATGGAAATTTTGTGTGTGTGTGTGTGTGTGTGTGTGTGTGTGTGTGTGTGTGTGTGTGTAGAACTTTATAGGTCTCTAGAAATTTTCTGGAAATTTCCTGCAAATTTCCTCTTTTTAGATTAATTGAATTAATTAGATTGTCCCACAGTGACTCTAGAGACTCAATAATTTTCTTTTTCTTCTATAGAATTCTTTGGTAAGTAGCTATTTTAGGGCATGATAATCCAATCGATACTGTCATTACATCTGAAAAGTGCAGGTCAATAGACTGCCCTAGGACTCACCTCCCCATCTCTGTAACTCCTTAAAGCAAAATTTTCTCCTCTGGCCACCAATCCCCTATAAAATCTGTTTCTCCCATTAGAATGCTAGCTTTGTGCAGGTAAAAAGTTTCATTTTATATTTGTATCCCTAGCACTTAACATAGTGTAAGGAATAGCTTAAGTGTTTAAATAACATATTTTAATTAAATGATGTTGTGATTAAATTAAGGCAGTGACTGGAAGCCATTTAACAATAACAAAAATTGAGACTTTCCCCTCTCCCCCATCCTTCAGACCTATGACAGAATTGTACTAGAAGTATCCATTGAGATAATAAATGACAAAAATACTATGGATACAGCAATAATTCTAAATCACATAAATTTATATTCCATTAATTTCATTAACATATATAAAATAACACGTACACGCTGAGTATATTGTTTATCTAGTCTACAAAATTTTTTTTTTATATACCTTAAATTTAGGACTGGTAGATACGTGTCTCCCAGGGCTCTGTCACTGACAGGTTGGGAACTATGTTCTATGGGAAAACTTCATGTTTCTGACATGCACAGAACAATCACTTCCAGTTCAAACTTCCTAGAATTAAGCAACCTCTACAAGGCTTAGAATATTAAGAGCTGTATTTTTTCTAATTGAAGAAAGTTAGCAGACCTCTTTAGAGTTACAAATGTTCACTTTGGCAAGAATTGTAAGCTGTGATTTAGAAGTGATCTTCAAGTGTTTCACCAAGGTCTCCTTATAACTGAAGTATCTAGATAACACATTCAAATCACCATTTGCCAAAGTGATTCCAATAAGCAGAATCTGCTATGGTTATTTACCCGTCATAGATTCATGCATTATAGAACAGTTGGTGTTTGTAAATCACAATTTATCAATGACTTCATTATGATCTGGAAAAAAAAGAAATAGCAAAGAAAATGACACCTAGGAAATTTTCAGGGTGAAAACTTTAGGTTGTGAGAAAATATATCTTCTAAATTAGAACCTAGGGCACTTAAAAAATAAAAACTAAAAAATTCTGTTTGACAAGCATCTCTATGTCCATGTTTTAAAAATTTTGATCTAGATCTATGAATTTGTCAATTTGGAGAGTGCCTGGCTAGGAAATTCCTTCCAGATAAGAGCTGGGATGAAATTCAACTTCTGTAATTAATCAAATGCAATCAAATGAACACTCCCATGAACAGTAGCTGTGCTTTTGGGGAAAACTTATCTTTTATATGACTCAGAAAATCTCTTAGGACTTAACTACTGAAGTCATGAATTGCTTTCCATCTGCTTGTGGAAGGAATTTCCATACCACAAATGTCCTATGTTTACCTCCCTGTATTAAGTAAAGAATTATATTGGTATGTGGTGGCCACAGATTGATCATGCTGAGCTAAACTGTCACCATCATACCATCATCATTATCCTCTTCCCCATAATAAGTCACATTTATGCAGCATTTTATTCCAAAGAATTCTATATACATTATTTCAGTTTATTGTGAGGTAGGTAGGGAACATATTACTCCCACTTTACAGATGAGCAGCTAATTGTGCCTCAGAGAATAAAGTGACTCACCTAAGGTCACATGGCTAGCAAATGGCCAGACCAAAGACTGAACTCAGGTTGCTTTGGGAAGCACATGCTGTGGAGCACCCACTTCCCTACTCCCACTGGCAGGCTGGCACCCCAGAGCAAGACTTCAACTTCTCCACTCACAGGTGACCCCTCAGGAGACATTGAGGGTCTGGGGCCAGGTGTGTGGAGGAATGTCTTTCTAATGCAATAGCTCCTGAGCTTTCACTGGTGTGCTTCCATCATTAATTAGTAGTTGATATCAATTAGTCAGCCTATTCAGCTTTTTGAAAGCAGAATTTATTAAGGTAGTATAGTAATAACAGTTGGTATGAAACATTCCCCTAAAAGCTGGTGATGCACTGCCCAAGTGGACACACAGAGCCCAGGGAAAAGTGGGCTTAGAGAACAAGTGGCAAAGGGAGGACTTGGTGTTTGGAAGTGCTCTCGTGGAGTCCTTGAGCTTTTGCCTTTGGGTATGGTACAGCTTTCTGGGGGGCCCCTTCTACACTCCCAAAGGTATCTTTTCTCCGTGTGTTCAATTTGTCCTCACTTCCTACTGCAGACACTTCGAATCAGTGCCACGAGTCACTGCTATTACTAGGACTTCTTTAGGACATTGATGAGAAATCAAGACCCTCTCAAGTATACAAGGTTATCCTCTGGCAAAGGGATTTGGAGGGATCGGGGTTGGGAAAGGAGATGGAGGTTCTATTCCTCCCACCCTCCAAGCAATTTCCCCCTCAGGGGCTTGGCTAGGAACCATTCTCTTTCCTGTAAAGTGAGTAGATACTTGAAATACTGGGTTCTGACCTGGCTTTCTATTTTACAGAAGACATACATGGAATGTCTTCAACTAATGGCAACACTATCTCCTGTAAATCACCACTTCGAATTATCCATTTGCTGTCACTGCTTCCAAATTTGAAATATGCAATCCATCCCAGGGAGGCAAGTGATTTAAAGTACTTAATAAGATAATAATCATAATCATAATCACAATAACATTTATACAGTACCTACTATGTGCTAGGCACTGTGCTATAAGCCTTTTTTACCAATGTTATCTTATTTGGTCTTTACAACAAGCCTGCTATTATTAATATAAAAAGGTGGCATTATCCCCATTTTATGGATGAGGAAGCTGAGGCAAATAAAAGTTAAGTGACTTACCCTGGGTCACACAGCTAGTATCTGAGGTAGGATTTGAACTCAGGTTCCAGACCCAGTGCTTCATCTGCATCACTACTAACTCCTCTATTAGGATGTTAGAGGACTGTCTTGGGATCTTAAACAGGTCCTTCAAATACTGGCTTCAATTTACTTTTCTATTCTTATTTATATATTCCTCATCAAATACTGTAAAGTATATTCTAACTGACCTGCTTGTTGCATCTCCATTTCTCATCTGTGTTTTTGCACAGGCTTGAGGATCTTCCCCATGGCTGGAGTACATCCCCTCCTCACCACCACCTCTTAGGACCTTTAATTCCCTTCCTATCTCAGCACAAGAGCAGCCTTTCCAGATTGCCTGAGCTGCTAGTGCCTCCTCACCAAATTACCTTGTATTTGTACTATATATTTACATATGTTTGCATGCCATGATCCCTTCAGAACAGCAGTGCCTCAGAAGCAGGAATTGTTTCATTTTTGTCTTTTTTTTTTTTTAGTCAGTGCCACAACCCTGGTACCAGTCTGGTCCTCACTACCTGGTCTATTGCAATAGCTTCTAACTGTCTCAAGCCTCTCCCCACTCCAGTGTCATCCTTCATTCAGATGCTGAGGTGATTTTTAAAAGTGTAGGTATGATCATGATAGTACCTCACTCAGTGAGTTTCAGTGGCTCCCTATTACTTCCAGGAAAAAACATAAATACCTCTTCTGGGCATTTAAAACTTTCTGTAACTTGGCCCCTGTAGCAGCAACTGCACTTGCATACCCAGGATGGCTGCTAGCACAGTTTCTTAGATCGGCTTTACTAGGAAAGATAGCTGTTTAAGAGATCAACAATCTTTTTAATTACATTCACTAGTTCAAGGGAAAATCAGCACCCTGAACTTCAGAGAAATAAAGACCAAAAAACAGGGTTCTGACTGCCTGAATCAACAATACACTTACATACATCCCTGGATCAAGAGAACCTTTGAATCTGAGCAATGGGGAAGTTCTGAACACACAGCCACTCAGAATCTCAACCAGGGAACCACAAGGTCCTTCTCATAAGCCAGCCCCCAAAGCAAAATGCCAACTCAGAGTACATATACACTTCTCAGAGCCAGAGGGCATCACAACCCTCATGAAGCTAGTGCCTAATTACAAATTAGCAAAAGGTGTGAAAGCTTTCCTACAAGCAAGATTCCCCTAAGCAAGCTTCCCTTAATGGGCTCCACATGAGGCCTATTAATGGTCAGGGAAGACCTTATATGCCATTAAAATTACAGCCCCTGAGGACCTTTCCAGGCTTCTCATCCTTACTCCCTCCATACTTCTGTGATTCAGCCCCACTAGCCCGCTTACCATTCCTCCAACAAAACACTCCAGCTCCTTTCTCAGTGCCTTGGCAGAGGCTGTCCTCCTGAATATTCTTCCACTCTCTTCTACCTATTGATTTCCTTGACTTCAAGACCTTGACTCTAATCTTACATTCTGCAGGAGGCCACTTTTCATTCTTCCAGCTACTAATACATTCCTTCTCCTTTCCCTTTTCTTCACATCTCTTCTCCACTTTCTGCTCCCTCTACTCCTCTTCTGTCTCTCTCTGTTTTTGTCTGTCTCTCTCTGTCTCTGTATGTCTTTATATACATAAATATATATATGTATATATGTTGTTGTTCATACTTTATTTTTGAAGAGGACCAATAACATTACTGTGTAATGTCTTGACTTGTACATGGAGTAGATTTAAGTGAGGTAGAGTTACACAAAGGTATCAGCCTCACTTTGTCTTCCAGAGTCATTGAAGTCCAGTGGCAAAACAAAAGGCAAGACCACTGGTGATGGCACAGAATGCAGTCAATGGCTCCTTCTGTGTCTGATCAAGCTCTCAGTCAGCGGTTCTCAACCTGTGGGTTATGTTCAATTTAAACACATCCTACATATCAGATATTTACATTATGATTCATAACAGTAACAAAATTACAGTTATGAAGTAGCAACAAAAATAATTTTATGGTTGGGGGTCACCACAACATGAGGAACTGTATTAAAGGGTCGCAGCATTAGGAAGGTTGAGAACCATTGCTCTAAGTGCTCCACAGGACCTGCTTCAGCCCCTTTCTTGGCCACTGGAACAAACTGTTGTCCTCTGCCCATTCTGCTGTGAGTGGTGTTCACCTGCCTGAGGTAGACACTGCCCTAAATCACTGATGGGTTTGAGGCCTGTCTATTACCCTCAACCTGGTTTGGTCAATATCCTAAGACCAATTTACCAGGTTGTGGTCACTGCACATACTACAGTTTCTTGAAAGCACAGGTGAGATTTGAGGGATTTATAGGGTGTTCAGGGAGAACTAGCACTTCTGGTGTGAGGGGTTGCCAGGTCCTTTTCAGGGCTACTCATCTATCTTTGGCATCCACTTGTACCCCAGCTTATCCCTAGAACCCTAAGAAGCTCTCTATACATGTGTGTGCGCATGTGCACACACACACACACACACACACACTCCTTGTATATAGTTATTTCTATGTTACCGTCTTTCTTTGTATCCTCATGGCTTAGCACAGGGCCTGGGCCATAGAAGGTATTTAACAGGTGGTTGTGCACTGACTGATTATCATCATAAGCTGACATGAAACATGGAAACAGAAACATTGAGGAAAAATAGGAAATATAAAGGCAGCTCAATTCTAAGTAGTCAGTCAGTAAGCAAACAGCGATCAACTGCTTATTATGTATCATCGTTGTTTGGTCTTTTTCTCGGACTCTTTGTGACCCCATTCGGGGTCTTCTCGGCAGAGGTACTAGAGGGGTTTGCCTTTTCCTTCTCCAGCCCATTTTATATGTGAGGAAACTGAGGCAAATAGGGTTAAGTGACTTGCCCAGGGTCACATAGTAAGTGTCTGAGGCTGGATTTGAACTCAGGAAGAAGAGTCTTCTTGACTCCAGGTCAGGTGGCTGTCCCTTGTACCAACTAGAAGCCCTGTTATGTGTCCAACACTGTGCTATTCCCTGCTGATACTAAGACTAAAGTGAGATAGTTCTTGTTTTTGAGGAACTTAAGATTCTAATAGGGGGAGACAGTGTGTGTGTGTGTGTGTGTGTGTGTGTGTGTGTGTCTACAGAGACAGTGATATTGAGAGATAGATAATGTATATACAGAATCTATACAAGATGAATATAAGGTGCTTATGTAAGGGAGGGTACTGGAGGCTGGAGGAAGGAAGATCAGCTCCAGAGTCCTTGCCAAGACTTGAAGAAAAAGAGTGATCCCATGAGGCAGAAGTAAGAAGTAACATAAAAATAATAATGTTTTCTGTAGAAGATTCAGTATCTACAAGAATAGGAGTGTATCAGTCCTGGTTTGCTTATTTTTTTAAAATTTTGACAATCAGAACTACTACCACGTAGGTTCAAATTTGTCCTTTTCTATCCCAGGGTCCACTCATCCTCCTGAGAACTCTATCACATGAGGGTAACAGTGTAACAGGATTCGCATTCTTTGCCTTGGACTCCTTGGGGAAAGTGTTAAATCAAATATCAGTCCTTTGGAATACTTGTTTCAAGTTCTAAAAGTCACATAAGGAATAAGCTCTCACAAAGAAGCCATTCCTCTTATCCAGCTCCATAGCACCAAACCATTCTTTTTCCTTTTAAGTCCTTGTGTGTGCTTTTAAAAAAAGATACTAAATCAAATTCATCCCACTGTAATTTCCAACTTCCATTCAAAGTCAATATTAATAATTTAAGAAAAGAAATGATTCTACAAAGACTCTTTTCTCTTTGTGTCTAAACTCCCAAGGGTGGATACTCATCTTCTAGTTAATGGAGGTACTAACATTAATGAACAAAGTAGAATCTGCAAACATCCATTTTCCTCCTGCCTTTGACTAGTCATCAGTTCAATTTGCATTATAAAATACAAACACTGCTTCAGTCCATAACAACATTCTTTATTCAGCTGATCTTAAAGAAATTAAGAGCCATACAAGATGAGGTATGAGTGGAGAGGGTGCAGTTTGAATCAGAAAACCAAGCATGTATCAAAGTAAATGAGCGACTAACAAAACAATTCTGCGGCCTTCTCCCCCAGTAGCATTCATATAACATCATATCTTAATATTAAGTATTTTAGGATCATTAATATTATTCCTACTATCAACATTATCATTATTAGCTCTAAACCTATGATTTTTATCAATGTAAGGAACTCCTTCTGCTAAGAGAAATCAGAAACTCTTCCAGCCGCCTGTGGTCTTACTGAACTGCCTGAGGGTACTGAGAGGTGAGTCTCCAATGATTACAGAGCTCATATGTGTCAAGACGAGCCTTGAACCCAGATCTTTGTGACTTTGAGGCCTGCCCTCTACGCATTAGGCCACATTTCCTTTATCATCATTCTTGTTGGTTGATTCATTTCACTGAATTTATTAGGTACCATTTGGAAATTTAATAAACTTCTTTAGATAAAAGATGTGTACTATATACTCAGGCACCTTAAAATTAACCAACCAACCAATGAACAATTTGTTACACACCCCCACACTCACACCCATGCCCCCACACACATACTCTATATATTCTAGGGATGCCTAAAGCTGAGTGGTCATACAGAGGATAAAAGATAACAATTCATATTTATACAATACTTCAATGTTTTTCAAAACATGTTTTTTATAGAAGCCTCATGGGGTTAGTAGAAGTGTTATCACCTTCATTTTTAAAGCTGCTGTAATGGAGTTGGTCATACAACTAGTTAAAATAGCCAGTTTGGCTGGAGTAAAAAAGACCCAAATTCAAATGCAACCAGAGACATTTCCTAGCTGTTCAGGACCCTTGGCAAGTCACTTAAATCTGTGACTCAGTTTCCTCATCAGTAAGATAGGATTAATAATAACACCTGGGTTAGTTTAAGGATAAAATTAGATCATATTTATAAAGCACATTGCAAACCTTAAACAACTATACAAAATCTAGCTGCTGCTGATGGTAGTAGTGGTAGTTAGTAGTAGTAGTCGTAGTAGTAGTAGTAGTAGTAGTAGTGGTGGTGGTGGTAGTAGTAGTAGTAGTCATAGTAGTAGTAATAGTAGTAGTGGTGGTGGTGGTGGTAGTAGTAGTAGTAGTAGTAGTAGTAGTGGTGGTATTAGTAAGTGACAGATGTGGGTCCTAACTTTGGGTCAGTCAAGTCAGTTAACGAGTATTTAGCACTGTCTTTGTTCCAATGCACTATCTTTTTCATTGTATAACAAAAATTTTTTGTTACAGAAGAAGTATAAAACATGGTCTCTTCTCTCAGGTAGACTCCAGTCTAACAAGACTGAGAAAAAATAACATCCTTGAAACACTTTGAGAATAATTCAATCAATCAGCAAACATTTATCATGTACTTTCCATGTGCCAGGCTTTCTGTTTTGCTGTTCATTTGCTTTTCAGTCACGTCTGATTCTTCATGATGCTCTCTGGGGTTTTCTTGGCAAAGACACTTGGAGTGGTTTGCCATTTCCTTCTCCAGCTCATTTTAGAGATAAAGAAACTGAGAGTCACACAACTAGCAAGTGTCTGAGACTAGACTTGAACTCAAGAAGATAAACCTTCCTGACTGTAGGCCCAACACTATATCCACTGTGCCCTAGGTTCTCTGCCAGGCTCTACTAAAGAACACAGTATTGACAATGTCATAAGAATCACATCTAATAGAGTAACTAAGGAAGGTTATATTGAGGTATATGTTTATCGACTAACTGAGGTGTCATTTGAAGTGGGCCTTTAAGAAGGTTAGAATTTCAACAGGACACAATTGTGATAAGGTAAGCTTAAAGTCATAGCTACAGAAAAGCTGTGGCTCAAGGGGCCCCTGGTGAATAACAAATATTTGAAATGCACCTAGCAAAGGGCCCAAAGAGCTTTTTTCTGGGTTTGGAGAAAAGGAGGATTTTTTCCTACAGTCACCACATTCCTTCAATGATCCTTGTACTTAGCTCCTTTGACTAGTCATCAGTTCAATTTGCATTATAAAATACAAACACTGCTTCAGTCCATAACAGCATTCTTTATTCAGCTGATCTTAAAGAAATTAAGAGCCGTATAAGATGAGGTATACATGATGATGATTCCTCCGGAATCCCAGGTTATAACTCTCTAAAATTCTCTTAGGGCAGCTAAGTGATGCAGTAGACAGAGTGCTGGGTTTGAAGTCAGGAAGACTCATCTTTCTGAGTCCAAATCTGGCCTCAGACACTTACTAACAGTGTTACTCTGGCTAAGTCATTTAACGCTGTTTGCTTCAGTTTCCTCATCTGTAAAATGAGCTGGGAATGGCATATCACTCCAGTATCTTTGCCAAGAAAGACAACCCCCCCACCCCCAATGGGAATATAAAGAGTCAGATGTGACTGAAACGAAAGAACAACAGTGTTCTCTAGGGGAAAGGATTCTTTATGTTAGGATAGTAAGGAACAGTTGTCTTTTGTGCTACATTGCCATTACCCAATATTCTACTGTTCTAGCTAATTATGGTGCTGGCAAGAGATTCACTCTAGTTGGAATGTAGGGCAGGGTTTTTAAGAAAATGTGAGGAGTTAATTTTTATTTTATTACCAACTTTAACTAATTATTAATTTTATTAGAGAGGACTTTGAATAATGATGGGTTAAGGGTTTTTTATATTTTATTTAGAACATGAGGAATCACTGAAGGTTCTTTAAAGTATGAGTAACGCAATCAGAACTGCATTCTAGGAATATTATTCTAACAGATGGTTGTAAAGTGGTTTGGAGAAGGAAGAGAGTGGAGGCAAGAAGACAATTCCTTCCTTCAAGTTTCAACTACAGTGGCTTTCTCTATGGTGCTTCTCTAGGTCCTCTTTCTCCTTTTTCTCCTCTAATACCATCCAGCCCAGCTGAGAGTGATTTCACTCCCTTCACATTTCTCTTAGCACCTGGCTTGGATTTCCTTGTAATTATCTTCATCTCATTTCTTACAGTTACTAGTATTTCATTCCCCTTCCCCTAGCAGATTATTGCAAATACCTTGGTAGCAAGGCTTGTTTTTTTAGCTGTCATACCACAAATAGGTTCTTAATAAATGCTTCTTAAATTGGATCAAACCGACTTGGTAAGGGCAGTCAATATATTTCAGGTGAGAGGTAATAAGGGACTGGGAAAGGAGACAACAGTTCAGGAAGGGATAGATAGATATATGAGTGGATAGATAGATATATGATATATAGATAGATAGCTAGATGAATGTATATTTGGATGAATACAAAAAGACATTTCAGAGACAACATCAACAGAATTTGGTAAATGATTGAGTACAGGATCTGAAGAGGAGAGAGGAGTCAAAAATTATTCAGGTTGAGCACTGATAGCTGAAAGAATGGAGATATTTAACAGAAACAAGAGTGACCAAAGAGAATGATTTTGATGTGTGTGTATGCATGCATGTGTGTGCACATGTGTGTGTGCATATGTATGTGCACATATGTGGTGTGCACATATGTGTATGGGGTGGAGACAGGGAGTTCTGACTTTGGATAACTATTATTTAAGGAATATACAAGATATCCAAGATAACTCCAGTGAATGTGGGTAGAGTCACATAAAAGGTGAATACCACACATATGAAAAAAAAAGTTAGTTGCGTTTGCTTAAGGCTTAGTAGGGAGGCAGATTTGAATCTCAACGTTTCTTTGCTTCATTAAGAAAAACTTAGTAAAGGTTTTAGAGTTTTAAGAATGTAGTTAAATGGATGATTGGCGGTAAGGTAGAGATCAGAATATGAGGAAGATTAATTGGAAAAAAAAAACATAAACTTTCCCCCAGTAGCACAAAACAGCATAAGATAGTGGCTAAAGCAATGGAGTTTGAGACAGAAAGGTGTGCACTGGAATCCTGTCTCTGAAACTGTATTAGTTGAGTTGAGTTAACATGGAAGTTATTTAACTTTTCTCCATCTGCTTCCTCATTTATACAACGAAGAAATAATGCTTGCGGCATCTACCTTACAGTGTTCTGAACCTCAAGTTAAGCAATGTACAGAAAGTATCGTAAAATGTCCATTATTAGTAGGAGCAATACTACAGAGAAAATATTGGATAAAATGACTTTTTTTTTTTTATTATATTGTTCTGTAATATATTGGGGGGGAGTTACAATATCTTTGTCAAACAAATTCCCCATGTTCTTGAAAACCGTGGAGAAGTTTAATATGCTGTATTTCTAATTGATAAATTTTTAATGGTTCCTATGGAATAGAATTAAGAGTCTGATTAATTGAACAATTTAGAAGTTCTGGTACAAGCTTTGGAAGAAATATAGTCAGATTTACAGGGGAGACTTTCTTTTAATGTAAAGTCTGAACATATTCAGAGATGGCAACAGTACTTATCCCTCTATCCTAAAAGGAAAACTGATTCCCTTTGCATTTATTAGCCACCAGAAAATTCTCTTTGTTACACTTCTTTTCAGATTTGCATAGCCTGAATTAATATTTCAATAACCCTCTTGAAGAAGAGTGTTTAGAACCATTCTACATCAATGTAGCATTCTCTATGCAGAAATGCATAACACTCTCTTTCAAAACACAGATTGCTTTTCACAGATAATGGAGTATACTTAATCACGTATAAAGGAAACCGTCTGATGTACATATTAGAAAAGCAGCTCTTTCTCTATCATGCAAAAATTACCCTCTTCAATAATCATTAGTCTTCTTAAAATGGAAAGAACATGCACATGATAGACAGTCACATCTATCAAAACCTTACTGGCCCTATCCCCTAAATACACACATACATGTTAATTCCAGATGCAATTTTTAAAAAGTTTACTGCCATGGCAATGATGATTCACAAATTGTAGATGATTCTTTTGAAAGGTTGAGTATTTCCCATCAAAGGATACCTATATACAATTATATTTCAGCAAACTTAGGTTTGCATCAGACTAAGAAAAACATTAATGATGAAAGTCTGCATGTATTTTTAAAGGAAAAGAATAAATCAAAGCAAAAGGTCAGTTAAAAATTCCAGTACTGATAACTTAATAAATGAATTAATAATTATTAACATTATTGTTGTTTATAAGCTAACAAATAAATGGGAATCAGTAAAATGAATTTTCATTTTCCAGACATTTACTTATTACACACACATTATATACTCTCATTAATATATATATCAATGTTTAGATGGAACAGGGAAAGCTGAGTTTGAATCTCACTTTCGAATTTACTAGATGTGTGACTGTGGGCAAGTAATTTAACCTTTCTCAGTCTCGGTTTCCTCATATGTAAAATAGGAATAGTAATAGCATCTAACTAACAGGACTGTCATAAGCACAATTGAGAGAACATGTCAAGTGCTTTGCAAACTTAAAAACACAAGATAAATGCTAGCTATTATTAATGTTATTATTATTATTAGCTTCTTCAAGATCAAACCAATAAAATTCTTGTTCGTGATTCTGGAATATGGAATTTTGAAGATATGCTTAAATTTTCCTTGGTAGTCATGTAAAAAATGATGAAAGAGACGGTTTCAGAGAAACTTGGGAAAACTTATCTGAACTGATGTTGAATGAAGTGAGCAGAACCAGTAATACAATTTATAGTATAATAGCATTATATAAATAAACAATTTTGAAAGACTTAAGACTCTGATCGGTGAAATGATCAACCGTGATTCAAGGGGAGCGATGATAAACAATAAGGCTACTTACCGCCAATCAGAGAGCTAACAAAGGAAATATTCACAATGAGATACATACTTTTAGATGTGGTCAACACAGGAAATTGTTTTGCATGGTTATGCATATTTGTTACGCGAGGTGTTTTTTTTTTCTTTTTTTAGGTAGGAGAAAAAGAACAAGAAATGCTTGATTTAAAAAAAAAAATCTCCGTAGTCACATAACCGTAGTTTCAGTATCACTTGAATACTCAGCTATCATAATTATACTATAATGTATAATAAAGAAAATTGGGCTAAGAAGTAGGAGAAATAAAATTCCTGCCCTGAAGAACTCAGTTGAGAACATGAATTTATCTTATTTGACATGTATTCTGCCAGAGGAGTATACTACTTTATCTCAGCTTATCACTTACTTAATCAGTACAGTAAGCAAGCCTAGTTTTAAAAGCCCAAGGCTCTGAGGATAGAGAGATTCTATTCCACTGATCAATTATGTCAAGAATAATTTGAACTGCATAAGGAACTTCTTACCCACTATTGTTCAAAACATTCCCTTCTTATCTTTGGAATGTAGTGTCCTGGAAAGATGTCACCATTGCTAAGAATCACTGAAGTATTACAAAAGGAAATGAGAGGCAATTTTAGCATGACTGTCATGTTTCCTCTTGTAGGAATATTTGGAAAAAAGTTTAGGTTCTATAACAAAATGGTAATACTGGGATTTTTTGCTCTTGTGATCCCCAGAAGTCAATTGTACCATTTTTTTTTTATCAGCATGCTATTTGGATAGGTTTGTCAAATGCGATTTATTTTTAATCCTTTAATTTTTTCTTGATTATATATCAAGCAAAATTTTAAACATTTTTTAAATTCTGAGTTCTTTCCTGTCCTTCCCTCCCCTCTCCTTGAGAGGGCAACAATCTAATATAGATTATCCACAGTCACGCAAAACATTTTTATATTAGCCACGTTGCAAACAAAATGCAGACCAAAAAAAAGTAAGAAAGAAAGAGAGTATGCTTCAAAATGTATTAAGACTATATTGGTTCTTTCTTTGAAGTTGGATAGCATTTTTCATCATAAATCCTTTGGAATTGTCTTGGAATTTGACCATAAAAATCTAATACAGTGGCAGGAAGACAAATACAGAAACTCAGAATACGACAACAACATGAAAAACTACAAGCAAAACCACAAAGAAAAATGCTAATTGGACATAAGTCCAATAAGAATTCCCAGAAGAGTTGAAGAAAGAGATAAGAGCATTAGAGGAAAAACTGTGAAAGAAATGAGAGTGATGAAAGAGAGTGATGAAAAGAGAATTAACAAGTTGGTAAAAGAGGTACAAAAATACCAAAGAAAATAACTTCAAAAAATAGAATTGGTCTAATGATATACAAGGAAAAAATCACTAAAAAAAGATCTCCTTAAAAAACAGAATCAGACAAATACAAAAGAAGGTACAAAAATTAACCAAAGAAAAGAACTCCTTGAAAATTACAATTAGAGAACTAGAAGCTTATGATTTCATGAGATATCAAAGAAAATTTTTTTTAATGAAAATGGAAGAAAGTGAAATATATTGTCAGAAAAACAAATAACCTGGAAAATGTATGAAGAAAAAATAATTTAAGAATTATTGGACTGCCTCAAAGTCATGATAAAAAAAGAGACTAGACCTTATATTTAAAGAAATTGTCAATAAAACTGTCCTGATATCTTAGATTCAGAGGATAAAATAGAAATAGAAGGGATCTTGATCACCTCTTGAAAGAGGTTCCAAAATGAAAACTCTCAGTAATGTGAAAATCAAATTCCAGGGCTCACATGTCAAAGAGAAAATATTTCAAGCATCCAGAAAGGAACCATTTAAATCACTCACACAATATTTAATGCCTTCCAAGTAAGTTAAAGGAATGGATTGCTTGGAATATAATATTTTGGAAGGGAAAGGAGTTAGGATTACAACCAAGAGTCACCTACCCACCAAAACTGATTATCATTCTTCAGGGAAAAAAAACCTGATATTTAATGAAATAGAAGACTTTCAACTATTCCTGATGAAAAGACAAGAACTAAATAGAAACTTTGATATTCAAACATAAGAAGTATAAGAAGGAAAGAAATCATAAGGAATTCAATAAGGTTAAACTATTTACTTTCCTACATGGGAAGATGATACTTTTAACTCCTAAGAATTTTCTCATTATTAGGGCATTTAGAAAGAGAAAGGCTGAGAAAGAAGGATGCACTGGGAGAAGGGAAAGGAGAGAAGCAGAAAGGGGAAAAATTTTCTCACATAAAAGAGGTTGCAAGGAAGAGCTATTAAAATGGAGAGGGGAGTGAAGAGGTGGTGGGCAATGACTGAACCTCACTTTCATCAGAACTGCTTCAAAGAGGGAAGAATATATGTACACAGTCAGCTGGGTATAGAAATCTATTTTATCCTAAAGAGAAAGTGGAGAAAAAAGGGAAAAAAGGGGGGTGAGGGAGGAATGATAAATGGAAAATGGATCAAAGGTGACTGAGGCCAGAAGGAAAACAGAGGGACAGGATAAAAAGAGAGAAGACTAAACAGAAGAAAATGGGATGGAGGGAAATACACAGTTAGAAATCATAACTGTGAATGTGAATGGGATGAGCACACCCATAAGAGAAGTGGATAGAATGTATTAGAATCTAACAATATGCTATTAACAAGAGATACTCTTTAAAAAGAGAGATAGGCACAGAATTAAAATAAAGGGTTGGCGCAGAATCTAATACACTTCAGCTGAAGTAAAAAAAAAAACAAAAAGACAAGAATAGCAATAAGAGACCTAATTAAAAGAGATAATCAGGGAAACTACATTTTACTAAAAGCTACCATACAGAACAAAATAATATCAAAATAATTAGCAAGTTTCTCTAATAAGGCCTTCATTTATCAATATATAGAGAACTGAATCAAATTTATAAAAATTTCCCCAACTGATAAATAGTTGAGGGATATAAACAGGCACTTTTCAGAAAAAGAAATTGAAGCTATCTACATTTATATGAAATATGCACTAAATTAATATTTATTAGAGAAATATAAATTCAAACAACTCACTACCTTCTCAATAGGTGGGGGAAGGTTAGGAGGGAGAGAGAGAATTTGGAACTCAAAATTTAAAAAGAATGTTATAAGGAAAAGGGGGGCAACTAGAAGGCACAGTGAATAGAGCACTGACTCTGGAATCAGGAGGACCTGAGTTCAAATCTGGCTTCAAACACTTAAGATTTACTAGCCATGTGACCTTGGGCAAGTCACTTAATCCCAATCACCCTGCCTTCCCTCCTCCAAAAAGCACCCAAAAAAGAAGAAAAAATAATTTTTAAAAATATTTCATTGGTGCTTCTTTCTTTTTTTTTTTTTTGTGGATACCAGTATCACTAAATTTGCAGTGTCTTTTATTGTTATTAATAGATTGTCTTCCATATTTTGAGAACTGCTTGTTTATGTTCTTTAATCATTTATGTACTGTGAAATGACTTTTGTTCTTTTATTCTTATATCATTTTCCTATGCTTCTTAGACATCAGAATTTTACCAGAAAAGTTTGTGATAATTTTTCTCCTGGCTAATTATTTCTCTTCTAATTAGAACTTTTCACTGAACATAATGGTGTGGCATGTCTGCAATCAGGAAGACTGAGGCTGATGGATTTTTGAGATCAGAAATTTTGAGTTGTAGTAGGGATGACACTGATAAGGTATCTGCACTAAATGTGGTACCAATATGGTGAGATTCTGGGAGCAGGGGGTCACCAAGGTACTTAGAGAGAGAAAATGAGCCAAGTTTAAAAACAGAGTAGGCCAAATTTTCCATGCTGATTAACAGTGGGATTGGGCCTATGAGTACTTGTAGTCTTGGCAAGCTAAGGAGACATAATCTCAAAATAAAAACAGATAAAAAAGAATTGCATTGATTTTGTTTGTGCAAAACAAATTGTTTAATGTTATGCAATGGAAATTACCTATTTTGTCTCTTACATTTCATGTTTGATCAAATATGTTATCCATATTTGTAAAAGATAGCCTCCTATCCACCTATAATTTGTTTATGATGTGACCTTTTATATCCAGGTCATGTATCCATTCATAACTTCTTGTGATATATGGTATGAAATTTTGGTCTAACCCTAATTTCTGCCAGACTACTTCCCGTTTTCTCCAGCCGTCTTTGTCAAACAGTGAGTCCTTACACAAATAGTTGGTGACCTGGGATTTACTAAATATTTTGCCACTATATTCATTTGCTTCTGGATCTTGAATCTATCCTACTGACCTTTTTTATTTTTTAACCAGCACCAAAAAAGTTGTAGTAATTTGGAGATCTTGTCACATAATGAAGGGAAAAAGAAGGAAGGAAAGGAGCATACTTGTCCTCATTTCCTAGGAGATTCTTTACCTTTTCTTCCTTGAGATGAATGTAGCTGTTATTTTTTCCTAATAATTTTGTTAGTTTGTTATGACATTGAATCTGTAGATGAATCTAGATGTTACTGTCATTTTGTACTTTGTGGGGATAGTCTAACCTTAAGAAATTAGAATTATTCCAATTGTTTAAATTTCTTTATTTCTGTTAAGATTTTATTGTCGTATTAATAGATTCCCAAATATTTCACACATTCTAGAGTTATTTTGGCATTTTTTTCTGTCTCTTCTTGGTGTTTGGGGTTTTCTTTTTTATAAAAAGTCTCATTATTGTTGTAGTTCTTTAATCTAGCTATTTTACTAAAGCAATTGTTTCAATTAATTTTTAATTATTTTTACTTTGTCTGAGATTTTATGCTTTTTAAAATTTGTCTGAGGCATAATAAACTCTATTCCAAGGCCTCATTTAAACTATGTGAATCTCTTCCTTTTTTCCTCTTTCTCCCACCCCTTAAATTCTCTACCCTAAACAGAAAGGAGATAATGAAAGAATATTCAATATTAGTGATCTAAAATTGAAATTCTCCAAACCTATTATCCTGCTCCTCATTGAGTTCAAATATGGCCTCAGATAGTTGTATGAGGCAAGTCACTTAACCACTTCCTGCCTCAGTTACCTCAACTGTAGACAGGGATAAAACTAAGACTGAGCTAGAGTTGGTATGGGTATCAAATAAGTTAATATTTATAAAGCACTTTGCAAAGTGACTGGCCTATACTAAATGTTTAAATGCCCATTTCCTTCTTTTCTTCTTTCTTTCCTGCCTTCTCAATCAAACTCTAACTCTAATGACTAGTTCTTATACTTTCTTTCTCTCCTTTTACTTTACCTTTTATGATCCATTCTTCAAAGCTGACTGTTAGTTGGTCCCTTGTAAACTCTTCTCTCCCCTTTCCTTTTCCCTGCCTTTGCATTTGAACACTTCTTATATGCCCTAACCATGAGAAATAGGAAATTCTTCTTAATTTCTTCCCTAGTATATTTCTTTTCTTCTCCATTTCTTTCTCTCTTATGATTAGCAAAACAGAACAAAACTACCTTTAGGTCTTCTCTATTTTGATTTTTTAACTCACCTTGAAGATAGTGGGATTCTGAAGAAACATTTATCTATTCTCCCCTTATTAAAATATAAGCTTTTCAGCATCATTTAGCCCTTTCTAATGGCTCAAATGTATTTACCTTTCTAAGTTTGTCTTCATTCCCAAGTATGCATTTCAAAAGTTCTACCTAGCTCTGGTCTTTTTTTTTTTTTAAAGTCAGGAATGCTTTGATTCTATTAAAGGTTCATTTTTTTCCTCCATGGACTTAACATGAGTTTTTTAGGGCAAGCTAGTTGTTGAGGAGAAGAAAAAACACTAAATAAAAATGGACCAATTAGACAGAGAATGTGTCTGTACTAGAGGTGATACAATTTGGAGGGCACTGAGGAAATGACTGTCAAGAAACTGAAAAGAGGGGAACATATCAAATATTTGGAAAAATTTTGTATCTTACCATCACCTAAATGAAAACAGCTAAGAGAATACCATTGACTGAGTTAAAAATATATACTTTTCCATTACTATAAACTTTTATAAGAATAATCTATACCTTCACTTATCTCAGTGAAGGTGTGTAGAAAAAAAGAAAATTTGGCAGGCTATGCCACAGTAGACCACATATTTAAAAGCATACTTTAAAAGGTCTATAGACTACAAGATCATACTTTGGTTATTTATTTTTGATAACAAAAATAGCATTTGATTCACTGCCTCATGGCTCTCCTCCAAAAAAGATACTTCCCATGTACATGTCAAAATCATATAAGATTCCTGGGAAAATAAAGCAACAGAGTTAAATTTTATAAATGAAAAATAAAACAAGAAGGTAAAGAAGTTGGAGTACCATCACAGAATCCAAGTGGAACAGAGTAACGGAGAGCCTTTAGATTTTCTGATGGTGAGAATGATATTGTAATAATTGTGTCAAGTCCTACAACTCTGAAAAGCATCTTAAATAGGATTCATAAGCACTCAGAAGATTTTGGTCAAACTATTCATAATAGAAGAGCCAAGTAAGTGAAGAATACCTATTATTCAGATTATGATATACAGATGGGTAAATAACCTATAGAGCTCAGTCATTAGTAAATGGAGCCAGGACAAAATAGGCAAATTGATAAGGAGCTGGGTGAAGAATTGAACAGTAGGTAGAAAACAGATTGGATTGCCTATGGAAAATTACACATTTTTAATAATCCTAAGCATCTCCCAGAAACAAAGGTCTATCTTTTTAATATTAATATTCTTCTGGTGATACAATATTACCATGAGTCATGAATCATTATTTAAAGAATTACAGTTGTGGCTCTCCTCAAACATAACAGAGACACATCATGAGCATGAGTCGGTTGCAATTCATTGCAAACGAAGAAATGATGTAAAAGACATCACCCGTGTGCTCTGTGTCCACATAGAAGGAGGTATGGATCTGTTGTGTAAATAGGAGGTCTGACTAATAGAGAATGTGGGTGTATCACGGGTATTCACCCAAAGGTAAGAAGAGTAGAGGAAAGCTGTTAGCATGCTGATTTTCCCCCAAGGAAGGATTTACAGGAGGAAATAGACAACAGCAGATTAAGATGAAAAAGCATGGATGAAGAGAAATACCAACACTAATAAAGTCACTAACTATATCACAGATCCAGTTAAGGATCAGAGTGCCCTTTCATTGCTATATTTCAGTTATCATTCACAATTCCTCAAATGTCAGTCATATTTATACATTCAGAGTTACCACCATATGTCTAGATCTTTAGTTCTCTTCATGTGCTACTTGTATCATTGTGGATAATAAAAGTATTGAACCATAATACTGAATTTAGAAATGACACTACTTACTTTTCAGTTTCTATGAGCCACTAAGCACGTGTGGAAATTTTGTTTTCACTCTCCTACTCAATACTACCAAGCACTCTCTTCCTTAAAAATACCTTGCAATATCCTACTTTCTCCATATAGCCTTTCCTCTGTATATGTAGTATGCTCCTTGAAACTTATGCATGCTTATGTATAATCCCTACTCTAAACAAATCATAATTATTTATTCAATATTCAGTATTCATTCCTTTATCTTTAGCAGTGTTCACTGTTCATTGCTCTCTATTTTAAAATATAGAATATGAGATATAGAAAAGCATGGCAATTAGAGATCTGACTTTGGAGTTAGAAAGACTTGGGTTCAAGGCCTTGGATTCATGCTGGATTGTGACCTTGGGCAATTTAGGATACAGAGAGACAGAGACAGAAACAGACAGAGAAGGACAGAGACAGAAAGAGAGACAGAGATACAGGGAGAGAAGGTGACAGAGAGGTAAAGAGAGAGGAAAAGGGGGAAGGAGATGAAAAGGGAGAGAGGGAAGAGGAGAAGAGAGAGACAGAGAGAGATAGAGGGAGAGAAGAGAGAGGGAGGGAGAGAGAGAGAGAAAGAGAGAGAGAGAAGTTGGGAGAGAGAAGAGAAGAGAAGGGGGAGAGAGAGAGAGAGAGAGAGAGAGAGAGAGAGAGAGAGAGAGAGAGAGAGAGAGAGAGAGAGAGTCAAAGACAAATTTTGACTACTTCAAAACTTTACCTAGGGTCAGCCCTGCTACTGATATTCCCTCTGATCTTCTAGAAGACAGAGAGGTAAATAAGCATGATATAGTGAAAAGTTCTGACACTTTCCAATCGAGTGACTGTAGATAAATTACTTATCTGAATCTCAGACTTAACACCCATAAACTGCAGATGATTTTAACACTTACATTATCTATTTCAAAAAGCTGTTATAGATAATGTACTTTGTACATGAAAATATTTCAGACTTGGTCTAGATGTCATGGACTATGTCCATTTAACTTTGTAGACAGATGATACAGGATGTTACTTGCTAACTGTTAATTTTAATAAAATTATATTATGGTGATATTATTGCCACATTTTTATAATAACTAGAGTTGAAAAAAGAGAGGAGGAAAGAGAAATTAATTTCCTTCTCCATACAACTTCTTTTCCTACTCTTACCTCTGTGCTGAGTAAATCATTTAATCTCTTTGGTCTTGTTTCTATATTCACAGAATGAATGGGTTGAACTAAATGATTTCTAAGGTCCTTTCTGACTTTAAAGTCCTATGAGTCTTTAAACTCATATGTATTATGTACTTAACATAGAGCTACGTTATATATTAAGTACTTCAAAGGGCTAAACCATGGAGCTTTCAGAGATTTTCTTTTTTTCTTATGTTATAGATAACCTTGTTTCTCAGTTGTGGTGATAATTATGTACTTAATGGGAATAATTTTCCTGAAGAGGAAGAAAGTACAAAAATCTAGAAAGAAAAAAGATGGGGCTAATTTTATTGCGAATGAATTTTTTTCATCAGACGATGGACGTTTTCCTTGTCTCTGGGGATTTACTTTAAATGGAGTCATTGCATTAAATTATTTATGATCATTTTGATGATAATGTGGTAGACTGACTATTCTGGGTTCTAATTCAAGTTCTCCTACTGGATATCACTTCAGCTCTCTGGGATTCAGTTTCCTTATACATAAAAAAAGGAGATTCGATAAGAAACATGGAAAGTCTCTTTTCTATCTAATATTCTGTAATTTTATGTGCCCACCCCTCCAAATCTTCACCCTAAAATATGTCTACTAACTCATTCTCTCCCAACGATTGACTAAGTCCCTCCTACCACCCTAAGGCTTCATTAGTCTTTTTTGTCTGCTCTCTTTTTCTTTGCTATTCATGTCCTTCTTTCTTAGTTTTCCTACTCACTTACTTTCCCCAACCTTCTTTCTAGTATTTTCCCTTTGTGGTAGGACAGACCAGGAGTCAAAAGGCCTAAATTCCAGGTTTGGGGCATCACTTTTTAGCTATATAGGCTTGGGCAAGACCATTAACCTCGATAGCTTCAGTTTCTTAATTTGTAAAACAAAGGTGATGATAATAATTCTTTCTGTACTTTCCTAAGAGGGTTGTTGTAAAGGGCAACAAACGAATGTGAAAGTTTTCTGTAAACTATAAAAAGATGCACCAATTTAAGGGACTATTACCGGTCCTTCCTTTTCTCTCTTCACTTCTTTCCTTAGTTATCCTTTTCTCCTTTATATTTCTCCATTTTCAAAACTCTCTTCCCTGCTTTGGATTCCTTCGTATCTCCCATTTTAACTTCATTCTTTTTTTTTTTCTTCTGTTTCTCCCTCCTTCTGTCATGGGATATGTTCCTTTTGTTATCTCTTGAATAAGAATAGAAACTATACTTTCTGCGTTCTCCATTTATTTCTCAAATTGATCTTCCACGAAGTCTAAACCTATTGCTACCCATCATTTCCATCAACACCAGTGGCTCCCTATTATCTCCAGGATCAAATATAAAATCCTTTGTTTGACTTTCAAAGTCCTTTATTGCCTACCTGGCCTCTTCCTACCTTTCCTTTCTTACACTTTACTACCTTAATCTGTTATCCAGTGACATCTGCCTCCTTGCTGTTCCATGAACAAGGCACTCTGTCTCCTGAACTTTCACTGACTTTCTCTCAGGCCTGTAACTCTCTCCCTTCTCATCTCTGCCTCCTGGTTCCCCTGGCTTCCTTCAAGTCTCAGATAAAGTTCCATCTTCTGCAGGGAAGCTTTTCCATTCCTTCTTACTCTTAGTGTCTTTCCTCTGCTGTTATATCTAGTCTGTACATAGCTGTTGGCATTCCGTCTCTTCCATTAGACTATGAGCTCTTTGAGACTATCTTGTATCTTCTTTGTCCAGTGCTTGGTAAATTGCCTGACACATGGTAGGGACTTAATAAAATGGCATCTGACTAATTGGCTGTACCTATCAAAATCTCCCGGAAGTATTGAAAGTGTACTGGGGACCCAACTAACTTTCCTTGCCTGGTTATTCAGTGCTCATATTTGTTTTCATTTGTAGAGTTGGCCAAGAAGTGTGTCATGTAACAGGTACATCAGGTGAAAAGGTATCTACCAAAATTTGACAGTCAGAAAGTAGAAGTCAGAAAACAGAAGAAAGTGATGCATTTGGCATCTAAATCTAAACTAATCAAGGGAAGCCAGAGCATAGTCACTAAATCATTCAGGATTCTCAAGTTAAGATATAGAGAGTTATCTAGAAAAATATAATATAAACATGTAGCTATCTTATTATGTCTTTTGGATATATACATCGTACACACACACATATACATTACACACACATATGGGTGGCCATAATGTAAAGACCACATAGTAGATGTGTAGTATCATACACTCCATGTGTGTCCATGATAACAACTCACAATTATATAATATTTAAAGTTCACAAAATACCTTCTCCTATATATACTATAGCAGCTATATATAAGAGGTATCATGGTGTATGGATAAGAGTTCTGGAATTAAAGTCAGGAAAATCTGAGTTCAAATTCTGCTTCTGACATGTACTAATTACATGGCAGCTGGCAAAGTACTTCACCTCTCAACTTTCTCCTTTGTAACAAAATGGGGATAATATTACCTGTTGTGACTATATCATGGTATTGTTGTGAGACTCAAATAAGATAATGTATATTAAGCACTTTATAGATTGTAAAGTCAGTTACTATAATTACTCTACAAACTAATGGTACACTTATACTATATGTGATATACATAATATATATAATATAAAATAACAGATAATTATATTGAAGCAAGTATTCCCTATTATTATTTTGATAATCAGAAGAGACCTTATGATTTAAACCACAAAACTAACAAACATTTTATTTTATGATTGCCCTAAAATGGATCACCTGAAACTTGTCCTACGGTAGCTGCATCCCCTCTCTTTCTTGCCATGACTTGGATAAAGTCATCATTAACCCATTATAATGGAGGAAAAAAAGGAACAGAATAATCATGAATAAAAAAACTCATCTATGACTCAAGATCTATCTGGCAAATGAAATATTTCTGAGAAAAGGAAATAATTTCAACAATACTTAAATAAATTTGTCACATTTTCAGCAACATGTAAATTTAGGTTGAACAAAATACAGGAAAATTAGTTCTTTGATCTAAATATTATATCCAAAGCATAAAGTGGCAGAGCATTTTCTCATTTTCCTCCTTTTTCCTGAAACAAGTCAGTGTGAAAAGCCTCCCTCCCCAAAGGCCCACATAAACTTCCTAGGGCTCTTGGATGCCTACTTCAAAGACATACCCCCAATAGTTGGAATCTTTTTATTTTTCAGAACAAAAAAAAAAAATGTTATCTGCAACAATGAGTCATCTACTGCAGTTCAACAACACCCTGTCCTTTTCATGCCTCTGCAGCCTTTCAAAAAGAAAGTACTATCTTTTAATGACACATATAAATCCCCTCACTGCCTAACTGCAAAACATAATTAACCTAGGCCTTTTTATGCTTAATGAAACACCCTGAAAAAACACCACAGCACTGTAGATAAGCCTATTACATATACCTGGGGGAAAATAACCTCTCCCATTTTGCTCAGGTGCATTTTATTCATATTTCTGGTAAGTAACAGTACAGAGTAAGCCACCTGTTAGAATCATTTTTCAAAAGTTTTTAAAGCATGAAATAGCTTGTTTTCAAATATTGTTTTGTTCTTTAAAAAGAAAACAACTTTCCAATGTGTGGTTGCAATAGGATATTTACAGGCAGTAATCTCTTAAATACAGCTGCTGGATATCATTTCACTTTATTAGAATAATTTTTCATATTTTAATCCATATACAGTGCATTATAAAGAATATTACTCCTTGGAGAATCACAAAAAGGAAATCTTCTAAGTTCCATTTATATACACAATGATAGTTTCAGGAAAATTAAAAATGAAATCACCAAATTCTCATCTCAACTCGTGACATTCCTACACTTCCTCCTCCCTTGCCCCACTCCCCACCAATAACATTCAATCATTTTAGCACTGTCTAAGGAGTTTCAATTCCTCCAGGAGAAAAAGAAGAAATAGGTCTAAAGCTTAATTTTCAAGACCGTCCTAATGGTAAAAGTTTTTCTGCTCTAGCCATCAAGAGTACATATAACAGGTAAGAAATATAATACAGTTCCCTTACCTGCTTTGGTGTAACCCCAGGCATGCGGATGTCCAAAGCAAAATCTGATGAATCAATAGGGATTACTGGTCTGGTAGTACCAAGGCATTCATTGGGAAATGATCTAGTACTTTCTTTATACCTGAAAAGGGACACAAAGTTTTAAGAACCTTGAGTACAATGGAACTTTAATAAGACTCATGTATTTAGACAAAATAAAAACACTCGACTTCCCAGCCACGTAACATACTCCCCAAAATACTTTCTAACTCAAGGTTAAGAAAAAATAAAAATAGCCAAATGAAATACATTTAACACTTGTTTCTACACTACTCAAAAAGGGACTTAATGAAATTACCATGTCTAATAAATGAAAAGAATCAAAGATATGCCAATTTCCTCAACCTGAGAATAGTAGCTACAACCCAGGAAATTTTTTTTAACTTCATCAAGGTGTGGTTCAGAGATTATTATGAATACTACCAGTCAGGAACAAAGGCAAAACATGTTCTTAGTATAAGCAGAGTGCTAAGGGAGAGAGGAGATCATTGAATGAAAAAGAACTGTGTGAATACATAAATATTTAACAGGGTAATTAACAGAAGTGTGTCTACAGCTCAGTGCTTTTTGGTGAGCTGCAGACGTCCACGATCTATCTATTCCACTCACCCACCGCCAAAGTCTAACAAGATATTTTATACTTCTAGATGTGATAATAAGAAAGTGCTTAAGTTTAAACAACTGTAACGTGGTTTTCTGGATAACTCACACAGAGGGAAAGACTGGTATTAGAAATCAAAACTTCTCATTAGAGTTTTGAAAAACAGGAAACCTGGCTGCCATACAATGGGTTCATTTCAAAACAGAGACCTAGTTTTCGAGAAGTTACACCCACAAAAAATAAACACAGTTTCAGTAAATTATACTTAGCTGGTACCTGCTTCTAAGACTCACAGCTGAGAAAGTGATTGCCCCTTTAAATAGCATGCACAAGAACCATCATAAACATCAGCTCTCCCGTAAAACCCACCTCTTAAAGACAGATAGTGGGCTTCTAAAACCCAAACAGCTGTTTTGAAAAACAAGGAACAGTATTAGCAGGTTATTAACGAGGCCAGCCATGTCCACCCTGCTGTTCCTGGCTCGATTAGAGCAGTAGAAAAAGGGCAGAACCGCTCTATCGGGTGTGATCCCAACAATTAGGCAGCAGTGGCGGTATCAATTCACTACTTCATTATCGTCTGCTCTGCAGGCATCCCCCACAGCGCTGGACAAACCATCTGTCTTGGAAGGTGACGCGCGATGTATCAGGAAGGTGGACGATGCTATGTTGTTTCTTATCATTAGCTGCAAAAAAAATCTGTTGGAAGAAATCTTTCACAGCGAGGTTAGGCTGTACTTTTTTCCAGTCAAGAAACAGAAGCAAAGAGGCAGTCCTGATGTTTTCCCCCTCTGAAGCTTTTGGCTCTGGTGTTCGGTTTAGACCGGCAGGTGACTTATCAATCCACAATAACAGAGGCTGTGAGGGATATCACAGAAACCAACGTCATTCATCATTCGGAACCTGCAAAAATAGAAGCAGATAATGGATGACTAACACATTACAGCATTTGTCCTCAGCAAATCCCTGTTGAGGCTTTTTAATACATTAATACTTTCATAAGCTTTAGCCCAACCCAGTGAGAAATGCCTCGGCTGTTGATCTCTGTCTTTCTTCCTCCACCCCCACACAATTACCGTTCCACATTTCCTTCCTTACATCTTTTCCCTCTATGACTAAAAAAGCATTTCCAACCTCTGATAATATCTTGCTCTAGCTAAGAAAAGTTATTCACATAATAGATCACTGACATGTGAAAAAGACGACTGAAGGAGAAACAGAGAGAAGCTGAGACAGAGCATTGGGATACAACAGTAATCAGAAAGATTATGAGAACAAAGGCATGCCTCTATATGCATCGTGAAATCTTCTAAAAATCCTGTAAATTATGAACTATTAAGTGAGATGATATGGAAATAGCGGTTTATAACTTTCAAAAAAGCACTTCAATTATGGGGAAACGAAAAAAAGAGATACAACAGTGCCACTTAGCTAGCATCTACTACACACTAACAAACATGTTTTATGAAGAGATTCCTCAGATTGACAAAACAATCAGGACATTTGGAACTAGGGTCATATTTTAATGTTCTGTATTGTGAAGTCTACTAAAATACACTTAAAATTCTGTTTACTAGTTTTAATATGCACGGCTTCTTGTTCACTGAATGTTTCAGAAAGTATAAGTTTTAAGGTTCACGTTCGGAAGTCAGGTATTTAAAATCATGCATCACTGCCTATATACATTCGCTTTCTTTAAAAAAGATTTATTAATTAAAAAGATTTATTTAAAAAGACTTATTATACCAGTCACCATAACCACAGGAGAAAACCACGTATATCTAACCACCAGTATAAGAAAAACAAACAATTCTATGCTAGCATTATATAAAAGTTTCAAAATAATATATTTTATATGCTGCTCTACAAATTCAAAAGATATTAAAGATGATTTAAAAAAAACATAAAATACATGAAATATACAAAGTTCATCATAATGATTTAAGAAATATACCTTACACTAAATATAATTCAAGCAAGATTAAACCTCCAAAAAAGACCTTGTTGCAAACAATTGTTCCTTGAAAGCCGAGGACCTAAGCACAGAAAGGGGACTAATGATAATGAGGTACTAAACTGACTAAAAAGGAAGCCAGGTTAACCCTATTCAGAGGTGGGAATGAGTCATTTGAGTGAGAAGGAAGTAAAATCACTGGAAGACAACTAGATGCTCCCTGAGTTGACTCTTAAAATCAATCAACATTCTATTAAGAACTCACTACATGCCAGGCATTGTGCTAAGCACTTGGGAAACAAAAAGGGGCAAAGGACAGTCTTGCCTTCAAGAAGCTTACAATATAATGGAGGGAGAAACATGCAAACAAATATATACAAAGTAAGCTGTGTACGGGATAAATAGGAAATAATTCAAAGAGTGAAACGCTGGAATTAAGAGGGGTAAGTGAAGGCTTCCTGAGTCTAGAAGATGGAATTTTAGTTGGGTAGGTAAAAAGGAGGGAGGGAGGGAGGAAGAAAGGAATAATTTAAAGCCCTTTTTTCCAGAGTTTTTAATTGCTTTGACAATAAGTTTTCCGTTGTTTGTGTGCGCCTCACTATCATCTTAAATTTGTGGCCATTCCTCTAGTCTAATGGATGTTGTCAGTCAATCAACAAGCATTTATTAAATGCTTGCCATATGCCAGGCGCTCTTGTGTTAATGGGGTGGTGCACACTGGGTTTCTGGGAAGAATATTTTGTAGCCACACTTCTTCCTATGTTATCTTAGTAAGTACTAATCCTATGAGTTAATCATGTTTTATTCCATGAAAGATTCTGTAGACATGAGAAAGCCAATTAAAATTATTTTACTTTATATCCAGACTATAATGAAGGCAAGATAAAAATTATTTAGCTCAGTGGATAGAGCACTGGGCCTGGAGTTAGGAAGACCCGAGTTCAAACTGACCTCAGATCTTCTTATCTGTGTGACCCTGGGCAAGTCACTTAACCCTGTTTGCCTCAGTTTCCTGTAGAAGGAAATGACAAACTATTCCTGTATCTTTGGAAAAAACAAACAAACAAACCTCAAATGGGGTCACAAAACTCTGAGGGAACAATAGCAACAATAAGAACAAAATTATCCAAAAAATTATTAATATAATACACTTCAATTATTATCTTATTATCTTATCTATTATTAAAGATCTTATGATTAAAATAATTAAATTCTTATTACTCTTAAGTAAGTTCAAAATCTTCTGTGTTGAGATCATATGTAAAATAGTCTTTTATATGGATTCCCTTTCTCAAGGGCATGGAAGCCCAGGTCCAAGGTATGGCGTGGGAAGTGTTTGCCCAGGTTAGGAGGAACAAGTCAACAGTGGTTGGCAGGTGTTAAGATGGTCTGGGAGGGTGGATGGCTGGATAGGATGTGAAACTAAAGCACACACTTTGTCTTAAAATAAAATATGAAAATACTGAATTTGATATGTGTTGTGAAGTCATGAGAATATTAGTCAAAGTTGAGAAATTTAATTAAGAATAACGTCTTGTTATTTTCCTTGTGGAAGTATTTTCAGGACAGGGTGATTTGATGACTAATAGGCATATTTAGAGGGAGTCTGTTACTGATGACTGGGACTGGAAAAATAAAATTGGTTACTGTTGTTAAGTTACTGCTGTAATAGAATCACAGACTGAATGATACCAGTGAGATTTTTCTATTATTTCTCTAATAGGTATCCAATCAATGCTGACTGTTAGGGGAAGATTACCTCATAATTACTATATGTCACATGATATGAGTCTAATGTCCCTATGTTGAAAATGACCAGTTGAATTGCTACATCTTTGGAAATCTGTAGATGTGTAGGCACACAGGAGTTATTTTCCACATTTATTATAACCTGAGCATTACAAAATCTCATAAGTTTCTATCCCTAGTAATTTGAAATGAGTGTTAATTACAATAGAACTGAGATAAAGTTACCCTTTAACCTAGGAAAATAGATGATTCTAAAACAAAGTGTTTTGTTCTTCTTTTGCTCTTTATTTCTATGTATTTCTAGTATTTCTTGTATTTTCTAGTATTGATGCTACTTGTCACCAAAGGGATTTTTTTTTTTTACTAAG
>CM053590.1:169925253-169953663 GCA_028646515.1 Pseudochirops corinnae | reverse complement strand
AATAAAAAATTACCTGAAAATATGTAATTATCTTATCTCTAATGAGATAGGCCAAGGGCATGGTGATAGTGGCTCTAAAATATTTGCTATTGTAATTGTAGCAATTCTTCACTTCTATTTATATAATCACTATGAATTAAACTGAAAAGCTTTCTTACAGGGTGAGGAACAATTCTTCACTTTTTCAAAGAAAATATGACACTATTGGGTTAACCAGCTCCGGAAAGGTAGTACTATTATTGCTATACCATCCATTCTGCTGTATTAAAAAGTTCTGGTTAGCATTCATATTGCTGTTTTCTAAAGGTAGCTGAGCCACTGCCAGTTCAGTATCAAACTGTATCCATGTAACAATTCACAAGTGTTTTTTTTGTTTGTTTGTTTTGACCAAAAAAAGAGAATTATTTGGCGTTGAGTCATTTTACTTTAGTATTTCAAGAAGTTATGATACAAGTTTTCTCCATCAATACATATTGTTAAGTCCTCTTGTTCATCTTTAAGAGAAGCCTTTCCCAGTTATCCTGCCCTCAGAGATTGCCTCTGATTTATCCTGTATATATCTTGTGTTTACACATTGGATTTTCCTTCCCAAGTCAAACATCAAATCTCCAAAAAGAACAAGACTACAATCTAGTCACCATCTAGGATTCTTTCCAAAATGATTAAGTTATCTTTTATTTAGGGGAGGTTTGAAGAATGAGTTCAAAATTGGTACTTAATGATCTGCTAAAAGTTCAAAAGATTTTTCTTTTTCAGCAATGTGTCAGGAACTGAAGTTGCCAAAGGGCAATGGGAAAGTACATGGTGGACATGAACTGTGTACAAAATACCATAAACCATAATTTACACAGCAGAAGTAGCATAAAGGATTTCATCATGATGAAAAAAAGAATGATTGAACACGCTGTGAGTGCAAAGGGTTAACTGATGGACACTCTATGAGTTTTATTAGTATCCTTATGATATCCAAACAACTTGAGGAAGACGCCTTGATTGCTGGGTAGAAACCTGTGGCAAATTGATGATATGATTAGGCTATGGATGAGGGTTACAGTGATTGGGTATATACATGGACAGGTTAGATCCACATTTCTGAAGGGAACACTCTTATAAATGAGATCACATATCCATTGGAATGTTGGAGTAGGAAGTCAAGTACTGTAAAGGTTGTTGTTCAGTCATTTCAATCATGTCCAACTCTTTTGTGATCCCATTCGGGGTTTTCTTGGCAAAGATACTGGAGTGGTTTTCCATTTCCTTCTCCAACTCATTTTACAGACAAGGAAACTGAGGCAAATAGGGTTAAGTGTCTGGCCCAAGGCAACACAGCTAGGAAATATTTGAGGTCAGATTTGAATTCAGGAAGATGAGTCATCCTGACTCCAGGAGTTCTATCCACTGCTTCCTTTTAAGGCACTATTTCTTTTAGACATTGTTTGACAAGGCAACTGGTATAGCAGTTGATAGCTTTGGGCCTAAAGTCAGGAAAACCTGAGTTCAAATCTAGTCTCACACACTTACTACATATGTGACCCTAGGTAAGTCACTTAACCTCTGTTTGCCTCAGTTTCCTCAACTATAAAATAGGCATAATGCCACGTACCACTCTGGGTTGCTATGAGGACTAGATGAGGTAAGATCTATAAAAGTGCTTATCACAGTGCCTGGCACACAGTAGGCATTGTATAAATGCTTATTTCCTTCCCCCCATGTCTTCTTTTCATCAGTGCCATGGAAGAAGATAAGAGGTTAGATGGAAGGGGTTAAGAAATCAGTAATCAACAAAATCCATTTAAGCCTAGCTTTCCACTTAAAATGACAATATGAAAAGTCCTAAAGAGCTCAAATGTCTCCAAAAATACTCCAGCAAAGTTCCACAAAACTCCCAGAAGAAATAATGATAAAGAAAACAAAAAATAAATGTATTCCAGGATTTTGTCTTTTTAAAAAATCTTTGCAGTATAGTGTTGTGTGATGTTGATTATGATTCCTTGGTATCTGAACTCCTTCTTTTTTTAGCTATCTGCACAATTCTTTTTGAGGGAGGAAGACAGAGATGCTCTGAATTTTGGCTCAGAGCTTCTGAGTTCCCAATTTGATTGTGTTTTCTTTTGTTCCCTGAGTCATGTCAATAAACATCTATTAATTGCTTCTTGCATGAGAGGCACCAGAGAATTACAACTATAATCAAAAAGAAAGAGAATCCCTTCCCTCAAAGAGCTTACATTCAAAGGATGGAATACAACATCCAAAAGAGAGCTTAAAAGCTTAGGGAGGATGAATGTTGAAAACTATCTTTTCATGTAATTAGAAAAAACAAAAACAACTAAGTAGGGGAAAAAAGCTTAGTGTGGGGAAGGAGGAATGCTCATTTGGGAGCATTGTAGAAAAAGTCTGAGGTATCAGAAATAGAGCCTGGAGAGGAATGAAGAAATTATCAGCTTTGTCACTTTCCTTAATGCTAGATAGATTCTTTGTATTTTCACTTTTCCACTCTGTTTCTAATAGCTCCAGGGACTCACCTTTTATTATTACTTTAAATATGGTACTTAGTCTAGTTGTTTGCTCATGGTTTTCAGAGAGATAAATGATTATTAAATTATATTTCATTAGCCTATTTCCCAGGTTGATTTTGATAAAAGATACCTCACATATTATTACAATTTTCTACTCTTTAGGGTTTGTTCTGTTGTTTATCTCATTGAACTATTGAGTTCTCTTGGCTCTAATTTATTTCAGGGCATCAACTACTTGGGTCAAGTGGTCTACCTTCTGTTTATAGCTCTTTTAAATTTTTTAAGAGCTCTAATTTCATTTTAAAAATATATCTTCTCACTTCCTTACATCCATTATGAGAATCCTTGTTGGGTAAAAAATTCTGTTTTGTTTTTTGAGGTTTTATTTATACTTACTGTGTAGTTACTTTTTTCTTCTGGGTTTACATTTGGGCTGATCTTAAGCCATAATATTTTTTAATTGTATTATGAGTTTTCTTCTGTTTACTCATTTCCCCCCCTGGACTTTGAGTTTGTACCAGAATCAGGCTCTTTTCCCTCCAATATTCTTTGCTAAAGTATGCAGATATTGCCTGACATTATCCTTGCTGAACTAGAAATGCTACTTCCACTGCTTTGCTTAAGTTCTAGATGGGTTCCGGTTTTTTTTTTTTTTTTTTTTTAATCTTTTTGGGATTTTTGACCTGGGACTATGAACTTGTTTCAGAACTAACACCAATCTCCATCCTCTGCTTCAATCCTGATTTCTTCTTCTGTCTTTTGGTAGGTCAACTAGAATCCTGACTTTGGCCCTGTCTCTGACTCCTTTGACTTTCAAAAATCACAACTTGGAAGCTGGCTTTGTTCCCTGATAAGGGCCTGAGGGATGCTGACCTGATATCACAGATTATACTGGCTCTGTGCCTTCTGGATGCATCCTGCCTTGTCTGCATCTCCTTGACCTCCTGACACTGTTAATGAATATCAGAGTTCATGCTTATCTGAGGATGTGTGAAGAGCACTGTGTCTCTCTGTTTCCCTGGGTAGTCATCTACTGGGAGCTAGGCTTTCTTCAGGCCTCTCAGAGGGCCCCAAGGTCTGACTTGCTGTTCTTACACAGTTCCTTGCCAGGTACTGTCTTGGTCCTTGGTTGGTTCCAATAGGCCAGGACCCAGATCCAACTGGCTTCAGAATCTATTTCAGGAGATAAAGCTATTTTCTAACAACAACAACTAACTAGTTAACCCAGTGCCAGGCCCTGATGCTAAGTGTTTTACAAATAAATATGCTCTCACTTGATCCTCATAACAACTCTAAAAGGTGGGTGCTATCATTCTCCTCATGTTATAGTTGAAGAACTAAGGGAAACAGAGGTTAAGTGACTTGCCTAAAGTTAAACCTCCAGTAAATGTCTGAGATTTGATTTGAATTCAGGTCTTCCTGATTCTGGGTCCATGGGCCTATTCATGACACCACCTAGCTGTAGGGCCCCACCCAGAATGCCAGTCAGCTTCTGGAAGTACAGACCCATATAGGATGGAGGGACATATCGGTTTTAGTGATCATTCCTTCATCAACAGCCTTTAAAATTTTTTCCTGCAGAAGCTGGATTCAGCTGAACCCTTTCAATTCACAGCCTTTATTAGAAGTAAATGTTCAAGATAATAACAACACTATAGTGTAGTATTATTAAATACTATACTAGGCAATACTATTATTATACATGATTAGGTATTATTACAGGCATTATTATGCCACTATTATGAAATAATAACAATATTTAAAATAATAGCATTTATATAGTGTTTCAAGGCTTGCGAAGTGCTTTATACATATTACCCAACTTGCTCTTTTCAACAATGTGAAGTAGAGTCTATTATTATTTCATTTCACAAGAGGATATGGAGGTTAATAGAAGTTAAGTGACTCATGTAAGGTCATATAGCTAGTGAGTATGAGGCAGGATTTGAATACAGATCTTCTGGACTTCAAGTCCAGTACACTAGTCACTGTGCCACCTAGCTGCCATCTCTATACTGCAGTAAGGTATATAGATTTATATTATGTGGGCTTCTGTGAATGTTCCCCATTGAGTAATAATACAGATTAAGGTGTTACTAATATTTGTCTCTCTACCTTTAGAACATTGGCAGAATTTTTTTTTATCTAAAGCACTTAAAATAAGAAGAGAACTACCTGAAAATTCATGTTTTTTTAAAACATCATTACTTTGTTCATTATTGCTAACTTGTGTATATTTCTATTATATTTAAATTTATTCAAAATTGCAAAAGATAAAGAAATCACACATTATTGTTGCAAGAATTTAGCAACTATAATATTTAAAACTTGCTGGTGGGGAGGAGGGAAGAAAGACCAATTTATCTCTTTTGAGTTACAAGTTACTCAGTATTAGAAAAATCTAGAAGAAAAATTTGTCCAAAAAAAAAAAAAAGCAAGAAAGAAAACATAAACTGGGATTTACAAAAAAATAGCAATGATTTTTTTTTTTAACTTCACCTAAAGGTCATGGATTAAACTACAAATCCATTCAAAATTTCACCAATGAAATGTTCTTTGAAAATAAGTGTTGGGGCAGCTAGGTGGTGTGTTGAATAGGGCACTGGCCCTGGACTCAGGAGGACCTGAGTTCAAATTCAACCTCAGACACTGAACTTTTACTAGCTGTGTGATCTTGGACAAGTCATTTAACCCCATTTCCCTTGCCTTCCCCCCTCCAAAAAAAGGAAAAATAGTGTTGGATTTTTTTGGTAGCAAAAAAAAAAGTAGAGAAGTAGATGGTTGACAGTCAGTTGGGGAACACTGAATAAACTGTGGTATAGAAATGTAATGGAATATCCACCCCATCACTGAAGCTCATTACTTTACTTGATTTTAGTCAAGCTCCCTAACATCCCTGGGCTTGTTTCCTCTGCTATAAAATGAAGGGGCTAGAAAAATGGCCTCTGATGTTCCTTCCAGCTCTATATCACTGATTTCACTTCTCTTTTCCCTCTCTCTTTCACCAAGGTCTTATGATTATTTTACTATAGAAATTCAGAGAAACATGGAAAGAATTGTATGAAATAATGCAGAATGAAGTAAGTATAACCAAAAAAATATGCACAATCACTATAGTACTATAAGTTAAAACAGGAACAACCCTGAAAGGATGCTTAACTCTGATCAATTACAGTGACTAATCTTTGTCCTGAAGAACAGGTGATGAAAAATACTTCCTCCTTTTAGTAAGTAGAGCAGTGGACCCTATAGCAGTGAAGCAGTACATATATTGGCACTCTCAATCACTAGGAGCATTTGTTTTGCCTGATTTAAGAGTTTTTTTTCTATGTTACAATTGGTTCTTAGTCGGGAGAGGATGGTAAATTCACATAGAATTCTGATAGAGAAACAGAAACCATAAATACCACTCCCACTTTTTCTCCTCCTTCTACTATTAAGTCTGCATCATCAGAACCTTTTTCTTTTCAAAAACAGGCATACAGACACAGACACACACACATACACATATTCTAATTTGTTTTCTATTTTGCTTTCAAAAGAATCTATGGTACTTCATATGTATAAAAGTAATATAATGTGGTGGTTGGCTAGAATATTTCATCCATCTGAATGACCAGGACAGACTGTTTTACCATTAATTCAGAGATTGTTATCAGCTCTGTAGGCAGCTGAAAATGTTGGACTGGACCCAGGCAGGTTCCATTCTTCTACTTTGATATATTTAAGAGAATATAAGTATATTGTCCGAGTTATTTCTTTCATGGACAAAGGCAGATTGTTTGTGTTATCTTTCCTGAGTAAATCTGATTGGGATAAAGTTTTTGATGTGTTCAAAAGGTTGATTTAAATAATGTAGAAATCATGAAAATTTTTATGACATAAACAATAATAAAATACCCAGATTGCCTCTTTAACCAAAAGCCAGAGATTTGACTTGGAATAATTACCAAATTAAAATTTAGCTCAGTCTAATTCACTTCTTCCTGAATCATCATAATAGTCTTGTTATCTTTACATTACACACTTACCATCAAAATTGCTAACAAAAAAAAAGAAAATACAATTTGTCTGCCTTCAAGAGATCAACATCTTTCAACAGTAGGTGTTATCATAACAAACTGTTAATTTTAGCTACAGAAAAAAAATGAATGGGTTAGGCAGTATTAATTATTTGCTTGAAAGGATACAAAACATAAGAAGATGAATTTTCCCTTGCATTTTGATATTTAAATCACCATCAGTATAACATTGTAATGAGATAAAAGTTCATTAAGGCAGCCTTTATTTTACTTTGTTATGCAAAAACAGAACACACTAGAGGAGAAATTCCATATTAAGTTGCAATTATCCTCCAAGGATATAGCAAATGAGACATCATTAAAATATTTAAGTTTAATTATGCAATACATATAGATACTGAATCAAAATACATATGCACACAGTATAAGTACTTCAATCATACTTTTGAAACCTTTTACTTCTGATTTTTGCTTTCAAAGAGAAAGTCAACATTAACAAAACCACCAAGGCTGAGACTTTGCCTTCTCTGACAATGTTAATCATTTCAATAGTTATACCAAGCAAACTCAATGAGGAAATAATTACTCTTTTGGTCCTATAGCTCTCCAATAATTGCGTGTAGAAAACCTAGCAGTTTGGTTCCGCCAAGTAGGACTTTTCCCATAGTAAAAGTTCCAATTTCACCCCTAGCCTAGAGTACTACTATACAATTATTCTTGCCTGTTTCCTGCTTTCCTTCTTTCAGTGTCCAAAAAAGGAAACTTGATTGGATCATTTAGTCTGCTAATTGTATCCATTCACATCCTTCCCACTAACTGCTCTGTACCCTGGGTCATTTCAATGATCACTGTCACACTTCTATTCAACAAACATTTATTAAGCTTCTTCTACATTCAAGATTCTATGCTGAAAACAAAATGGTGCCCTCTTTTAAGCAGTTCATCGTGTATTTGAGTAACATGACATTCACAGAGAGATATAAATGTACAACATATTCAGTGGAATTTCAAGAGAGAAAAAGCAGTAGAATCTGGGAGGCGGAAATCAAGAAAGTCTCTTTCCTATATGTGACTCTATTTAAAACTATCGGCAGTGACATTCTTCCAGAATCAAGAGTTTTGAAGATTGCTAATTATCCATGATTGACCTTAAAAATCAGTCGACCAATTACAAGATTCCTTCCCTCCTCCCCATCAAAAGATCAGAGGATAAGTTTAAAAACAATGAAACAAGTTGCCCCTACTCCTCATTTTCTCATTCTTTATAGTCATCATCAACACCAACAAAAAATTGATTGAGTCTCCACTGTGTTCAAGGCCCCCTGAGAGATACAAATAAATATAATATGGGGTCTGTACACTGAAAGAGTTCACAAATTAGTTGGAGAAAGAGAATTTTTATGATAACACACACATTGCTTTACTGTAACAAAGCAATTTGCATGAACTATATTTTTTGATTCTCCATACAATCCTGTGAAGTGAGGTTAGTAATATGGTATTACTCCTACATTATAAAAGATGAAAATGGAACTTCAGACAGGTTCAATGACTTGCCTAAAGACAAAAACTGCAAAAAAGATAAATAGTATTACATGTGACAATGCAATGAGACCAATTTTCATATGGGATTTTGGAAACCCTTCCACTGCTTGACAGTCATACTTTCTATATCATCAGCATTAAATGTATTTTCTGCAAAAGACTTTCTCCTTTTCCTTAACTAACTTTATCTTCATCAGTATGTCTTCCCAAGCACGGGGCCTTCCTTTTACCTACTGCCTACATCAACAAGAATTTTTTGAATACCTCCTTTGTATTAGGCACTTGGTTAAGGGCTAAGTACAAAACATTATATTATATATGATCTCTGCCCTCAGAATGTTTGTATCTAATTGAAAAAAAAAACCAAGATAGGTCAATCATTTACATGTGTATATATGTATGTACCTAGTATGTATGCATATATATATATATATATGTAAGTAGACATACATATATATGTAGCTATATACACACATAGAGTGACATACACATATATATGGCATCAGGGCAGCACCGAGCAGTAGATAGTAAGCTAGAAGCCAGTAAGACATGGATTGAATTCCTGTCTCTGGCATATACTGATTTTGTGTCTCCTCTAAACACCCCTAGACAACTTCTCAGACTAGGTTGCAGAACAGTTGTTAATATACATCGGTAGAGGGAATTTCCTCCTTGTTTAGTTCCTATACTAAAGAAAGCATTAGTAAATCACCAAAGGGGTGGCTAGGTGGCACAGTGAATAGAGCACCAGACATGGAGTCAGGAGGATCTGAGTTCAAATCTGGCCTCAGCCACTTAACACAAAAACTAGCCGTGTAACCTTGGGCAAGTCACTTAACCCCAATTGCCCTCCAAAAAGCAAAAAGAAAACCAAAAAACAAAAAAAACCCAGTAAATCACCAAAGATACTACTAAAGAAAAGGTAGGATATAGAATCCTAGTATTTTGGAGCTGGAAAGATCTTCCAATATCAAGTAAGTCCAACCATTTTGTTTATACGTGGAGAATCTGAGGTATGCACATGCAAGTTACTTGTTCAATTTACATGACTAGTAAGTGACTGGGTTCAGACCTGACAATTATAACACAGGGTCTCAATATTCCAAGTATTCATAAATTAATTGGAGAAAGAGGGCCTTATATTAATAATAGCTCTATAACTATAGTCCATCATTATAATCTAGTGCTCTTTTGACTCTATGAGTTGACCCTGCCTAGAGTAAATATCCTGCATTGAACAACTGAACCCAGAACTCTGGGATGGAAAGCAAGAACTATACCAATAACTTAATGACATATTCATGTAAAATTTGAAGAATTATTATTAGTACTAGTAGTAATAGTAGTAGTATTAACACATGTACATGCTAGATACCCAATATACAATACATTCCCAATACAGTATATATCAAATAAGATCAAATACATACATTTACAATCCAGTATCATTTGAGTAAGTTCAAAATGATTTAAAGGAGTTCAAAATAGGGAGAGATTATTTTGGATTGTAAGATTAGGGAAAGCTTCATTGAAGAATCAGGACTTGAGCTGTCCTTAAAGTATAGGAGTGAGCGGGAAGACATCCTGGGTAAGGGAGACAGTGGGAATGAAGGGAAGGAAAGAAGCATGATGTATTCAAGGAGTAATGAGCAAAACAATTTAACTGGATAGGAGAGTTTGTTTAGTTAGATAGTAAATTAGAGAGGTAGACAAGGATCAGACCATGAAAAGTTGTGAGTGCCAAGTTAAATATTTTAGGCGTTCATTTACAGGGAAAGAATGGGAAGACATTTAAAGTTTTTAAGTAAGAGCATGACATGTAGAACATGATTGTTTAGAAAGATTTATCTGGTGTGTTGAACAGATTGATGGGAAAGGGGAAGACTGGAGGCAGGGACATTAGTTGAAAAATTAATCATAGTGCAAAAATGAGAGGTGGCATTGCCTGGTGGCAATGGAAATAGAAAGTAAATGATGGATACAAGGTCCATCCTCAGATATACCAGAAAGGACCAGGGTAAAACAGTTATTTTAGGATGTCATTCTATGAGGCAATATTTTCTTTTTTAAAAACACAAACCTCTACTGAAAGCCATCAAAAATAATCCAACATCTGTAATCTATACTTATAGCCACATGATTGAATGGAAAAATCAGAAAGGAAGGAGAAACACTTTTTTCCAAAAAATATTATCAATAAATACTTTTAAATCCTGGATTAAGAAAGATTTTACATAGGCTCTTAAAATGACTGAAGTACTAGACATATCCCCATATTTAATAGTAACATAGAGAAGCAGCTGATTGCTTTTTTTACACTTTAAAACAACTTTGTTGCAGCTTATATTTCACCCAATTTCTACTAATCTACACTTTTTATGTTTCTTCCAGAAAAAGCAGTGATTGTACATTTGTAACATTTAATTTTATCAACATTGATTGATATGACATCATTCTTTGAAAACAATCCCAGGGATTCTTCGAACTTTTAAAAAATGAAGTAAAAATCATGTTATTTTCAGAGGATCATAGATTTAGAAACAGATGGGACCTTGGACACCATCTAGTCCAGCCCCTTTATTTTACAGATTTAAAACACCCTGAAGTTCAGAAAACCTCAGTGACATGTCCATGAATCCACAGGCTTAAGGAATCGCAGAATTTCAGAGTTGGAACAGATTCTAGCCAATCCTTATAAATTAGTAGAGCCCATTTGGTAATACCTTTAATGTCACTTTCACTGAAAAAAATCATGCCGTTTTTCTGATGTGTAACCATGTGACAGCACTCTTTCCTTATGGGCAGCTTTAGTGGGAATATCACTGGCTTGGGAGTCAGAGATCTTGTATTCAAGTCTTCAAAAGTTCCCATGGGCTTAATTAATTTATACAGATGACTCCCAGAACTGAATATCCAACACTATTCTCTCTCCTAAGCTCCAATTATATATTTTCAACTGTCTTTTGGGCATTTCAAATTGAACGCCCTTTAGGTATCTGAAATCTAATATGTCCAAAATATAACTTTTTCTTTTCCTCCTTAAATCCATCCCTCTCCCAAACTCCCTCATTTCCTTTGAGGATGTCATCATTCTTCTAGTCTCTCAGGTTCACAATCTCAGCATTATTTTAAATTCCTAATTCTAATTACTGAAAAATCTTTTTGTTCCTACCTTCACCATATTTTTTGCTTTTTCTCTGTCCTTTTACTCACATAATCAATACTCTTGTCTAGGCCTTCATTGCTTCTTTTTTTTTTCTTGAAGGGGAGAAGGCAAGGCAATTGGGGTTAAATGACTTGCCCAAGGTCACCCAACTAGTTAAGTGTCAAGTGTCTGAGGTCACATTTGAACTCAGGTCCTCTTGACTTCAGGGTCAGTGCTCTAGTCACTGTGCCACCTAGCTGCTCCCTTCATCACTTTTTACATGGACTATTGTGATGACCCAACTGCTCTTCCTTGCTCATGTCTGTCTTCATTTTCCACATGAAGCTAAAGGTATTTTTTTTCCCTAAAATTCATGTCACTCTTCTATGCAATAACTTTTAGCAACTGCCTATTTCCTTAGTATAAAATATAAACTCCTCTGTTTGATGCTTAAAGTCTTTCACAACCTGGTCCTGGGACCTTGCAAGGACCTTGCCAGCCTGATGCACACTACTTTCTTTCCTGTACTCTGGAGTCTAGCCTTGTTGCTCCTCAAATGCATCATCTCCCACTTATGTGACTTTTTAGTGAGTGTTCCCATACCTGGAATGTACATCTGACTCATTTGAGACATCAGATCTCAGCTCAGTATGGGAGGCCTTTCCTGATTTCCCTATATGCTAGAGATCTTCCTCCCCCATCACCAGTTACTTAGCATTTATGTTGTAAATATTTTGTATATGCGTATATATATGTAAATGTTTTCTCCCACAGAGATGGAAGGTACTTGAGGGCAGAAACCATTTTTTTTTTTTGCTTTTCATAGGGGCAATAGGGGTTAAGTGACTTGCCCAAGGTCACCCAGCTAGTAAGTGTTAAGTATCTGAGGCCAGATTGGAACTCAGGTCCTCTTGATTCCAGGGCTGGTGTTCTATTCACTGTGCCACCTAGCCGCCCTAAAACCATTTCATTTTTGTCCCTGAATTCCCTGCAGTTACCATAGTGCCTGGCGCCTAATTTACTAATTCTTATTGATGGATTGATTGAAGGAAGCTACATGACCCCTCCAGCATCTCTGCCAATAAAACCCCATGGACACCATGGGGTCACAGAGTCAGATGTGACTGAAACAACAACAATGTGAACAACAACAAAATGTGCAGAAAGAAACAGGTATTATATGCTTATACTGTTTTGTTACCTTTCTTTAGATTCTGGTTCCTTCAATAAGAATAATATATTATTACTCCAGGGACAGAAGATAATAGTATTACCGTAATCAAGTAAGAGAAAAACATTTTAGATGGAAAGGGAGAGAATGTATTAAGCCACCAACTCTTGTAGATAACTTATTATAATAGGTTGCCTGAAATAATGAGTGAAAACCAATTTTACTTTCAGCTAATTTAGTTTTATTGAGATATGATGCAAAGTAATTATTCCTAGGCTGGTTTGTTCACTATTTACTATGTCAAAAATTGTATTCATATATAAATTTATATATTTATATGTATATGTATACACACATTACAATATTTACAAGCTCAACTGAGTCAAAGAATGTTAAAAATCAAATTAGTTATTTATATGAAAAACTGTTTTGACATCAGCATCAATCAGATGAACTTCTATCTGATTATCACTACTAAGGTCTGGGGAAAAATAACTTTCTGAGTTCCATTCATTGTCATTTATGTTAAAGCTACATAAATAAAAAATTCTTCCTAAAGGAATTCTTAATAAACACTAGCCAGATCTAATTTGATCAATTTTCAGTTTCAAAAGTTTTAAGAATATTCCACAGTTTCTGTGCAAAAGTAGATATGCTTTAATGACTAACAATTTCATATTTTTTCCAAGTTTACTTCTGAACTAGAAAGATAGATTATCCATAAATATAATTAAAAGCCATAGGAGTCACATGAATTCTACAAGAAAGATAAATAATCCCGGGGGTAAATGATATAAATGATATTTCAGCTCTATAAATATTACAGGGTTGGCTTTTTAAAGGAAAGACAGAATATCATTTTCAGTTATACAGAGACAACACAACCTAATATAAAAAGTCAAACATTTTAGTTTTATTACAAATTAATTAGCTACTTTCATTGCCTAAATTTTACATCTTGCAAAATTTTGAAAGTTACAATTAAAGTTTACTTAAAATATCAATAGATCAAAAGAAATTACACCTTTACTTTAATTACAATAGGTTATAGTAGGATATTTCATTAGATCTAAGATCCCACTGACATGAATTCTCCCTCTAATGATGCAGATTAGAACCCCTTCCTGACCTCCTGTCCCAGGGGGATCTTATGCATGTCCTCCTCCTAGAAAGCTCGCCCAGGAGGGCCATCCAACTGCTGATGATTTTAATCCAGCTCTCCTAACATTTTGTAAATAACAAAGGAACATACAGGCCCTCAGTTGAATATCCCTTACTGTCACTATGTGACCAACCCATCTGCTTTTCCAATCACAAATCTCTAGTGACATCCTGTATAAAGTTTCTCCTGTGAAATTCTTTATTTGTGATTTACTGCAGTGTACTCATGCCCACTATTCACTTCTCCAGGGCCCTCTGATGTGACATGATGGCAAATTATGTTCTTAAGTTTAACATTATCAACCAATTTTGTTTCTTAGTTTAATGGCACAGTGGCTGCCAACATCTTTACCTTCCTCCTACACTTGATTTTATTCACTTTAAATCTGGGCAGAAGAGGATTATTGGAATGATATCTGAACCCTGTTTCGATATTGCTATTTGAGATTAACCTTTGAAATTTTAACATTCTCTCCTTTCTTCCCTCCTACTCTAGCCCCATTTCCTGAAAAAGCAATGATGCATCCAGAGTAACAGAAATCAATGGAAAATGTAATTGAAATCTATACTTCCATTTCTTCTGACCTTTGGTAATTTCTTGCTTAAATTGAAAGTAAAGTCTTTGTGGGTATTTGAGAGTTAGGGAAAAAAGAGATGAAGACAACTATCAGGATCCCTCAAGTTTCAGATTTAAGTTTATGGATTGGGAAGAATAAGCTGAGATGGCCACTACAGCCCCGTCATTAGTCTCACGTACCTCCCTGGTGGGAAGTGTACTGTGGGACTGATATCACCACAGCCCGGGAAAAATAAAAGAGAAAGAAGAGATAGTCACGAAGTTGATGTGAACTGTCTGGTCAGAAAGTGGTAGAAGAATGACTGTTCTTTTTAAAAATTATTTTTTCAAATTACATGTAAAAATGTTTACCATTCATTTTTAAAAGATTTTGAATTCCAAATTCTCTCCCTCTCTCCTTCCCTCTCCTATCCCTTACCTGAGAAGCAAAGTAGTTTGATATAGGTTATACACATGCAGTCATACAAAATGTATTTCCATATTAGTCATGTTGCAAAAGAAAATCAACACCAAAGAAACACATAACACAAGAAAAATAAAGTTGTTTTTTTTAAGTATGCTTTGATGGATCCTGCATTCAGGATCCATCAGTTCTTTCTCTAAAAGTGGACAGAATTTTTCATCATGAGTCTTTTGGAATTGTCTTAGATTATTGTACTGCTAAGAATAGCTAAGTCGTTCACACTGATCATTGCGTAATATTGCTATTACTGAGTACAACGTTTTGCTGGTTCTGCTCACTTCACTTTGTACCAATTCATCTAAGTTTTTCCATGTTTTTCTGAAAAATCCTACTTGTCATTTTTTTTTTTTTTGTGAGGGGGGAAGGCAGGGCATTTGGAGTCAAGTAACTTGCCCAAGGTCGCACAGGTAGTAAATGTGTCAAGTGTCTGAGGCCAGATTTAAACTCAGGTCCTCCTGACTCCAGGGTTGGTGCTCTATCCACTGTGCCACCTAACTGTCCCTGCTTGTCATTTCTTATAGTACAATAGTATTCCATCACAATTCATATACCACAACCTGTTCAGCTATTCCCTAGTTGATGGGCACCTCTTCAATTTCACAGAGGTGCTCTAAATATTTTTGTACATAAAGGTCCTTTTCCTTTGATCTCTTTGGGATATAGATCTAGAAGTGGTATTGTTGGGTCAAAGAGTATTCACAGTTTTATAGCCCTTTGGGCATAGTTCCAAATTATTCTCCAGAATGGTTGGATCCATTCACAACTATACCAACAGTGCATTAGCATCCCAATTTTCCTACATCTCCACCAACATTTGTCACTTACCTTTTCTGTCATATTAGCTAATCTTATAGATATGAGGTGGTACCTCAGAGTCGTTTCCACTTGCATTTTTCTAATCAATAATGATTTAGATGACTAGAGATACCTTTGATTTGTCTGAAAACTACCTATTCATATTCTTTGACCAGTTATCAATTAGGGAATGACTTGTATTCTCATAAATTTGACTCAGTTCTCTACATGTTTGAGAAATAAGGCCTTTATCAGAGAGACTTGCTGTAAAAAAAATTTTTTCCCCAGTTTTCTTCTAGGAATGACTGTTTAATAAACTTTTTTATTATACACATAGCAGTCAAGAAGCTTTTATTTTATTTTATTTTGATCTTCCTTGTCAAGAACAAAGAAGTCATTTAGATCTCCTTTGCTGGCAATGAAAGTAGAAAGAGAAAAAAATTCCAGAAAAGTAGAAAGAGAAAAGAGAGCTTAGAGTGGGACAAAACTAGCAGTTGGAGGAATGAGGAAAGCTTCATATAGAAGGTTTTGGAGTTTTGGAGGAAGTAAAGGATTCTATGAGGCAGAGGTGAGATAGCCAGTGCAAAGTCACAGAGAGGGGAGATATAATGCCATATGTGAGGAACAGCAAAAAAAAAAAAAAAAAAAAAAAAAAAAGGCCAGTTTGGTTAGGCAATAAAGTGGTGAAACAGGAAGCACTGTATAATGAGGCTGAAAAGGTGAGGTGGAGCCAGGTTGTGAAGAGTCAAGGTAAGTAATTTGCCCAAGGACACACTAATAGTAATTATTTGGGATGAGACTCAATTCCTGGTCCTCTGATTGCAAATCCAGTACGCTTTCCACTGGGAAATGACTTGATATGGCCTTTGCTTAAGGAAAATCACTTTGACATTTTTGTAGAGGATGGATCAGAGTAAGGAGAAAGTTGAAGCAGAGATGAAGAATTCATTGCAATAGTCCAAGTGAGAGGTGGTCCTGAACTAAGGTAATGTTTGTGAGCAGTGAGATAATAATGGATGTTGGTGATGCCATGGAGGTACAAATAGCTAGAACCGATCCCTGATAGGTCATGTGGAAGGAGGGAGAGTGAGGAGATGAGAATAACTCTGAGGCTATGAACCAGAGAAGCTAGAAAGACTTGTACCCAACAGAAAAAAAGATGTTCATAATAAGACCAGGTCTGGGGGAATGGAACACGAGCTCCCTTTTGGACATGTTACATTTGGCATGTTTATGGGACATCTAGTTTTGAGTCACCAATATGTAGTTGGTGATATAAGGTTGCAGTTCAGAAGAGAGACTAGGGTTAGACAGAATCCTCTGCATAGAGATAATAAAACTTATAGTAGTAGATAAGGTCACCAAGTGAGCAACACTAGTGAGAGAAAGGAAGACAAGGACAGCACTGTTATGCATTAGTCTCTACCTGTACCCTCATAAGAACAAAAATGACCTAATCTCAGCTTCCTCTAGGCCATCCCTACAGTATTACCACTTTGATATTAGCTATTCTTCTTCAGGGCTTTAGGAGAAGTTCTGGATTTGTAACATTATTCTGTTCAATCCATAGAACTGTACATTTCATTCAATTCAACTCGACCAATTCATTGACTATGAGGCTATTTAGAAAATGTAATCAAAGGCACAAGATGCACCAAGGTAAACAGAGAGGCCTCTTGGTTTCCTCATGGAGAAGGAATCCTAGGAAGTCACAACAATTCCCAAATAGGATAATTCCTGGTGTGACCCTCAGCCATTGTAGCCTCTGTGCTTCTAACTATAAAAGGACCCACCTTGACCCTCACACTTTAATAGTCTATGCCAGGGGTGGGGAACCTGCAGCCTTGAGGTAACAGTGGCCTTCCAGACCCTCAGGTGTGGCCTTTTGACTGAATCCAAGTTTTATAGAACACATCTTTTTGTTAAAGTGATTTGTTTTGTGAAGCTTGGATTCAGTCAGAGGGTCACACTTGAGGACTGCAGGTTCCCCACCCCTGGTCTATGCCCACAGGACAATAAAGACATTAGTCCAAATATAGACATACCTGGAATGATTACATTGACTAGTTTGCTTAAAAACGATTTATGAAGGTGAAAGTGTCTATTAAGAGATTCCTAACAGTATAAATATCTCAATCTTTTACCTTCTAACTATTTGGAATGGTGTAACAGTAATCAATTTAGCAGATACTTAGCCCTAGGTTACTAATGGGAGTTTGATACTTGAACTTCTCTTCCCAACTCCTGCCAGAAGAACAGGTTTTCTAAAAGTAGTGTGGCAGCAATAAACTCTATGTCGCACCAAGGAAGTGGTTTTCTATTATTACGGCGCAGAGACTTCTCCTTTTGAAAAGGTCTCTACATAAAAGTAGGTAATATCACCCAACTTGGATTGTAGAATGCATCATTTTTGCTTCTAGTTCCTTGAGGGCATGTAGCTGAGAAGCAGGCTTTGAGGATTCAAATCGGAGGATCAAGCAATTTAATTCAAATTCTTACATGCGACCTGACAAGACTAGAATTAGTGGAAAGCCATTCACAGGATTCTGTCTTTGTTCAGTGGTCAAGATACACAGCATTTCTCCTTCTTGTTCAGAGTCAGGCCAATCCACATTTTGAAACCTCTCTAATCGGTCAGCTGAAGAAGTCTGTTTCTGCCTGTCTGTTTTTCTGGGCACAGCTCCGTTCTCTGTTAGCCAGTTAACTTTTCTTTTCTTCGCTTATTTACGTCCTGGTGCTTGGGATCTGAAGCCAAAAAGTAAACAGTATGATCTCATGTCAAGTATGCTTCAGGGCTTTAGGAGAAGTTCTGGATTTGTAATATTATTCTGTCCAATCCATAGAACTGTACATTTCATTCAATTCAACTCGACCAATAACTCCAACATTAACACTCAAGGTAATAAATGAAAATTAAGCATGAGACAACTTTTACATTCACAACACATGTAAAAGACAGAAAGCACTCAGAGAAAGTAAAAAAGTTAAGTCAGTAAGAAATTATTAAGTGCTTACTATGTGGCAGGCCCTCTACTAAGTGCTGGGATCCATGGACATATAGAACACGTACTCAAGTGACTCATGAACCACAAGCTCTATTCTCAAAATCAAAATCACTTTCTCCAGCCTGGGCCTCTCCTCCTCAACCTCCATGCTGCTTGCTCCAAGAAGTTCTGACTTTCTAGCTTGTGCTTTTCCTTATATAAGGTATTAGCTCCCCCCTGTTCCAGCCCCTTCCTGTTATGACAACAGGAGTTCATACCTTCTGTTTCTTAACAGAGGTTTGATATGATTAACTTGAAACTAAGTGTTAAGTACCTGTTAGCTTGCCAATACAAGGGGATCTTCAAATTCCATTACTATTACAGAGTGTCACCCCTGGACCTCATGTTGATTGAGCTCAGGATGCCAGCTAAAGAAATGATCTCTTGAATGGGACCTCTTGGGGCAGGGACAGCTCTACATCCAATTTCAGCAGGAAGTAGTTATGGGAGAAGAGACCTTTACCCCTTACCCCAAGATTCTGAGCCCCATTCATTCAAGGGGGAAAAAAAGGGGTGCTGGTGCCCAAGCCCCCACCCTAAGATATTGTTTTATGTGCTTATTTTCTATTATCCCTGTTATATTGTTGCAAAGTTCTGTTGACACCAGTTATCCCACAGTTACCCCTAACCTCCCATTAACCTATGTAATGAAGTGTGTTGCTAATGTATTTTTGCTATGTAAGAGACGTGAAAGATCTTGGGGCTGAATGTAATGGTAATGGATTAAATTTGAAGATCTTCCCTGCCCCCTTAATAAGTCTAGGGGAATTTGGAGACCTTCCCTGCTTTTAAGCCCCCTAATAGGTTGAATGTAATTATATGGAGACTTTGGTGGGAAGAGTTTGCTGAACAGTGGAACAGAACCCACAGGAAGCTGAGGGTCAGAGCAGTAAAAGCCACAGGGAGAAGAGGATGAACCCAAGGAAAATAGTTAGGCTTGTGAGTAAATTGTGGTGTTCTGGCTTATTAACTTTTTTGCTGCTATGATGGATTCAGCTTTCTGGTTTGGGGATTCAGTTTCTGGTGTCTGAATAAAAGTTTTGCTTCTGTCTTCTATAGGAGAGTCTGCTATATTTTGGGATTGAGCACTCTGCCAGCATATTTACAGTCACCATCAACAGTGTGAATATTGTGTTGGTGCTACATTATGGGCAAAGTCTCTCTGTGAATCTTGGTATCCTTGTCTGTAAAATGGGGATAATGATAACACCTAACATGATGATATAATTAGATGAAATATTGTAAAAGTGCTTTACGAAGCATAAAATGTTTTATTATTTTTATTAATTAGTTATGTCATGATTTCCTTCCACAAATAATTTATTGTTGCTGGGAGAGGAGGGGAGAAAACTTTCTCTTTTCCCTTTGCATAATTCTAGGGATAGGATATGAGTACAAAGGGGAATAGGCTGATCTAGTCTATGAGCTCACTTTTATAGTACACAAAGAAGGTTGTTTCTCTAACAAGAGCTGTCCTTTTGACAAGGTCTGCATGACCCAATCATTCTGAGGCAATTCACTCTTTGAAAACCAATCAGGAATCACCCTGTCCTTTAAATAAGGTACCACTGGGCATACCCTCACCACCCTGTATGGGGAGCTGTCCCTCACTTGCCCACAAATGTTTTTTGTCCTGTAAGCTCATCAAGCTGATTGAGGACTTCACCAAATTGACAGGCCAGGGCAGAAAGTGGGGAGCCAGGGCAGGGCGGGGGAGGGAGAGAGAAGAGAGATCACTGATTAATCACCTTCATATTGGTAATAATATTTACATTTGTGTAGTGATTTACAGTTTTCAGAGTTCTTTCATACACTGCCTCATTCCACTCTTCCACCAATCCTGTGCAACTGAGAGAATAGGTATTATTACCACCATTTTATGTCCAAGGAAAATGAGGATCTACGAGGTAAGACACCAAAGGCCACATGGCTAAGATGAACTGATCCTAAAAGTATGATCTGTGGTACTAGCCCGTAGAACTTTTTATTATTCCCTTCTGCCTCCCTAATGTACAAAACAAAGGGAATACATCATCCCATCATGTTCTGCTCTACCACACATCTATATTACTGTGTTCATTTCTAGACAGATATTTTAAGAAGAACATTAACAAATATGTACAGAATAAAAAGACCAGGTTGCGAAGGACAAAATTATATTCTTTGACTAACTGCTGAAGCAACTAGGAATATTTTAATTTTCAACCAAAAGCGCTCTCTCCAAAGTTACTAATGATCTGTTGATTGCCAAACTGAACAATTTTTTCTCTGTCCTCTTCTTTCTTGACTTTTCCTCAGACTGTGACTTTTTTGAGCACCCTCTTCTTGATACTTTCTCCTCTCTAGGTTTTTGTGACATGCCTCTCTCCTGGTTTTTCTATCAGTCTGACTACTCCTCTGTCTCCATTGCTGGTCATATCTAATAACTACAGACTTCCCCAAGGGAAGAAGTTCTGGTCCCCCTTCTGTTCTCCTTCTATACTATTTCATTTGGTGATCTCATCAGCTCCCATGGTTTCAATGATTATCTCTATGAAGATGACTCTCATACCTATTTGACCAGCCCTAAGCTCTCTCCTAATATACATTTTCCCATCTCTGACTGCCTATTTAGACATCTTGAACTGGATGTCCTGTGGATATCTTAAATTCAACATGTCCAAAACTGAACTCATTTCTTTCTCCTACAAATCTTACCCTCTTCCTAATGTTCATATTATTGTGTAGGAGGGGTACCATCATCCTTCTAGTCACCTCAGTTCCCAATTTACATGTCATCCTCATCCACTCCAATCCTCACATCTAATCGACTCTTAAGTGCTGTTGCTTCTACCTTACTACCTTATCTCACATATGTCCCCTTCTTTTCTCTGATGTTGCCACCATGTTATGTAGGCCCTCATCACGTCAAGCTTGGACTGTTGCAGTACTTTGCTAGTTAGTCTCCCTGACTCAAATATCTCCTCCAAAGATAAGAGATGGACTCCAGTCCATTCTCCTCTCAGCTATCAAATAGATCTTCCTAAAGCTCAGGTCTGACTATGTTACCACTCCTTCCCCTAATAAATTCCAGTGGTTACCTATTATCTACAGGACCAAATATAAAATGTTTGGTTTTTAAAGTTCTATATAATCTGGCCACTTCCTTCCTTTCCAGTCTCCTTACACATCCCTATGGACTTTGCAATCCAGTGACATGAGCCTCCTTGCTGTTCCTTATACAAGATCCTCCTGTTCACAGTGTTTTCATTGGCTATCGTCCTGTCTGGACTCCTCATCTCTGTCTCCTAGCTTCCCTGGCTTCCATCAAGTCTCAGTTGAAGTCCCATCTTCTATAAAAAGTCTTTTCCAGTCTTTCTTAATCTTGTACCTTCCTTCTGAAACTATTTCCAAATTTCTTTTGGATCTTGTTTGTGAATAATTGTTATCTCCCTCATTAGACTGTGAGTTCCTTGAGAGCAAGGACATTTTTGTTTTGCCTTTCTTTGTATGCCCAGTGCTTATAACGTATAAATAATGGCACAATGTTTAGGTAGAGTTGTATACATGCTAAATGACTAACAGGAGAATTAGGAGAGAGGCACGATGGTCGTATCAAAATATCAAAGGGTTATTGGCTAGAAGAGATCAGATTTATTCTGTGTGGCTCTAAATAGCAGATCAAGAACCACTTGGTCAAATTTACAGGAAAGCAGATTTCAATTTAGTATAAGGAGACATTTTCTAAAACTGAGAGTTTCCTTAAACCAGATTTGGTCTACCCTATTGCTGGAAGAAAACAAGCAGAAACTATCAGAATTTCTATATGAGATAATTGGACCAGATGGATTGAAAGGTTTCTTCCAATACAAAGATTATAACATCTGAAGTTGCAGTTTCACAACAGAAAGATTAGGGTATACCATGCAGGGTATAATATTGCAATTTTGGGTAAAACATAAGGAAAGGGAACATGTGGGGAAAAAATAGTAAAACATGAATGGTAGATAGATATCTGCCTAAGCTCCCATTAAAAGCCCAGGCTTATGTTTTTGAAAATAACATGCATGTTAATAGGTTAAAATGAAAATGAAGTGCTCTGCTTTACACAATATTTAATACATGCAACATTCTGCTGGGCCAAAACATTTCTCTTTATGAATCATCACATCACTGATGTCAGCACTGCTCTGGGAGCAGTTTATTAAGTAGCATCTGTTACAGAACATAGGTAGACAGGAAGGGGAAGGGAAAATAAAAATACAGAAATAGAAAGATAGACTAAGATGAAAATAACATTAATTTTGATAAATTTGGGGTGTTTCCACTCTCTGGGTGATTTGCATATTCATATAACTGCATTTTTTAAATTCCAAAGGTTTTAGATAGCTGGCCAATTGCTTTGTTATCTTTTTCCATCTGCCCCCTCCCTGCTTTTTTTTCTATACAACTGATTATAGCCTGCTGCATTCTACCAACAGCTGTATTACAGGAAATGAGAAACATTGCAGAAACCAGTATCTATCTTCTTAGTTACAAGCATCATCCCAAAGATGTTTACAAGACCTTTTGCAGTAATAAACTTCCTATTAAATTATTAATAGGGCAAAACAAGAACAAATACCTTATGAAAATAGCACAGGAATTAATTAAAATAAAATATAGACTTCACTGAAATACAAGAAAAGAAGTATACTTTATAAACAGGGTCTTGGGGTATGTATAAGAGGCAACATGGTATATGGGGACAAGAGTGCTAGACGTCAATCCAGAAAAAAACTTGGTCCTGACATTTACTATCTGTTTGAGCATGGGCAAATAATTTAACCTCCCTGAGACTCAGTTTCCTTATTTGAAAAATGAATAAAATAATACCTGTAGCAATTACTTTTCAGGGTTATCAAAAAATTTCTTAAAAAGATAATGTATAGCAAGTGCTTTGTCAATTTTATTGTGGCAATATTATTAAGAGAACTAGTATTTTGTTGGGAGGGAGGGATGTACAAATGGAAACTAAGAACACAAAATGAACTACTTTTAAATTTAGTTGCATTAATTAATTAATTCAACAAATATTTCTTAAACCCTAAGTACAAGGCATTCTGTTAGGGACTGAAAGGTGCACGACAATATATAAGACATGATCCCTGTCATCCTAACAATTGTAATCTACTGGAAGAAAAGAAATACAGTATCTATAACAAAAGTATGCTAAGTAATAACACTAGTTATCATTATAGCTAACATTGATGGAGTGCTTCCTATATGCCAGGCACTGCGGTAAGTTTTTTTTTAATTATTATCTCATTTGATTCTCACAATAACCCTGGGAGGTAGGCACTATTATGATCTCCATTTTACAATGAAACTGAGGCAATCCAGGGTTAAGAGATTTGCCCAGGGTCACAGAGCTGGTTAAGAGTCTAAGGCTTCTAACAGAAGATGGAACTCGAGTTAAGTCCTGAAGAAACTATTTGTGCAGATGAAAAGTCCAGCCCAGGCAGCTGGAATGATTTGTGCAGACAGAGAAATGAAGGAGAGAAGAATGGGTTTATGAAATAATGAGTAGGCCAGGTTAGTTAAAACAGAAAATGTGCAAAATAAAGATAAATGTGACATTATGTCTCTGTACTAGTAAGATTTGAAGTAGATACTCCAACTTAAATTGTTCCTGTTTGTTTTTTTATAAGTGAATTTGTCAAAGACGGGATAGAAGTCAGTTCAGAAGCAACCATTTCTTTTGTAATTCAAGGATAAAATGAAGCAAATAAAAATGCAAATCTATTTGGAAAGTACAACTGTAGAAATAGTAAATTTCTCTTCCAAAAATTGCAAATGATCCTGCTAATGACAACCTCAGATTTTTAAATTTCTCACACGCAAAGAAATAAAAAATTATTTATTTATTCTTTATTTTTCTACTTAGAGTCACCTTCCTATGCTCCCCCAAGTTCCCGAAGTACTACTTGTTTTTGTAATTAAATCATTACTTTATTGGAGTTTCAAAAGAACCACTTGTCACACAGGAATTTCTCCAAAGAAAGAAACTCAAGCATTTGTGTTGCTGTTATTCCTTCTCATTCTAATGATAAAATCAATATACAAAGCAAACAGACTGATTCCTTAAAAGATGGTATCACATTTAGCACTAGCGGTCAGTAGCTGAAGAACAATGCCACAGAAAGAATTTTCACTATCTTTGATTGTTTTCAAAGGCAATGGTTGTCATGCTGCCAACAAGTGATGCATATTGGCTTTTCTATTTTGTTTGTTCAAAAAAAAAAAAAAAAGCAATTGACCAAAGTCAAACCTTTCCTTAGAAATAAATTTTCTTTCTCAACAAAGCATAAACATTTCTGCATGTAAAACTATGGAACAGGGAGAGGAGGAGGGGAGAAGAGGCTGAGCACAAATGAAGAGGTAGAAATAATGAAATATTCAAAAATGGTTTAAAATAGTTTATTTTCCAGAGCCACTAAAAATGTTTTGTTAAAACTTTCCATAAGAAACCACAACTCCCTCTCTTGTTACCTGGAAATGATGACTCCAGAGGCAGTCAAAAGTGTTTTCTTCAAGTCATGGGATTCTTACAAGGGAGACATTGAGTTGAAGGTGAACTTTAACTGGCTGCTTTACAGTGTATCAGGAATAACACCAAATGATTGATCTAATATCACTCTCGTTTAAATACTTCAAGGATTGGTTATTTCTCCTGAGTGGATACTTCCTTCACCCACATAGAACATAACACTTCAATGGGCACTTTTGTTGGGCAGAATGGACCTTGAGAGCGGAATATTTTCAAATTTCTACATTTCAGAAATTGGGACAGATTGAATAGTTCCAGAGAGGAAAAAAAATAACTGGTGTGTCTGAAGTTCAATTTATTTCCTCTTGCTAAGTGACAGACTTTGCTCCTTTATAACCCTTATTTTTGCCAAATTCTATTTTTTTGGGGGTGGTAGTGGTGGTGGTAAGAGGAGGTTATGTGTTTTTTAAATGATTTATTGATGCTCTTAAAAAAAAACATCACTAGCATTCCTTCTCAACCCTCATAAACCCCTCTCATATAACAAAGAAATAAAGATATATGTGTACATATGTATACATATATATAATTCTAATACTCTTAAAAGAAATATGTCAATATTTCTTTCAAGAGCTATTGATACATATTTTTATTATTCAAATTCTTTTTACAGATCAGTTGGTTGGTTGGTTGGTTGTTGTCTTTCATTCTTGAAAAAGACCAAAATAACATCTCTATGCAAGAATCAAAGTTCAGTGTGTTCAACTGTGGCTGATCAGATCAGTATGAGCTCAGAATGTTCTACCATAAGTTGGGCACAAATAGTTCATGTGAACATTTGGGGTGGATTCTTTAAGTTTGCATATCTTGCATTTCTCTTAAGCTATTTCTATTCTGCTTTGCTCATAGAGCACATCACCTTCTCTGATGCAGGCACACCACTCTGAGTAGTCCTGTGCCATTATCTCCAATGTCACACAATCAATTTCAAAGTTTTTAAGAGAGATGTTGAGAATGTCTTCTGGCTACCATGTGAACGCTTGCCCTTTCCATAAAATATTCTTTTTGGCAAGCATACACTTTTGTATTCGAACAATGTAGCCAGCCCATTGGAGTTGCACTCTCTGAAAGCAGAGTTTGAATACTTGGCAGTTTAGTTTGAGAAAAATCTCGGTGTCTAGTATCTTACTTATCCTGCCAGGTGAGCCTCAAAATCTTCCTAAGATGATTCAAATGGAAGCCATTCAGTTTCTTGGCATGGTGCTGGAATGCTATCCAGGTTTCACAGGCGTACAACAATGAGGTCGGCACAATGGCTCTGTAGACATTCAGTTTGGTAGTCTAATTAATACCTCCTCTCTTCTATACTTTCCCTCAGAGCCTCCCAAACACTGAGCTAGCATCAACCTCATTATCAGTGTGTACATCCCTGGAAAGTACTATCCCAACCTAAGTGAATTTAGCCACAGCATTCAAAACTTCCCCATTTGCTGTAACTGATGGCTTTACATATGAATGGTGTTGTGGTGGCTGATGGAGCTCCTGTGTTTTCTTGGTGTTAATTATTAGGCCAAAATTAGCACAAGCAGCAGAGAATTGATCCATACTTTGTTCATTCAATGCAACCTCTGAAGCTGAAATGCAACAAGCATCTGCAAATAGAAAATCATGCACCAGCACTCCCTCCACTTTGGTCTTGGCTTGTAGCCTTTTCAGATTGAAGAATTTACCATCAGTGGGTAGCTGACCTTGATATCATGTTCATCCTCATTGGAAGCATTTGACAACATGGCTGAAAACATGCTAAAAAGCATGGGAGCAAGCATATAGGTTTGTTTTACAACATTGGTGACTGGGAAAACACCAGAGCATTATCTATTATCTAGAACCCAGGCAAGCATGCCATCATGAAACTGATATACAATGCTGAAGAACTTCTCTGGGCAACCAAATTTTGACATAATTTTCCATAAGCCTTCATGACTGACAGTATCAAAGGCCTTGATAAGATCTACAAACATCATGTACAGACCTCTGTTCTGCTCCTGGCATATCTCCTGGAATTGTTGGGCAGCAAACACCATATCAACCATTCCTCAGCCCTTTTTGAAGCCACACTGGCTCTCAGGTAGATGACTATCTTCCGGGTGAAGGATCAGCCTAGTAAGGAGAACTCTGGCAAGAATCTTGCCAGCAATAACACCATACACACACACACACACACACACACACACACACACACACACACACACACACACACACATATATACATATGTACATACGTATATGTGTGCATACATTTGCCTGGCCTATACTAGAGGCGTTCAAGCTTGATAGCTGCTGCCAGAATTTTTGCTATAGCTTTCAAGAATCCACATTTACTACTACGCTACAATGAGGCATTGGAATAGCATTTAAGTGGGAAAATTTTACTATGAGCTTACAAAATGTGAAAATAATTATTTTTATTTCCACATTTATTCACTTATTCCAAATATGGTTAACATTCTGCTTTCCTTAACTGCAGAAAACCAAAAGCTCAGAAAGCATCCGTGTGTTCCTTTTATTTTATTACATTTCATGCTTTGTAAATTACTTAAATAAGATGGAGCCATTGAATATAGTCTTTGGGTTTTATCACTCTAGACTCTACCTCATGCATGAAGCTTTTCTGACAATGGGCAACTCTTGCTCCTCAAATTCCCTATAACAGCACATTATCTTCAGTGGTGTCAAACTCAAATACAGATGGATTCTGAGATCACCTACGGACTTAGAAAACTATAAGTTAACATTATCTAGGCTGTACAGTATTTTTAATCATTTTGTCAATTACATTTTGATCTGGTGTTAAGCCAAATTTGGATTTTTGCAAGTCTGACCTCAAGAAAGTATTTCTTTGCTTTATCCCATCTCACTGAATATGTGTGTAAATATATACATATATATTTCTGTAAAGAGAAACAGAATTAAAGGAATATATGTGTCAACAGTTCTTGAAAGAAATATTTACATATTTCCTTCAAGAGAATTAGAATAATAAAAAAAATATATGTATACATATATCTATTTTGTTTGTTTTATGGGAGGGGTCTATGAGGGTAAAAGCATCATGCTTATTTTAATATGTCAGCCCCTATTCCTTTCATACCAGTAAATTGTTTTTTTTTTAATTTTATTATACTTTACATCATTCATTACCACAAGATTTTGAGTTACATATTTTCTCCCCCTCTTTCCCCCACCCACCGCCCCAAAACAGCCATCCCAGTGTGTCCCCCCTACCCCAGTCTATTCTCTCCTATGTCACTTTTCGGTGGGGCAGGATGGATCTCCCAACCGCAGTGCCTCTGTATCTCAAGTTCCAGTTGGATGTAGTCAATAATAATAATAATAATTGCATAGATAGATAGATAGATAGATAGATACACATTCATAACATTTGATTATGGAACTCCAGATT
>CM053590.1:169889326-169924753 GCA_028646515.1 Pseudochirops corinnae | reverse complement strand
CAGATCCTATACATGATTGCACGCCACCATGGGGGGGGGGGGGAGGAAGGGGAGAAAATTTGAAACTCAAGTGATTGTGGAGCTGAATCTTGTAAATTAAAAGTAAATGAGCAAATAAATAAATAAATAAATAAATAAATAAATAAATAGATAAATAAATAAATAAGAATATTTTGTTAGTAGGCAGTATGACAGAGTATAAAACATATTGGATTTGGAGTTGGAAGACCCGTGTGACCTTGGGAAAAATTTATGACCTCTCTTGGACTCATTTACCTTATCAGTAAAGTGAAGACTAAGTGACTTTTTACATCCTATCCAGGTCTAAAATCTATGTCTTTATGATCCTATGAATAGATTTCATGAGCAAGTTGATCCATTCTGTAGATACTATCCAAAATCTTCAATGTCATTATAACATTAAAGATTTAGTTTTAATGTTGTTTGGAATTCTGCTCAAAGTAAAGCAAAAAGCAACATAGAAACAATGATGGCCTAGTGCTAACCCTAAAAAAATATCACTCCATTCTGATAAATAATTTTCAGGCTCTGAAATAAGTCCTTCCCCGAACACTCTAACCCAAATTCTTTGAACTGGTGAAAGAATGTTCCTCCATCACACACTACAAGCTGTGAAAGTAAAAAAGAAGAGCGGTTATATGGTGACAAGAAGGTGATTCTCATCCATTACACTACTGATAGAAATCATAGATAATGTTGTGAGAATGGTGACAGTAATAGGAACAGTGAAGGTGGCGATTTTCTTGTGGATTGAGAAAATTACTAGGGAGAAGGCTGAATCAGTCTGATTCAGTTCTTAAATTTACAGAAAGGAATAGATATTATAGTCAATCAATAAACATTTATAGTCTCCTTGATGTTTTATAGTCTCACATGTTTTGTTTCACCTTTCTGAGACTGAAGAAAACATCCAAGAAGCAGTTCACCATTGACTTAAGATAGCAAGTTCCATATCTGTTGTTTGATCATCCTCTGTTCCACACCATCTAAAATACATCCTCATTACCTTAGTTTGTAATGACATCCACATCATGAAGAAGACTTTAAGTTCATTCTACAAGGGTTGCTGATAGCTGAGATTTTTACCATAATCTCAAGTTTATTTTGGAAAATATTAAATCATGGAATCTCAAAATTTAAAGAGACTTCAGAGTTTATCTAATCCAATCGATACCTGAATGAGACTTGGGAATGTTATAGAGTTTATAACAGTCACAAGAAGTACTCATTCACTCTTTGGGTGAAGACCTCAAGTTAAGGGGAGCCCATGACTTCTTTTGAATAACTACAATTATTTCCTTACAACAATTAAACTCTGCCATCCTAAAACTTGTACTTTTTACTGTACCTAATTCTCTCTAAAATCATGCAAAACAGGTCTAATCCTTTTCCTACCTATTGTTGCTGTTGTAGTGCAGTTGTGTCCAACTCTTCATGACTACATTTGGGGGTTTTCTTGGCAAAGATACCAGAGTGGTTTGCCCTATCCTTCTCCAGCTCATTTTACAGATGAGCAAAGTGAGGCAAACATGGTTAAGTGACTTGCCCAGGGTCAAGCCAGTAAGTGTCTGAAGCTGGATTTGAACTCACTAAGAAACTCACTACTCCAAGTCTGTCACTCTATTATCCACTGTAGCACCTAGCTGCCCATTCCTATATAATAGGCATTCAACTATCATGTTCTTCTTACACCTCACTCCCCAACACATACTCTTTAATCTAGTGGCACTGCCCTCCTAGCTGTCCCACAAACTAGACATTCCATCTTTTGGCTCCACGCATTTTCTCTGGCTGTCCCCCCAAAACTGGAATGCTCTTGTTCCTCCATTCCCACTGCTGACTTCCCCTGGCTTCCTTTGAGTCCCAATTAAATCCCACCTCCTACAAGAAACATTTCTCAACCCCTCTTAATTCCATGCCTTTCCTCTATTAATTATACCCTATTTATCCTGTGTATATAGCTTGTTTGGTATACTGTACATTTGCTTTCACGTTGTTTCCCCTACCCCAATAGATTATAAGCTCCTTGAAGGCAGAGACTATCTTTTGCCTCTTTTTGTACCTCCAGCACTTAGCACAGTACAGACACATAGTGTTTAATAAATGTTTATTGAACTGAATTTAATGTTCCCCCTAAGTCTTTTCTCTGGCCTAAACATTCAGTCTCTTCAAATTTTGCTCGTGTGGAATGGTCCCACAATCCTTTATTCATCCTGGTTGCTCTTCATTTTCATTTCATCCTTCCCTAGAAGATGGCACCAGAATGATATGCAGCATATGAATGATTTTCATGCAAATTATAAATGTCTTTAAATGAGTATTAGAATATATGGGCTGCATTCATATTGGGTGCTACCAATAACTTTGAGATGTAATATGGAGTTCTGATTAGCTTCTGGACTTGAACTCAAATCCTGCCTCTGATGTCTACTTAGCTGTGTGACCATGAGCAAGTCACAACCTCTCTGAGCTTCTAGAAACTCTAAGATATATCCTAGGTTCAGGATGAGTTGTAATTCAAATAGTTTACCAATGAAATTGATATATTAACTTATAAACATATGTTTTCCCAAGAAAACAAATTTAGAAACACCATAATTCTGAACTTTTAAAATTGAGGAATAAGTCTGTTCTATTTTAATACTATCTAGTAAGAATTTTTAAATGCAATGATTCTTGAGAGAAAAATAGGATTAGTGCAAATATATTTAATGTAGTAAAGAATTCATCACAATATGTATTAGGCTTATATCTTTTATTATTTATTATATTATATTTATTGTCTCTCTGACAAAATACAAACTACTTAGACTGACATTTAAAGATCTTCATGATCAATGTCCTATCTCCTTTTTTTTTCTCAGTTTTATTTCATACCTTGCCTCTTCTTACCTTAAATTGGCCTGTTCCCTGTTCCACATGTGCAACATTCTATTCCCCCTCATTCCCCATGCCTTTGCACATGTGGTCACCTTTACTCTCCTCTCTCACTCCTGCCTTGTAGAAGCCCTAGCTTCCATCAATCCACATGCCATCTCCTACATGAAATGTTTCCTGACACCTCCAATTATTGATACTATTTTACTCTTAGATTTTCTTTGAATTACTATGCATGTAATTTGCATCAAATTACTTAGGAACATGTTGTACCTCCCCTTCCTCACCTCTAGAAATCAGAGACTACTTCATTCTGGTCTCTGCAGCCCCCACAGCTAGCATAGTACTTTGTACATTGTTCCTCAGTCTTTCAATCATATCTGACTCTTAATGACCCCACAGACCATAGCCAATATTTTCCAAGGGGTTTTCTCGACAACGATACTAGAATGGTTTGCCATTTCCTTCTCCAGTGAATTAAGGCAAACAGAGGTTATGTGTCTTGTCTAGGGTCACACAACTAGTATCTAAGACTAGATTTGACCTCAAGTCTTCCTGATTCTAGACCCAGCACTCTATCCACTGAGCCAGCTAGCCCACTCCACAGAATCCATAGGATCACAAAGAATCAGATACAACTGAACATATAAAAGGTACTTAATTGTTGAATGGTTGGTTGAATTGGATTCAATTAAAAACAACTTATTTTTGAAGGTCACAACTTAATTAATGGGTTCTGAATTAATGATAAACCTTATTTTCTTAATAAAATCAAATATTTAATTCTCGCTTTTGAAAAATTTCAGCAAATATGAATGCAAATACTTTTTATAAATTGTAAGACATTTTTCAGTTTTTGGTTAGCTAAATATAAAACCTAATTTTGAGTGACATAACAGGGTTCCCTAATCCCCAAAGACACTGTCATAGAAGGACAAAGATAAAAAAATGATTTTTTTTAAATTATTTTTTTACTCAGAATTCTTCCTTAAAATTCCTTGTAAGTCATTCATTCATTGATCTCCTCATTAAGTTTGCTAAACAAGAAGAGATCAGAGGTCTGTGTATTCTAAGAGTGTCAACCGTTTTGATAACTTTTCAAGAAGCATAAGACCACCAGCATTTAGAAGTGAATTTAAATCCTTAAAGACCCATGTTGAGTATTTATGAACATTGAGTATTCTACTAGTATACTCATACTGTTACCTAAAGAAAAGTTCAAGGTTGAATTCTTCAATAGACACTAATATGAAATGTATATAAATGAAACAGATAAATAGAAAAATGCCAAGTAGCTCAAAATAAGTGGCAACTCTTTGGTTAGAGAGATAATGTATTTTTTTTTCCTCTACTTCCCTCCCCACAATGACTCATATAGTGTCTTTATTATATATAAAAGGCACTTAATGTGAAAGAAAGCAAGAAGAGAGGAAGACATAAAGACAAGGAAGGCAGAAAGGAATGAAGGAGAGAAAGAAGGAAGGGAGACAGATCCACAGATTTCCTAAAAATATTATCTTATTTCTGCGATTGATCAAACCAAACATCATTCTTATAAAGCCAGACTACAAACATCTACAAACAAATTTTTATTAAAAATTTTAAATGATGTGTTTTGTTTGTTTTTTTTTTAAATGAAAAGAGATCAACTATTTCCTTCCTTGGAACCTTCTACTAGAAACATCTAATTCACAAACTATCTGTTTTATGTGTTTTTAATCTAAAGAAAAGAGGATAATGCCTATCAGGGAAAGCAAATCGCTCATTCTCTATGATTAGTATTCTTAAGTGCCTATGACACTTATTCATCTTATTTACAAGAAAGATAGTGGAATGAATATGTTCCTTTTAAATATAAGAATTTACTCAGTTGAGTCCATTTTAATTAATTTTAGATAAGGAAAACAGTTCAATTATAGATACTGCACAGTCACATGGAAGTCCTCCAACAGTCAATACAATCTAGCACATTGGTGTACAGCCTCAGATACCAGCACACAGCAAAAATCTTCCAAGGGCTCTGGGAGGCAACATATAACAGATACTTCTTAGAGCAAAAGGCACCTTTTGCCCTCTTCTAGTACAGGTTCTGAACTTCCGTGGCAGCTTAGATAGGCACATCAATAGCAGAAGCCTTTTTAGTCCCTAGACTGCCCAGTTTGGTATATATTTTTTGTAGCTTTAAGAGCTGATCGGAGGGGCAGATAGATGGCACAGTAAATAGAGCACCAGCCCTGGAGTCAGGAGGACCTGAGTTCAAATCTGGTCTCAGACACTTGATGCACTTACTAGCTATGTGACCTTGGGCAAGTCACTTAATCCCAATTGCCCTGTCTTCCTCCCTCCAAAAAGACCAATTAAAAAAAAAACAAAACCCAGAAGCTTAAGAGCTGACTAGGCATCTAGATGCAGGTTTTGCATATCACATCAACATAGTAAGAAAGGATATGGGATTGGACATACAATTTTCTTTTACAATTAGTTATGGAAAATCCATTATATCAATAGTTGTATTTCTAAAGTATTCCAGAAAGAAGGTACTTTGCAAAATTTTAAATATGATACTTTACATTCTCCTGAAAATAATTCAGGCAGCTTCACATTATTTGTACTTTGCATTTCTCTGAAGTTCTTTATCATCTCTTTTCTATTTCTCTCTCAAAAAGTAATTTAGTATACTTTTATTATATACTACTATGAATTGAAAAGAAAAAAAAACTTTCATAAATGTAGTTGTTAAAGTAAACCAGAGTAAGGCACAAAAATGGGAGGAGGGGTCAAAAGACCAAATGTTAGTTTCCTCAAATAGACAAGAGATCACTTTCCTACCTCTGGCCCTTTACGCACTAGGCAATTGAGTTCAAATCCTGCCTCTGACATTCACTTTAAGTGAAACTGTGCACAAAGTAACTCCTGTCTGTCACAGTTCCCTCATTTTAACATGGGGATAACACCTACCTCAAATGGTTTGTTGTAAAGATAAAATGAGATAATATTTATAAAGCCTTTCCCAAAAGCTTCCTATTATTGTTATTAATGAAAATATATTTGAAAAAATGAAAAAAGGAAATTTAAAGACATTCCCCTTGCTCCAAGGGAGTTTCAGCACACTATGTCTATTAAAAGAAACGTCTTTTCTGAGGTAGCAACTCCCACTTGTCCAGGAAAATGTTTTTGTATATAAAAGTAATGCAACATAGTGATAAGCTTTGTTCAGCATCTTATTATAAAACTCTATTTTCAGAATCTCATTAAAATAGTACTCAAACCGATATTATAAATCAAGGATCAGATTACGGAAAGCTTCACACAGAATACTCAATATATGTCTATAAACAAATTTGAATTAATATTATCTATTATTATTATTACTTTAGATATGTATATAAGTGGCAGAATCTTTAACCTAACCACGTTTTTCTCAACGTAGCTCTTCTACTTACAACATCAAGTAAGGTATTGAATTAAGGATCAGGATGAATATTCTATACGTAATCTACAAGCTTAATAAACCAATTAATAAACCAAATGCCATTTTAAACGTCCCCCTTTACAATGCTTATGCTTGAACTAAATATGATTAACAACAGTGATAAGAATTGGACTGCAATTTTAACCCAAGTGGGGTTCAATGCTGGTGCCTCCTCTGCAATGTATAGTCTAGAACAGAGATGTCAAACACAAGACCAGAAGCAGATTAAAATGTAATGGAGGAATGTTTAACAAAATAAACAAAAAAATGCAATACAACATTGATAATGTTCATTTGTGGTTTTCTAAGTCAATTTGCCACCAACAGGGATGCATTTTGAAAAGTTTTAAGTGATTTGCCCCTGTCACAAAATGAAACTTGATCTCATGTCTCCATGAGTTCACTCTCCACTGTGCCATACTGCCTATTACAGGACTGATAAGACATAAGTAATGTCAATTCCTAATATTCTGTCAGCTATTAAAAAGGTGAATTTCTAATGAACGTTTCAGTGTTTTTTAAGTGGAGTCAAAAGTGTCGAAATATCTTTTTCAGGTTCAATAACCCCTGCAAAACAAACAAATCTATACCAGACAAACATGCTTTGCTCTCTATGATTAAATTATCAGATGAATCACTAAATCATGACAAATCGCTTTTTTAAAGAATTCCCAGAATTTGAGTGTTATAAACAAAGTTATTTAGTCAATAAGAATTAAATAAAAGGCATATAAAACAGATGGCCACATTAATCTAACTGAGAACACAGTTTAACCCATTCCATTTTTGTCCTATACCAGTTTCTGCTTCTATATACACCCTGAGTGTGGGGATAGAGGAGGGGAAGAGGGATGAACTATGGGAAAGGGGAATGTAATGACAATGGGTACCCAGAATATGCATACATATTCCTAGGGTTTGTTCACAAAATATAATAAACCCTCCTCCTCCAAGGCAAAACCAAAGTATTTATTTGAAATACTGCTGTTAGGATACCAAAAAGCAAGGTTTAATAAAATACCATCACCAATCCAAGGAGTGTTGAGAACCAAGAGTTCTGTCAAGCTTCCCCACAAGCATTTTCCCCTAGGCAAGTTCTTCCCACCTCCCTTCCCCCTCAGTCTGCCTCTCTCTCTCTGCCCACACCTTTCCCTCCAAGCAATACAATACAATTTATACTGCGGCTTGATTGGCTTAGTGCCCAAGAAGCTGAGAAATCAGCATTTAATTTAGAAAGGTATGGGGTTCACAGTGGCCCAGAGCCCAATTGACTCTGCCCCAGGGCTCCATGTGAGGTCTATTAATGGGCAGGGAAGATCTTAAACCTCATTCACCTTATAAGGAGTTATAAATCTTTTACTTTGAAAAAAAGTAATCTTTAAGACTATTTGGTTTTAATCGCTCACCCTGGGCATGTGTTGTCATCTCTTTCTGGTTTTTTCCAAGCTTCAAGTCACCTAAACGACAGAACAACATGAGCTGGTTAGAGAACAATGTTTATTCAGTCATTAATCTGTCATGGGTTTCTCAGCACTTCACTTAGGTTTATGTTATGGGTCAAATACTTATACTGGGGGACAAATAGGAGTGAGACTTAACATTTCTGATATTAATTTTTGAAAACTTATGGGGGAGACATTGTATTATGGTTTCATGGGTTGAAATGGTCAAAATATTAATCTATACCATCCTTCTATAGCATTCATATACTTCTTTATAGTTAACATGGCTAGTCCTTAGACAAAACAAAAAACCCCCATCACATTTTGTTATTGGGACTATTTCTGAAGACTTTGTAGCTGGTAGACTCTCCCAGAGTTCACACTCTACTTGGCATAGATTTTGAGAACCAAGAGTCAACTCCATGCTCTGATGAGTTATCAGAGTAGGATAACTTCATTCTGCTTCAGAAAAAAAAAACACCCTCATTGTGACTTGGGAATTTAGTTAAAGCACCATGACACAGCTCAACCAGGAATGGATCTAATCAGAAAAGAAAGTGGACCCAATATATAACAAGATATAGCTAGTAGTGACAGTGTTCATTTGACTCCCGAACTGGAAAGCAAGGGTAGGTTGAGGAGGGGAGGGTGGCACACAAGCATGGCTGAACAATCAGCATGATATAGTGAGCCACACAAGACACAAAGCCAAGAGAGTATGGGGAAAATGCCTGACTCCTCTCTTTGGGGGTCAGGTCACCCCCCACCCAGGATGAATTCCATTTCTGTGTGAGCCTAAAGCAGGGACCCTTTGTTGGAAGGAGCCACAATGTGGCTCCAGGAAATATAAGGGTTATAGAAATTATATTCAAGCTCTAAAATGATTATTATGCCCCATTGTGGGATAGTGGTAGAAGGTTGGCTTTACAATTAAGAAACCCTGGTGTCAAATCCTTCCTCTACATAGTTTTGTGACCAGAGGCAAATCATTTAGCTTCCCAATACCCTCTCATACTATAATGTAGATGAGTTGCCATACAGGGCATAACACAGTGTTTGGTACACAGTAGGTACTTAATAAATGCTTATTGATTTGACTTCCATATATGAAAGGAAGATTCATTTAGAGACTTCCTCAAACTGATGAAACTGAAGGTCCTGACCTTCACACTTACACACTATCCAAGTACAACCTCCCTTGTGCTTCATTTTTTCTTCCCTACAAGTATGAAAAGTTTATAAAGACTATTTTCTTATAGTTCCCTATACATGATGCCCTAATTCTGAATTGTAACATTTGTATATAATAAACAAAATGAAATATTATATACATTCTGTTTCCTAGGAAGATCAAATAGCTTTTACTGCTACAATCCTATTATTTTCTCTTCCCTACAACTCCCACCCTGTCTTTATTAATGGTTTTTATGCAATAAAATTTTAGTCATTTGTCCTCAATTTTAAATATGCCATAAAAATCGATGCCATATCCTACAGAATCATTCATGGAAGAGTTTAAGTGATGCTAGTCATTTATATTAAAATCCATGATAAGAGCCTTTCATTTTGACGCATACTTAAAGATTCTGGCGTACTTTGTACTTTAGTTAGAGCAGAAATGAAAGGATAGGAAGTTCAGCCTTTTTAAAGAAAAATAATTTAAAAAATTAAAAATTAAATTAAGGCTGTCTTTCTCTAATTCCCTCTTCTCAATTCTCCCCTCAAAATCACCCCAACATTGTTCACCTTTCTTTCTTCCTCTGCTCCAATTTCCGAGTAAGAGAGGGCTCTTCTAATTTGCCAAGCCCTCTACTTAATCCCTTGACCCTATTCACATCAGTCCAGAAGATTGCCCCTTCAACTATCATCTCCTGCCTCTGTAATCTCCGATTTCTCTATCTCCTCTGACTTCTTCTGGCTGTCTACAAACATACCCAGATCTCCATAATCCTTAATAAACTTTCACTTGATGCTACCATACCCCTGAGCAATCATGCTCCAAGTTTTTGTATAACAACCAAACTCCTAAAGAAAACTCTCTACATTTATTGCCTCCAGTCTTTTTTTAACCTCCAACTCACCTTTCAACACTTTGCACTTCAGTATTCCTCTCTATGAATTAACTGAAACTGTTCTCTTCCAAGTCACCAATGATCTTTCTTTTGGGGGGGGGAGGGGGGAGCCTAAATCTTTATCTTTGCTGAGCTCTATGAACACCCCCTCTGCCTCTTGGAATATGCTCTCCTCCCTGGGTTTTGGTGACACCACTCTCTCCTTCTACCTACTCTTCTTTGCAGGATCATCATCCAAGTCCTTACTTTTATATGAGTGTTCTAAGTCGTCTTCTCCTTTTCTATACTGTCTCTCTTAGTAATCTCAACAACAACCCTGGGCTCAAAGATCATCTCTGCAAACAGTCCCCAGATCTACACATCCAGCCCAATAGATCTCTTGCTCTAGTTGTTTGTTGAGTATCTCCCCCCAGCTATCTCATAGACATCTTGAACTCAACATCTCCAAAAAGGAACTCATGCTCTTCTGCCTTAGATTTGCCCCTCCTCCAAACTTTTCTATTTCTACTGACAGCCACAATTCTTTTAATCATACAGTATCTCAACATGGAAACCATGTTTGATTCACTAATCTCATTAAGATCTCATACCCAATAAGTTTTCCAAGTCTTATTAACTATATTTCCCTAATGTTTATGTCTGCCCCTTTCTCTCCATTCATACACTATACTTTGCCAGGTTAACCCCCCTCACCCCATCACCTCTGACTTTGAATATTTGAGTAGCCTCTTAATTGGTCTCCCTGTCCCTAAACTCTCTCTTTTCTGCATGGCTGTCAAATTACATTTGTAAGTCACAAAACAGACCATGTCATAACCCTACTCTAGAAGCCTCAGCGGCTCCCTATTGCCTCTATGAAAAAAAATGCAAATGCCTATATTTGTCAGTTGGAATCTTCCCCAATCTGGCTCCAGTTGATCTTTTCCAGTTTGATTATGAATTACTTTATTTTGTAAACTCTATATTCCCTCCACTCAATATTTCATTTTCCAACTCCATACCTTCATACAAGCTGTCCCCTATGTCTAGTGTCAGGGTTCTTAGAGTGCCCTAACTTACCAGCAGAGGCAACCGGTTACACACACAACTCAATGACACTAGCATACCTTTCAGGACAGAAGAGTCACAGCTCTGAGGTCCAAACAGAAAAGTTTATTAAGGTCTCTCCATGGGGAAGCCTTAAAGCCATATACTAAGGCAGGCTTCCAAGATACCTCCCAGCCCTAGGTCTTAAATAGACCCCAGATCCACATACCACACTTGATAGAGCCCAGCTGAACAGAATTGTGAGAGGGGAGTGCAATCACAAGGGTATGAAGGCCCCAAGGTGTGGAGACATCAATCAGGAACGGCAGGTAACCCCACGCAAGAGAATCCTGAGCAATGCAGTATCCCCTGGCTGGGGACAGTGCAATATGCCCTGACCTCCACATGACCCAACTAATTCCTGGGCCTCAGACACTTCCCTGTGGCATGACCCAACCACTTGCAATGTGAACCTCACAGTCTAGAATGTTCTTTTTCTTTCTCTCTCTGCTTCTTGGAACCTCTAGCTCCTTCAAAAGCTTGGCTTAAGAGCCCATCCTAAGAGTTTTTCTGATGCCCAGTTATTATACCTCCACCTTGAAATTATTTCATATTTTTGCATATATTGTGTATTTACTTATCTGTTTATATGTTGTTTCCCCTAGTAAAATAGAAGCTCCTTGAGGGTAGCTATTTTCATTTTTCTCTTGGTATCACTTGCATGATGACTGGCACTGCATTATCCAACAGCCCCTCCCTTCCTTTGTGACTTGGGAACTTTAAAAGATGCACATGTATATGTGATCAACAACTTTATGGGAGTTTAGAAATTTCCATTAATAAATCTTATGTAAATCAGAATCACAGTTGCGAACCTTTTTGGGAGAGGAACATCATAGAAAAGAAAATGCCCAAAATAAGTTTAATAGGTTGGAGTCTAAAAGTAAATGAGATCACTATCTGTTGTGCCATCTTCACCACTAGTTTTCTCCGAAGTGGTGTCCCTGGGCATATAGGGACCTGTGGCCTGATCCAAAGGGGGTCATGGACTGACCCCAAGGATGTATGTGATCAGTCTGTGGGAGGATGGAAAGATCGGTCACCTCCTACCTTCTCCACGATCACTGAAAACGGGGCTCATGATAGGGTTCCGTCACAATCCTACCTCCCCTCATCACAGACATTCTCTCACTATACCTCTTTCCTCAGCAGTGGAAGGTACCAACATCTCCACTCCTGCTTTGGTCACTGGCCCCTCAGCGAAGTTATAACCCAGCTGCTACCCAAGTGCCATTGGGAAAATTCCACACTTGCCTAGCCTTTCCATCTTCCCTTCGCATAGTCATGACCTCATGATTGCAGTAGGCATCCCATGGCTCTATTCTCTGAGTAACAAGTAAGAGATCTGCCTCTTCCCTTCGTGTTTTGTGTTGCACAGGATGAGAAGGCATAAATGAGCTTTGGTCTTCACAACACAAGCCATTACATTTGTTTATGCCCCACCTCCATCTGTCTTCCAAAATTCATTATTATTGTTGAGGATATTATCAGCCTTTTAGTAACCCTGGTCAACTTTGGTGTCATCTTCAACTCCTCACTCAGACTCATCTCACATACCCAGTCGGCCAAATCTTTTTATTTCTACCTCCAGATCTTTCGTATATGCCTCTCACACAGTTTAGGTCTAGTTTAGACCTTCATAACTTTTCATTAGGCTGCTATAGTCTCCCTCATTGGTCTCCCTGACTCAGGTCTCTTCCCATTCCAATTCATTCTTCACACAGTAGCCAAAGTCATTTTCTTAAAACACAAGTCTGACCACGTCTCTCTCTTTATCAATAAATTTCAGGAACTCTATATTGATTTAGGATCAAATACTGCTTTATCATTATCCAGCCTTTTAAAAATGTATATTTTAAAGGCTTTATAATGTATGTAATTAATGTATATATTCTATGAAGAACTAAATATATATGTGTATATATATATATATATATGTATAGGAATGTCTTTTTTTTTTTTTTTTTTTTTTTTTTACTAATAGAGATGTAGGATCAAAAAATTTTGGAGACAACCACTCTAATGTAACTTCAGGTTTCTTGGTCACCCAATTTTTATCTGCTAAGAATATTTACCACTATCACCTGTTAAGCTGTTCCACTCTAACTTCAGTTCTCCTTTCCTTTCATACATATAGAGCAAAATCAGAAAAGATAATACTGATCACCAGTTCTCCAGTAGCAACATTCAAAGTTAGGATTGCATACCCCTCCCCCAATGCTTAGTCCTGTCTTCCAAACTTTGCTTGAGGGAGGGGCTCATCAGTATAGTTTGGAGCTTTGACCTGTCTTAGACCTGGCATCCAGGGTACTTTCCTTAGCATGGCTAGATGGGAGGGAAAGAGGGTATAAGCTTTTATATAGTGCCTACCATGTGCTATGGATAACGATAAACACTTTTCATTTTTCATTTGTTCTTTACAACATCCCTAGGAAATAGGTTCTATTATTATCCCTGTTTTACAGTTGAAGAAAGTAAGGCAAACAAAGGCTAATTAGCTTGTCCAAATGTTTGTTTGAGGCTGGATTTGAACTCGGGTCTTCCTGGCTCCAGACCCAACATTCTATCCATTGTACCACCAGCTGTCTCCAGGACATCAGTGCTTTCTACAAAAATAAAGAAAACAAAAAAAACAACCTCTGAGAAGCTCACTATTTGAAATTAGCCTTTCTTAGACTGATATTTATTATCTCTTCTTACTCTGGCCCTTGTTCTGAAATGTCATCTTTGTATCTCCTGGTTCTGATTCTGGCCATCATCTTGGATTGTGTCTTTTATCCAAATGGATTTTGCTCCACATTTTATAGTTCTTGCCTTTAAAGGTCTTGTCTTACATGTTGATCTCCAATGAGCATCTCAGAATTCTAGCTCACAGTATATCTGAGTAAAAAGACTATGATTGTATACATAGTCCTTTAGAATAGCATTTTAATATCTTTTAACAGTTTGTTATTTGGCAAAAGTGAGGAATTTCTAACAGGTTGATGTGTTTAGGAGCTAATGATAATAACAATAATAAAAAACTGATTCTTAAATAGTATTTTAAGGTTTGCAAAGTATTTAGATATGAAAGTAGCATGCATATCATTATGTAGGGCAAAGTTTGGCTGAAGATCACTTTTACTCCTTCAGAGTTTATTACTCCCATATTAGACCCTTTATGTCTCTTGGGGCTTGGCTTTGAGTGTTTGGCATCCTACCTTTCTGCCATCTGAGCAGCCAAACTTTTTTTTAAAAATTATTATTTATTCATTTTTAATACTCTTTTAAAATTTTTTTTGAGCTCCAAATTCTCTCCTTGCCTCCCTCCCACCTCCTCCTCCACTGAGAGGGTGAACAATATGATAACAATTATACATGTGAAATTATATAAAACATATTTCCAATATTAGCCATATTGGAATAAAAGCAAGGAAAACAAAGAAAGTGAGAAAATTATACTTCAGAGCTCAGAGTTCATCAATTCTCTCTTTGGAGGTGGAGAGCATTTTTCTTCATGAGTCTTTTGGATTGTCTTAGATCAGATTAGCCACATCTTTCACAGTTGATCATCATTACAGCATTGCTGTTACTGTGCACAATGATCTCCTGGTTCTTCTCACTTGACTTTGCATCAGTTCATATGGGTCTTCTCATGTTTCTCCTGAAACCATCCCCCCTTATCATTTTCCATAGCCTAATAATACTCTTTCACAGTCATATGCCATAACTTGTTCAGCTACTCCCCAAATGATGAGCATCTCCTCAATTTCAAATTCTTTGCCACAACAAAAAGAGCTGCTATAAATATTCCTATACATATAGCCCTTTCCCTTTTTCTTTGATTTCTTTGGGCTGCAGATGTAGTAGTGGTATTAATGAGTCAAAGTGTATACACAGTTTTATAGCCCTTTGAGCCTAGTTTCAAATTGTAGGATCAGTTCACCACTCTACAAACAGTTCACTAGTGGATCTATTTTTTCCCTCCCTTCTAAAATTTTTCATTCCTGATAAGTCTGAAGTGGTGCCTCAGAATTGTTTTATCTGCCTTTCTCTAATCAACAATGACTTTTTTTTATATGGCTATAGATGGCTTTGATTTCTTCCAAAAACTGGCTGTTTATACTCTTGGATCATTTGCCAATTGGGGAATGGCTCTTATATTTATAAATTTGACTCAGTTCTGTACTCAGAATACATTTCAAAAATGAGGCCTCCATAAGAGAAACTTGCTGGAAAATACATTGATATTATTTCATAGTCTGTTAGCAAAACACACTTTCCCTGATTATACCTTTTAATTAGGTCTATTTTTGCTTTTGTTTTGTCGGAGGTTATAATTGTTACCCCTGCCTTTTATCTGTTGTTGTCGTTTAGCTGAAGCCTATTAGATTCTGTTCCAGCCCTTATTTTATTTCCCTGTAAGTCTTTCTGTTTCAAGTGTGTCTCTTGTAAACAACATATTGCTGGAATATGGTTACTAATTCATTCTTCTATTCTCTTCTGTTTTATGGGTGAGCAACCACACTTTGTGTGGCACTACTATTCAAGTGCTTTAGCCTAGGGAAAGTTAGTCATAGGTTCCTTCCTTTGCTTTTTTGGGAAGCAAGAAGAAATACAGATTATTAATAAAATCATAAAAGCTCAGAGCTCCTGGATCAAAAATGGTCTGATCACTAGGGCTAGGTTTGACCCTAACTTATTTAAGTTCTTGTGCATTCAGATGGTGATGAGTCATTGTCATCTCCCCATTTGTACTCTCTGTACCAGATTAAAGATATACAGAACTCAAAAATAATCAAAATGAATATTATCTTTAAAGAAATCTACCTTTAAAGAGCTATTGAGAACAGCAAAGTAATAGATTTAAAAGAGTAACAAGGAAAATTATATATAGCACCTGTTACCACCTACAGGCAGGCATATCAAGGGGAATTTCAGGGGAGTAAAACCTTTCAGAGCTTTCCTCAGTGCTTAACACGAAGAGTTTAACCCGCGGCTTCAGTCTTAAGTTCTTAATGCCAAGATGCCCGCAGGGATCCCCTCACTATTCCCTCAGTTATCCTCTGCTCCCTCCCTGCTACACAGCTCGGCTCTCCTCTCTCTGTTCTTGATCTCCCATTACAATACACTCTTTGGCTTCGGCTTCTCTCCTAACACCATTAAAGACTCCTTACGTGTGCCTCTGTGTCTACCTGTTCATTTATCTCCCTCTGTCACTCTTGCAGAGCCATTTAACATCTTCTGTTGTGCTAGAAACTCCACCCTCTAGCTCAGAGACAGCAACTAAGTCTCTTCCCAGTTGAGGAAGACTTATAAATCCCAGAATGTGTCCATGAGAGCTCAAGCTCTTACCCTGTCCCCCAACAGGCCAGCAAGTATTTCAACCTCATTTGAGTCTCACGAATTCTTTGTGAGGATAGAAAAACAGCTGTTATTGTCCCCATTTTTACAAATGAGGAAACTGAGCCTCAGACAAGCCTCAGACAACTGGCCCATGGTTTAGTAAATGCCTGAAGCAGGACTTGAAACTAGGTTTTCTTAAGGTCACGTCCGGAATGATTTTTTACTTAATATGAGGAAGTTACTGGTCATGAGAATATGAAGATATGATCTCTGCCATCATGGAGTTTCTAATCTGCTAGAGGGAGAATGATAGGGAAACACATAAATATTGATAAAAATATCAAGTGTACATTAGAGGTGAACTTGCTATAAGAAATACAAAGTGAGAGACATTTCAGATATTCAGAGGTTAGGAAAGGTTTCCTGAAGAAAGAAGCCTTCTAGAATGGGAGGGATTTCAACAAGAAATAATCTGCTTAGCCCTTTTCCCTTCCCTTAGCTTCCTATCCTGGTACATAAGGAGCCAAATGGGTCTTGGGCAAGTCCATATGAGTTGCATTCACAGGAGAGACTATAAGGTTCCTTTTGTCATTTTTGAGTCTGACTCATCATGACCCCATTTGGAGTTTTCTTGGCAAGGATATTGGAGTGGTTTGCCATTTCCTTCTCTGGCTCATTTTACAGATGAGGAAACTGAGGCAAACAGGGTGAAGTGACTTGCCCAGGGTCATACAGCTTGCAAGTGTCTAAGGTCGAATTTGAACTCAGGAAGAGGAGTCTTCCTGCCTCAAGGGCAAGCACTCTATCCACTGTGCCACCTAGCTGCTCTATGGGATTCCTACATTCATATGATGTACTCAGATTGACAGTCTTATTGTGAGGAAAACACTTTGTAAACCATAAAGCATTATATAAATGAGCTGTTATTTATTTGTCAGCTTCCTCTCTATACCTTAGCTTCCCAGCCTCTCTTTACAAAGCTAAGTCCTGTGGTTGAGTAACCCGAAGCAAGTCACTTACCTTCTCAACCTGTTTTCTCATCTATAAAATGAGGCAGCTGGCCTGGACGACATCTCAAATCCCTCCCAGTTCTAACTTCCTAGGATTCAATGATTTATTCTAAGATTCTCTGAAGGCAGGGACTATATTCTACTCATCTTTGTATTCCCTTCCATCACCAGGAAAGTGTCTTGCATCTAATATTATCACTTCTTGTCTGGACTGTGGCAAAGGAACTGCTATCCCTCAGTAAATGTGAGTTAAATGATGAACAAATGAATATATGTTGCACTAATGAAAATAAAAACTCTCTTCCTCCCATCCCACTCTCTATTCCTACCTATCCAAAAGTATTCCATTCCTTCAGATTTGAATTGAGGAGACTGTAGATTAAAAGAAAATGTAATGCTGAACCTGAATTTATTGGAAAAACCACTTCTCAACACAAAAGATAACAGGATACTGTAAATTAAAATTTGTTTTCCTTCTTTTCCACTGGCACAGCTCCAAAATTACTTTTGTTTTTCATTCATACTATGAAATCATTAATTTCACTGATCTAATCTTCAGTAAATGACCCCGCCCTGGTACCCAAAGTCATTCTTCATCTTAATTACAACTTGAATCCTACACAGAATCCACTACAATCAGATCATTCTAACATTCTTGGGAATCTTCTTTGCCCTTGTTCCTGCATTCTTTGTTCTGACAACCTTAAGGCAAAAGGCCAGCCTGCTGTGTCACCAGTATGGCAGATCATGCTTTTTCATCCTAACTAGATAATTAAGACTCTATAAAAAACACAGTTCTCCTGCATCTAATTTTAGATGCAAAATGGTATACAAAGCATTATGTATATTGTACACATGTGACATACAGATTGTACACACACATTCATAAGGTAACATAAATATCCTTTGTTCTATTTCTTCTTTAAATATATTTTCTTGCAACATTGACATTTTAAATAGAATTCCTTCTACATATAGATACTTGAATGAATGCATTTCATTCAAGCCATTTCATGCAGTTATTACTTAATAAAATAATAAGCTCTAATGTATGCATCTATATGAATTTATTAAGGAATTATAATTTAATGATGATAAATATATAATAGTAATAGAGCTTTTAAAAAAATTCCAGTACATAAAAATCATCATAGTCTTTTACAGCATTTGAAGGAATAATTTATCTGAGTAAAGGTTATGAGACACACATTAGTGTTTTCTTGGCCTTGGGACCAGACGTTTCCTTCTTAACTGTGTTGCAATAGTCTCCACATTCTGCAGTTCCAAACTACATTTGAAGCCTTATTTCATACTTCTTCCTCTTCCTTTCCACCTCCTTATATTCCAGCCATTCTGCACTCTCCAGCTTAGTCCAACTTAGTGCATTTGTTTGTGCCATACAAATGAGCGCAAGCCTAGAAGAGACTCATAAGATTATCAGGTCACTGTGTCTTTCACCCGTTGGAGTATTTCTCTTCCTGTCAAGACTTATCTCAGGTGGAGCTTCCCATGATCATTCTTACCAGCTACAAGTGACTTCTCCCTCACTCATCACTCATCCTTTAACACTTGCAAAGAAGTGAAATATTGTTGCTTGCTAATATGTCTTAAGACTTGTCTAGATTATAATCTTTGTGAAGGAAGGAATCATCTTTTCCAATAGTATCACTAATGATGATGATAATGAGATCTAACATTTGGATAATGGCTTCAAAGTTGACAAAAGACTTTTTGTGTATTATCGCTTATCACAACAACCCTGTGAGGTAGATATTTTAGAGCTGGTGAAATCAAATGGAAATCACAGAGCTTTAGTGACTTGTCCATAAGCCTGTCAATAGGAAGTGGCAGGAGCAGGTTTCAAACCTAGGTATGATCTCACTCCAAACCCAACACCCTTTGCACGACACCCAGCATGGAACTATATGTGTAGAGTAGGTGCTTATGAAATGTGTGTTCATTTGAATTAATGGATGAAAGCATAAAACTTCAACTTAAAACTGTCATGGGCAAAAGGTAGCTGAAAATGTAGTGCCTGTCCCCTGATTTATTTAAAGCATTTCCTTTCAATGGAGGGTGGTTTATTTTTAGCTTTAAACATCTACATAGGAGGAAAAGCATGATTGATATAACAACTCTGTTTATAAGTGAATATTTTATTAAATATTAACATGCAAACTTTTAGATATATAATTTCTCATATATATATAATTTTCCATATAACTTTTCACAGCTCCAGTAAGAGGGATGTAGTCTACTCAAATAAGGGATTAAAATTAACTCATGCGATAATCAGGAAATTCCTCTGAGGCCATCCTGTCCAAGCAGACTGAAGGCAGATGGTGCTGATGTGTTCAGCATAGAGTAGTGTTGATCACAGAATATCTGCCAATCAAACTCTTGGGAGAGAAATGAGATCCATCTGTGTTTTAATTACTATAGCAAAACCATCCAGTATAACTACCAGAGCTGTGCATTTTTATACAGTACAGGAGACGCAGCACAGATTCTCTTTCATAAAAGGAGAAAAAATGGACGACAACAACAGTACAAATACTACCAATTAAGACCAAAATGTGCCATCCAATGGCACCATGAATTCCCTCTTTGAAATACTTTTGTTTCTATTAGAGATCTTCCAGTCTAACTCTACCTCTAAAAGAAGTTCCCAACCATGCAAAGGGAAGAGGTGAGGATGAAGTTCAAACAGGTCCAAATCTCTATAATATTTTGAGGTCTTAAAAGGGTATCCTATGAGAAAGTCAGTACTGGAGAGGCTATCAGAGCATGAGCACAGTGTTAATAGAGCTGCGAAGTAGATTAACCTCTCTGGAAATAATTTGAATTTACGAAAGAAAAGTGACTATATTGTCCATATTCTAACACAGCAATCCCATTATTGGGCACAGGTCCTAAGGATATCAAAGATTCACTGCAGTACTTTTCATGGCAGAAAAGAACTAGAAACATAGTTGGGTCCCATTGATTGGAGAATAACTGAAAAAACTCTCATATGCACAATCTGTGTAGTAAAAAAAAAAAGAATATGAGAATGAAACAAGCAAAATGATATACACAGTGTCAAGGAAAAGATCACTAAAAGGAAGTTAAACTCTGAAAAATGAAAAACCCAGTGAAGATGAGATAATGAAACAATATTCCTTCCTTAAGGGAAACAGAAATCTATCAGAACAGAATAGCACATGTTGCCAAATGCAATCGACTCTTTTTGCTTAATTGTTCTAACAAATAATTGTAATGTATAGATCAAAGACATCAACAAGACATTTTTCAAAAAAGGTAATTCATGCTAAAATTGAACATGAGTACATTTTTTTAAATTGCATTACTGAAATTTTCAAAATATTTCCAGTGGAAAAATTTTTCATTTGCTTTTAAATATCTTCTTGTCCCTCCAATTGAATTTAACTCTTCTTAATTTTGGACTAGAACTGAGGTCCAAGTAAAAGTAAATGGGAACAGCAGTGAATCCTCAAGGATTTCAGAAATGCTTTCACAGCAATAAAGCAAAAACAAGTAGTTAAGGATCATAAGTAGAGCGTGCTGTGAAGGAATATTCTTCTATCATTCTTTATTATACTCAATCAGTCTTTCTCATGAAAACAAACAAAACCCTTGCCTATGATCTTACAACTAGTATGTTAAAGAGATAAGACTTGAACCAGGCATCTTTCTGATGCCAATACTTGCCTTCTATTCAGTGGGTCACAGTGCTGCAAAAGACATAAAATACTACGAGGAGGGGCAAGAGCAAGACTATGCAGGGGGAATTTTATGACTTCTACGTATCTGGGACAATACATCATATACATATATTTATACACCTACACAATATACATATATACATATATGTGTACATATACATATAATTGTGTATATAATTATAATTCAGAAAGTGTCATCTTTTGCCAAAATTAAAGAAGGCTGCAATTGTCCAGTTTGTGCTTTAAGATGATATTAGTAAAGAACTCTGTAAACCTTAAAGCTCTATATAAATAACAGTTATAATTATTATTATCTGTACTATTTTCTGGCTCATCCCTTTAATGTTTATTAGTGCCCTCAAAAGTTAAAAAAAAAAAAAAACAGGAGGAGGGGAGTTCATTTTTGCCACTTGCTAGTAGCTTTTCTGGTTTGACCAGTAAGTGATCGAAATTATTGCCTTTAATCAGGTTTTGGAGCAGGAAAATATCTAATTCAAGATTCATTCAATATATGACCTCATTATTGTGGATAATTAAGAATTGGCTTAGAATGAAATTACTGAGACTGGTTAACAGATGGTGCAAATATAATGAAGACTATGTTACTTCACTACATTGACAAATTATATTTCAAGCATTTGTTAGTAGTAAAAAAAAAATGCACCCCCAGTGTAAGAAAGATTCGCTTCATGGTTTTATAAAAAATCACCACCAATCCATATCTATATAGCGCTTTCATTCTCCCTCAGTATTCTAGAGTAACTATAGTAATACAGATTATGTTAATATACCTTTCCATTGCTTCATTCAGTTCCCATGCTACTGCTGCATCCCTACAAGAGAAGGAAAAGGAGCTACTGAACTATATGGTATGGCAGCTGGGCTCCATTATTCTATGGAAAACCCAGTTCTCTCACCAAGATATCCTCTAATTCCAGCTAACATTCATTGGCGCAGAAAAATGAGCCCCTCAAAAATATTGTTAGTTACACATTAGGAATTTATTTTTATTCAACTTTAGAATGAAATCACAACTAGTGGGCTTATATAAAAGGCTAGAAGGTTAAATTTGCATTTAACTCGCAAATTAAACAGAATGGTGATGGGACAGCAATAATCAATTATAGTAATAAGCTATAAACTTCTGAACTAAATAAGTTCAGCATCACTGCAATGAATAAATAAGGAGAGAAGAAGGAAAAAAAGGAGCAGGGAGAAAATAGGGAGGGAGAAAAATCTAAGGACTGATAAGAGAATGTGTTTATGTGTGTACACACATATAATATACATATACATATATATAAATACTGTCATTTATTATTATAAAGGAAAAATGTCAATGCCATAGAAACGACAAATATGAACTAAATATCTAATATCCCACTGAAAGTATTCTTGAAATACTACAAACAGCGCACCTTTACAACGTCAGGAAGTACAGGAGATCTGAGCCAGTTCAGATAACAGACAATTAACTGATATGGAACATAAAGTCTTACTTTCCAATCACTGGTTCAATTGCCAGCTTTGTAATTACCACAAAAAGTTGGCCTTCTTATTAAGCTTTCTCAATTCTGAGGAAATAGCACTAGAGCATAGAACGATCTCAATATATAATTGCAACTTAAGGGGAAAAAAGTGTTGTACCTCCTTCTCTCCATTTGTAGAAAAGCCAGCTCAGGATCCCTACATAAGATATATAGCACTGACTGAAATCCCCTCAATTGGAGGAGTGAGGCAGGGGGTGTGTGTGTGTGTCTGTCTGTCTGTCTGTGTCTATGTACCTGTGTGGCTGTCTGTTTGTGTCTGTGGCATGGGGAGAAAGTTGTCAGTCAAGAAGTCCTACACTGGTTGTCCTCATTCAATTGTTTTCAGTCATTTCTGACTCTTTGTGATCCCATTTGGGTTTCTCTTAGAGAAGATACTGAAGTGATTTGACATTTCCTTCCCCAGCTTATTTTACAGATGAGGAAACTGAGGCAAACAAGGTTAAGTGACTTGCCCAGAGTCACACAGCTAGTGTCTAAGGTCAAATTTGAACTCAGAAAGATAAATCTTCCTGACTCTAGGTGCAACACTCTAACCACACTGCACCACCTAGCTGCCCACACTGAACCCACACTGGCACAGGTGAAAATACGCTCCATGAAGAAGCCATTACTAAGGACCAGGAATATGGACCATGGAGCTAAAAGGGTCAGAAGGAGGAAGAAGATAGTGTCCAGAGGGGAAGCAAACAAAGCCAGAATCACAAAAAGGTCCAAGAGGGAACCAAGAACATCAATGTTGAGGAAGTCAGAGTTGAGTACCAGGACAAGTAACATGTTAGTAAAAGGAAGAGCCATCTCAACCTGCCAGACTCAGCTGTTCGATGGACAATGGAACAGGTGTCTTTATGCCTGGCCCAACTCTCCAGTTTCCTCTAATACCTCTTTACCCAGAAAACTTCAGTTGTCATTGTTTTCCATGGCAATCACTGACTCCAAAGAGCAATGAACACAAGGCCTAAAGAGTAGTAGTCACATTAGGGACTGTGCCAATGGTCAATCATTAGTAATCGGAGCTCATACTAAAATAATTGGCATAAATTGCTTAGGCCACTGAGACCAAGGAGAGGCAGAAAGCAAAGAAAATAAATTTATTTTAGTTCTTCTTACTCAGGATCAGGACATGAACATCTTTGTTAAGCTTTCATCTTTCAAGACCTCAAATTTATAAAACATCTTTTTACAACTAAAATGATTAATATTCATCCCTCTCAATCTCCTACTTCTAAACATTGCTAAAAACAATTTACCTTATGCTGAGATGGCTGCTCTGAGAATGATAGTACTGATTTTCTTGGTGACAAATAAATAAGCTTCAACTATAGCTTCACTGAAACTCCAGCCAAAGCAAATGTTAAGCTAATGCCATATTTTGTCATTTTTTGCCAAGAAATTATTCTGTTTATCAACTAAAGCGCTACCCTGCTCTATCACTGTGCTCTGATACACTGTGTTTCCGAGACCCTGGATCTCAGAAGGCTATGCCAGTTGGGTACAAGCTCTGACAGGGCCTGTCAGGGTGAACAGGCTTTAAGCACAGGCCAAGTACAGTTATCCCTTGGACATCACAGCTGTTAGGAGTGTGGAATCCCTTCCTCCCTCACCCCCCACCCCATAAAACCTGGAAAATTCACAGAAAATGTTTTTGGCCCTCCCTTTGTACCAGAGAAGAAGTCTGAATTATTATGGTACTAGAAGATAAAATATGTTGATATTATACAATACCATACATGTATTTTATGTGTTTTTGAGTTTCTAAACTTTTTCTGTGTCATCTGCTGGCCTTCATGTGTCATCTGCAACTTCCACAAAACTCCAAAATTCCCATTTAATTTCTTATGCCGACTCCCACCCCCAGATATGGGGCAAGTCATATTGTGGAAGGGATAACTAATGGACTGTAGATTCTTCCAGGGCAAGGATTGTTTGTTAGTTTTTGCTTTCATTTGCATTTCCAGGGCTTATCAGTGTCTGGTCCTTATTAAGCACTCAATAAATTCTTGCTGACTGGCTGATTACTGCCCAAGGACCATCCAAACTAAATTTGGGCAGTCTCCTCATCAGAGGCTTGGCCACCAGAAGATGGGTTGTTTGGGGCTTTTGTTTTGTTTTGTTTTTTTGCAGTCACAGCAACCCCTTGCTGAGGTTGTGCAATCTACATCCATGGAAGGATTATCCTCACTAACAAAATATTGAATCTTCAAATTATTGAAATAACAAATTATATAATGTGAATTATCTTTAGGCTTTGTGTTCAGATTAAAGTATGAAAAGCATTTATTTATTAAGTGCTTATTACATGCCAATGATTGTGCTAAGCACCAGGGATATGAATACAAAGGAGACAGTTCCTACCTCTAAGAAACTTTTGTCCCAATGGAATAAGTAATATGTACAGCAGACTAGACTTATACGGAGTAGGCAGTTTTCAAGGGGAAGGCATTATCAGTTGGAGGAGGCACGAAAGTTCTATTGCAGAAGATGGGACTTGAGCTGATTATTGTAGGAAGTCAGGATAAAGGGAGGAGATAGAGAATTCTGGTATAGGAGACCAGTGCAAATCCTAGGAAATGATGTGTTATGTTCAAAGGATTGCAAAAACGCCAGTATACTTAGATCACGGAGTTCATGAAAGGCACAAAGCCTAAGAAAATTTGAAAAGTAGGTAAAAAGGCAAAGGCCTTATTGAAAAGTGTTGAAATGTCAAATAAAGTTGATTATATTTGATCCTGAGGTAATAGGATGCCATAGGAGTTCACTGGGCAAGAATGTGATTTGGTCAAACCTACCCTTTAGAAAAATCATCTTGGTAGTTTGGTAGAGGGTTAGAAAAATTATCTTGGTAGTTTTAGTAGACAGTAGACTGGAATGGGGACAGAACTGAGGCAGGGAAACCAGTCAGAAGGCTATTACAATAAGTCAGTCAAGAGATAAGAGCCTGAATCTCAATCTGTGGAAGGAAGAGTCACACTAATGAAAGAAATTACTGAAGTAACACCCACCTCTATAAAGCCTTCCCTGATCTCCCCAGAAAAAAGTGATCCTCCACTGCCTGACCGGCTGCAGCTAGAGTAGAGAGAAGGGGATTTATACCACAGATACCCTGAAGATAGAAAGGAAAAGACTGGGTGACTGAGAATGAGGAGTTGAGAGTGAGGTTGAGAACCTGGATGACTAGGAGGATAGTGATACCCTCAAGAGTAATACAGAAGTTCAGAAGAGGGGAAGATTCTGGGGAAAAGATAATGAATTCTACTTTGGGTCTCATGAGTTTGAGATGTATATGTCACCCAGTTCAAGATACTCAACACTACACATTTTGACTTGTATTAGTTTATATTCATGACTATGACCTGACTGATGGCAAGAACTTTTAAATGTTTCATCTTTCTAAGTCAGAAACTTGCACATGCACAATATCATCCATAGCTGCTTTAGGTGCTTGTTGCATTGAAATGAATGCACTAATGGAGAGGTAGATATTCCCTTCCTGTGACTTTGTATTTCACATGATACGAAACAACATCAATACCAAACAACCGCCCAAATTCTTTCCAAATGTATTCTTGCTGAAGAAGTTATTCAGGATACTCTTGAAAGTGTTGTGGGCAATAAGGTATTTTACATCTCTCTCAAAATTTCTATCTTTCTGAATAGTAATTTGAAAGAAATATTAGCAGAAAGAAATGAGGGGAAATGCTGTATTAAATTCAAGGTTAACTCATGATTCATTCCATTAATGCCGTAAAAAGTAAATTCAGCATAGAAAAAATAACTCCAATTCTATAATTATTGGTTGCCATGAAGATGAGGTCTAAATTTCCAATTGATTCAATGAAATGTTTTATCTAGAATTATCTGCTTTCTATCTAAATTCCATGTCAAAAGTCACTAAGCAAAAGACTTCTTAAACACAATTATAAAAATGGCAAAATCCCAAGTACAACTTTATACCACATAATAGAGAAATTTCTGCCAATATAGAAGAAACAGAGGCTATCGCACAAATCAATAAAAAAGATAGTTACAATTAACAGTGCCCTGGAAAGATCAATTAGGCCTTCTTTCAACTTGGCAATTTTACTTACTTGGACCAAATGAAAACATGCTGCTTTCAATACTGTCTCTCCTTAAACAATTATTCTAGAATTCACCATAATATGAGTTTAAAATGAGATAATCCTAAATATCAAGTTACTTCAAATGGTGATTCAATATACTACCGATTCTTTTCAAATTCCATTCATAAAAATGTAAATTCTTTCTGTAACTTAAGCTTACCATTTAAAATGTTTAACATATGTGAACTGGCCAGGGAGGAGCCACAAGAAGGCAAGAAGGAACAGGCAGAGACACAAAAACAGGCAATTCAGGACCAATATGACAAAACTTTTCAGCAGCCAACAACAACATAGAGAATATGGAAAGTATTTTTTTTTTCCATTTCTACTTTTTCCTCCTGCTGGACTATTGCAATAGCCTTCAGTTCAGTCTCTGGGACTTCTCAATGCCCACCCCAGCCCATCTTCCACTCAGCTGTCCACCTAATCTTCCATAAGCACAGCCTGACCACATTGGCCACTCCTCCCAATTTCACACATGTCTGCTGCTGGTCCTCCTGGCCTGAAATGCTTCTTCATCTCTCCCTTCTGGCTTCCCTGGCTTCTTTACAGTCCCAGACAAAATTTCACCTTCTATAAACAGCCTTTGCCATTCTCCTTCAGTGCTAGTGCCTTCCTTCTTTGGCTATTTCTAATCTATCTTGTATAGATCTTGTTTGTACAGAGTTGCTACTTATTGTCTCCTGCACTAACCTAGAGAACAGGGACTAATTTTTTTTTTGGAGTGGGGAAGACAAGACAATTGGGGTTAAGTGACTTGCCCAAGGTCACACAGATAGTGTGTCAAGTGTCTGAGGCCGGATTCAAACTCAGGTCTTCCTGACTCCAGGATGGGTGCTCTATTCACTGCACCACCTAGCTCCCCCTGCCCCCCCCCCCGAGAAAAAGACTATTTTATCCCTTTCTTTGTATCCCCAGCATTTAACAGTGTCTGGCATACAGCAGGTGCTTAATAAATGCTTGTCAACTAGACTTGATCGAAACCTGATTCTCATTACTCTCCTTTCTCATTGTACCAGGATGACAGTGCAATTCAGGCCTTCATTACAGTACCGATTGTATCTTCTCTCATACCCTCTGACAACAGGGAAGCAGATTAGGACTATTCCTTGCCTCTGTTGCCACTTCCAGACTTTGAACAGAGCCCCAGGCCTGGAATCAGAAAGATCCGAGTTCAAATCGAGTCTCAGAGACTTATTAGCTATGTGACTCTGAGCAAGTCACTTAACCTCTGTTTGCCTCAGTTTTCTCATCTGTAAAATGAATATAATAGCACCTACCTCCCAAAGCTGTTGTGAGGATCACATAAGATAATTGTAAAGCACTTAGCACAGAGCTTGGCACAAAATAAGCCATATATAAATGTTAACCATTATTATTTTTTTCCTTACTGCCTTCATTCAGCAGATTAGCCTCCTTTGAGGTTCACTCAATTCAAATCCAGAACCTGTGTGAGATTATTAGTGACCACCTGGATATTTTTTTTTCCTTCCTCAAGCAGTTCAGTGCCTGAATTACATTATTCCTCTCTACTCTAAGTCCTATCTTCATACCAAAAAACACCAACATACACATTCCCTCAAATACCCCAAATTTCTGTTTTCTCTGCCTGCTCCATTTCCATGACTTACTCCTCAGATATGTAGAGTCACAGTCAAGTCTTTGATCTTGCCATCACCCAAGAGTCTACTTTGGAACATTCCTTCATCAAATCAACAAGCTCCTATCATTCTATCTTGCCCTCTGTCATGCTTCTCCCAAACCTTTCTCTAGTTCTCACTATGACCTGAAATCTCTGTACCTTGAGCATTTTACTAGACCATCAATGCTACGTGGACTATACTCTCCTTCCTTCCAAATTCTGAGCCTCAGTGACCCAATTAAACAGTACATTATCCTTCATTCCCTTTCTTCCTTGTCCTACTGCCACTCTCACCTTGACAAACCCCAACCTGTGTGAATCCTGTTACAACAATTAGCTCATGTTAAGAACTGAGGACAACAGAATTCTCCTTAAGGTCTATTAGGCTCCATCTTTTTCAGCTTTGGGGAGTTGACCTTAGATGAAATTTTCTGCAGTGGTCAGAATCTAAGTCCCAGTTAGGAAAAATTTTAACACCTAAGTAGAAGGCAGACTCTCTGCCTAAACTTATATTGATCTTTAACCTCTGGCTTCTTTGTAGTTGAGGCAAAATTCAGTTTGCTGGAAATGTTTGGGTAATGAAACAGTGTATTTTATTACAACGTCTGTGGATAGACAGGTAGCAGGAGGGGAAGCTGGAGACAAAGCTGATATTTGGGGGTACTTTCTTTGACCTGGGTCTTCTACTCCAAGATTTCTATATAACTAATGACTCCCTTCAATATCTCCCTTCTCTGATACAGTTGAATACTCCCATTGTCCTCAAAGATATGATGGAACTAGCACGGCCAGTCCAACCTCTTGAATCCAGAAGCTTGGACTGTCCCCCTCCAGTTCTGAAATGATGTCTTCCTTTTCTATGCAAATTGCTCAATGTGACTCAGTCACTAACAAAATATCTTTGATTAACTCAAGGAGGTATATGGGCTCTGTTCACACCCAATTTTGATTAATTAACTCAATCAAAAAATTCATAATTAAAGTATGAGAGCTCAAAAGAAATGGTTTTAATCCTACCTTTATATCTACCAACTGACACTTCTACTCCTACTCACAGGATGCTGAATGGAGCCAGCGGGAGTCTTGCAACTACACTACCTGAATCAACTACAAATTTACATTTTAATAACAATAACAACAGCAATAGGTCAGCATTTATGTAATGCTTTAAGGTTTGCAAAAATGTTTTACAAATACTGCTGTCATTTTAAACTCACAACAATCTTAAGAAATAGGTAGCATTATTACCCTCAATTCACAAATAGGGAAACTGAAGCCGATAGCCTCAGTGACTATTTCTTGGTTATGTACTAGACGTAAGAAATTGACCAGGATGAAGTAATTTTTTAAGGCAGTTAGGTGACAGAGGATAGAGTTCTGGGCCTGGAGTAAGGACGATCTGAGTTCAAATGTGACCGTGGGCATTTGTTAGATGTGTGATCCTTGGCAAGTCACTTAATCCCTGTTTTCCTCAGTTTCCTCAACTATAAAATGGAGATGAAAATAACCTACCTCTCAGGATTGTTGTGAAGATCAAAGAGATTATAGTATTTGTAAAATGTATTTAAAACAGGTCCTAGCACATAGCAAGTATTATACAAAAGCTTACTCCCCCACTTTGTCAGGTTGACTTTGTAGGCAATGATGAGACACCAAGGGATTGTAAACAGCAGCGACATGATCCTGCTCCTTTCTCCAAAATAAGGATGTACAATTACGGGCAAAATTTTTGTCTATGCTGTGGCTGAATTTCATTAAACATAGGCATTGCTAAATTAAGCGACACCACATTATTTCAAAATTTTTGGGAAAGTAGACATTACTTATGACAAGTTAAGTAACATCACATTTTTTTTCTGTTCTACTTATGAACTATTTAACAGTCTTAGTGTATTAAGACAATTAAATCCAGGACATAACATGATAATACCAAAAAAAGGTAGACTTGTAAAGAAATTCCCATATGCCTTTTTCATATTTGTGAGGCAGAGAAAATTTTAAAGAATAAATTTAAGTTGATATGATTTTTATTTCAATAGGAATAATCTTGTCACAATGTAATTAAAATATTTGGGTTTTGTATCTTTCTGATTTTTCTCCGAAGCTGAAATTCTTTATGAAAACATATCAGTGGTTTATAAAGCATATAATGTGTCAACTACTGTGCTATCCGGCAAAACCACTGTATGGTTTAATAGTAGGAACCAGAATACTCCACATATCCAAATTCCAAAATGCAATCTCTGATCAACATTTCCACAGAGTATAGCAGACTAAACTGAAGAAGCTACTTATTTATTCCCAGCTGGCATTAGCCTTCAACCATAGGAAGGGATAAAAGATTTTTCTTCATCTCTCTCTCTATTTTGATTCATCTTCTCTAGCAAATGTTAAGCTAAAATTGGTAACTCTCTTGTTCCGTCATTTAAAACCAAAACTATAATATTTAGTGTAGCATTAATAGTAAGACATTATAAATGTTCTTTAGAAATCCATAAAAAGAAATACATAATTATTCTTGTTGAACTGGACACAATTCTAAGAAAGACATAGAAAAAGCTCAGAGGCAAGGGAACAGAGAAAAATATACCCTTACAAGAGCCAAGCCAGAAACATTTGTTATTCACTGTCTATTGATGGGAAATACTTTAGGAGGAAAAATGAAAAATGGATATTAAACTCTAAAGAAAAAAATTCAATCACGCCACTTCTATGAGATAGCTGATTAATAACAAAATGGTTCTGAGATACAAATTCCTCTTTTTAAAGCTAATGTCTTCTAAAAATATACATAGTGAAAAGATGGTTTATACATTTAAAGTTGTAAATTTAATAGATTTAATATTATTTAATGTTGTAATTATAGTCTAATTCGAACTACTAAAAATAAGACAACAAAAAGTTAACACAGAGCAAACCAGTCAGAATTTTCAACTTCTTATAGTTGTTAACCCAAACAACTTGCACAATAATATACCCAAGTAATGAAAAGAACAAGGAGATAGGTCATGGGTCTCTGATTTTAAACATTGGGGATTTTGCTATCTAACATATATTCTCTGTCTTCTTTTCTTTACATTTTCTAAATCTGTTGAAGTTCTATTGTCTATGCCCACAACACACAACTTATCTAAAATTACCCCACTAATGCTTTCCCATAATGTTATTGGGGCTTGCCTTCCTCTCTGTCTCTGTCTCTGTCTCTCTCTCTTTCTCTCTCTCTCTGTCTCTCTCTTTTTCTCTCTCTCTCCACCCTTCTCCTGCCTTCTTTTCTTTCTTTTCTTCTCTCTTTTGCCTGGGGAAAGGGGGAGAGGGAAACAGGGAAGTCTCAACCTGTGATTTTATCAGCATAGGGAACGACTAGTAAGAAAACTCTTCCACCAACATAGATTGGCAATTTAACTATAACTCATATCCTTAGAAGTTGCCTGCAGCATTGCGATTAAATGACTTGACCATGACCACACAGCTAGGCAGGGTCAGAGTCAATACTTGAATACAAGTCTCCTGGACTTCTTGACTCTAAAGCTACTCTTCGCCCCCATCCACTACACCATGCTTCCCCTCATAATATTGTAGCTTTTTCAAATGTTTATGTAATTAAAACACAGTATAAACATGCCACATATTTTAAATGTTTCTTATCACTTACTAGAACATCTATCAAACAATATCAGGAGGTATATGTATGTGTGTTTATGTTTGAAACAGTAAAAATAGAAGGCTTCACTCACTTTTCTATTGCTGGTTACTACTATACTACTGGCCTAGTTGATAATTTTGACTGCAGGATTTTCATTATGCATTCACAGATTTTTTTATAAACCTGTCTAACAAAAGCTTTAATTAAGAATATCCCACAAGTCTTTTCTAGGTAGCTGGTTAAAATGCCCCCACATGCTGTAAATTCAGCTAAAGATGCATATAAGAAAGACAGAAAAAAAAATTCTACATACCTAAAACAGCTTAATATAGGCATTTAACAGCATGAATTACTTACCTTCCATTACTGGGAATGTCTAAAATAATACTAGGAGCTTCAACAAATGGAGAGGGGCTTATGATCTTTGGTAAGGGGTGAATCATCCTGTTGTAGCTGCTCTGAATAACCCCTGTATGCATACTGACATCATCAGTAAAGACTTGGAGGCAGAGGATACTATGGTAACCGTGCAATGTGCTGAGAGACAGAAGCCTTTAATTGCTTTAACAACTTCCTGGGGCTCTAGCTACCAAGCTTCGATTTGCTAAGTAGGAAATGAAGGTTGTCACAGAGTCAGTGAGTGTGACACAGAGCCAGAGGACTCAATGAATTCTAAACCTATTTATTGTGAAGTGACTTTTTAATGACAAATGTCATTATTTGAATCCATTAGCAATTTTCCTCTGACATCTAAAGGTTCTTCCAAAGTCACAGGTTAAGGAACACAGCTCCCAGGTAGCAATTTTACAAGTGCAATCTCTTGCATGGTTTTCTCATTTAGCCAATATCAATATTATTGCATCATTACAGCTGTCTTTTTATGCCTTACAAGAAAAACACTTAATATTATTCTAAAAAAGAGGATTACATTTATGCCTTTCAGAGCTTAGGATACTTCTAACAATGGGAAAGGAATACCTCTATTTACTCTTTGGCACGATTCAGGGTACTTAGAATACATTCTTCCTAATTCCATTTATCTCCAAGCTCCAACGAATTTTACCAAAATATAACAAGAGCATACCTCTGGTTAAAATCAAGAATTTAATAATCATAATATCAAGATACAATGAGAAATACATCTAACATCTTACCTACTACCAGATTCCCTTAACTTATAGTAATTCATACCATTCTAAAAACAAAACAAAAAACCCCACTAGGCTTAAAGTAATTTTAAAACTAAGAATATTTTAGGATCAAAAACAAATTAAAATAATATATTATGTTCCCTTCACTGAAATGTATGCTTTTATAAAAATAATATTTATTATCTTCACTATAAAAAATACTGTTGTTTTTTTTCTCCCAAAGGTTGGATTGGCATGTTTTCAAACCAATCACATTTGATTTTTTTCACTAAAAGCACTATGTAATTATAAGGATAAGCAAGTATCTCCATGAGGCTTTTTAAAAGTTCTCATGATAATAAAAATGCATTATATATGTAGATCTCAACTATTTCAAATAAGCTATTATTATCACTCTTTTCATTCAGATGAAATGGCAGCTATGCTTTAATAGCCCTTCATGGGTAAATCAGTGCACAAATATAAAACAATATGTTATTTACAAAAATAATTACTAATGTGGAAAAATGAATAAATATGGAAAATTTTTCAGGAGATGGAATTTATATTGTTGAATTGCAGTCTGTGAGAACTGGGAAACTGGTGAACTGGTAACTTCAGACACAGGAAGTTCATAGAAACTACATTATGAAATCCTGCAGTTTCCTAATTCTTAGGTAAAGGAAAGTCTGCAATCAAGTCACTCTTCCTCAGTTTCTCTCATCCTAAAGCCTGTCCTTTTTGGAATACTGAGTGTTTTAAATGTTTCAAAATCCACTTAAATACGGTTTGATCTTGCAACCAAAGTCTTTCTACTCCCAGGTGAACATATGCCTGACTGTGGTTTAGTGTTATGCTGACCAAGGTCTAAGCATTCTACAAAGACCATTTCAAGGTTGGGTTAGGTGAGTTCCTTCTTAGGAATAAAATAATCGGGGGGAGTCAAGATGGCAGCTTAGAAGCAGCAAAGCTCTGTAGCTCTCCCCATAATCATCTCAAATACCTATAAAATATGACTAAACAAATTTTAAAGCCCCTGAACTCACAAAATGACAGAGTAGCAGAGCTCCCGCTACAGGCAGCCTGGCAGGCAGACAGGAAGGATCGCTGTTTTGGGGTGGTGGTTAGGGGAAAGATGGGTAGAAAATTTGTAAATCAAAATCTCATGGAAACCTAGACCAGCACCACCTGAACCCCTGGCTGGAGCCCTGTGGCCACTAGAACTAGCTACAGCCAGAGTGCAAATCACTGGCAGCTGTGGCGTTTTACAGAATTACCAACCCATAAGAAACAAGGACTATGTGAAAGGTCAGTGGAACTTGGATAAATTCGGGGGAAAGGGTCTAGCCAATTGCCCCAGGGTCAGAAGCAGCTGAAGTGGTGGCCCTGCAGCCACCTCCATGTGGCTGCTTCAGAGCTCACAGCCTGGAGATTGCAGGGGGCCAAGTGATCATTCAGAGGCTAAGTGCTCTTGCCTTGAGCTGTCTGGATTGGATCGTGGCCTTGGGTGGAGGTCCTGAGGTGTGTTTTCAGTGAGCCAAAGTTGTTGGGTGCTGCAGAAATGGTAGCCTCCTAATAGTACCTGCAGCTGAGAAAACCTCAGTTATTTGGGACAGAGCTTTCCACTCTGAAAGCAGAGTTCCACTGAACCTAAAAGTCAAGTAATTGACTTGCAACATGAGTAGGCAAAGGAAGCAAAGCAACCCAGCAATGCAACTTTAGATTCCTTTTTTTGGGGACAAAAAGGATCAAAGTATGGAATGGGAAGAAAACAACACAGTCAGAACTCCCACACCAAAAGCTTCCAAGAAAAATGTAGACTTGTTACAAGCCATAGAGCAGCTTAAGAAGGATTTTGAAAATCAAATAAGAGAAGCGGAGGAAAAAATTAGGAAGAAAAATGAGAATGATGTAAGAAAATCATGAAAAGATAGTTAACAACCTGACTGAAGAAAATAACACCTTAAAAAATATACTAACTCAAATAGCAAAAGAGGCCCAAAAAGCCAATGAGGAGAAGACTGCCTTAAAAAGTCAAATTTGCCAGATGGAAAAAGAATCTCAAAAGCTTTCTGAAGAGAATAATTCCTTCAGAATTAGAGTGGAGCACATGGAAGCAAATGACTTTATGAGAAATCAAGTTATTATTAAACAGATCCAAACAAATGAAAAAAATAGAAGGCAATGTGAAATATCTCCTTGAAAAAACCACTGACCTGGAAAATAGATCCAGGAGAGACAATTTAAAAATTGGACTACCTGAAAGCCAAGATCAAAAAAAGAACCTAGAAAACATCCTTCAAGAAATTCTCAC
>CM053590.1:169824006-169888826 GCA_028646515.1 Pseudochirops corinnae | reverse complement strand
TATATAAAATTTTAGAAGGGGAAGACAAAATCTATGATTTCAAAGATATTAGATATCCCAATGTGAACACTCCCCTTTCTTTTCTTTTTTGGAGGGGGGAAGGCAAGGCAATTGGGGCCAAGTGACTTACCCAAGGTCACACAGCTAGTCAGTGTTAAGTGTCTGAAGTCACATTTGAACTCAGGTCCTCCTGACTCCAGGGCCAGTGCTCTATTGATTGCACCACCTAGCCACCCCATACACTCCCTTTTCAATGCAGATTGGCAGCTCCTCTATAGGTCAAGTGATTTGCCCAAGGTGACAAGGTGAGCAGTCAGAGACAAAATTTGAAGTTGGGCTTTCTTAACTATAAAAGCAGCTCTACCCAATGTGTCCAACAACATCTAGCATATAAATTATGCTCTACATAACTTCCAATTCATTGGTAAGAAGAAAACTTGATTAGGGCCAGAACTGGGTTTTTTTGTTCATCTTTGTATCCTCAAAGTCTCCTGGCAACCAGTAAGCACTTGTTGAATTTGATTCAACTTAATGTGGTTTTAGAGCTACTGTCATACAACTCAAAATTGGATTTGGGAGCACAATAAAAGTGCTATTCCTTAGGTACCTCTGCCACTGACTTTTATTTCAGGCCATGGATGTTCTACTTCCTGCCCATAAAGAATTATTTGCTCCTTTATTATTAGATAAAACTGGATCTATGATTTCAATGGTATCGGAAACTCCCAATGAGGAAACTTTCTTTACCAAAAATATTGGCAACTTTTCTGCAACTTGTGGTCTTAAAGAGTTGCCTAAGGGGAATTGAAAGGTTGTGACAACACCAGTCACACACATTATACAACCTCTATGTTTCAGGAGAGACTTGAACCAGCCAGGTCTTTCTGACTCTGAGGCTAACTCTTTATTCACTAGGTCATTCTGCCTCTTTATTATTTTATTTCTTTAAAAAATGAGTAAGGTTAAAGGTATAGAACCTTTACTACTACTATCACTACTAAGATTTTCAATAGGAAAGAGTAAGAAGTCAATTAGAGAAACATCAAGAAAAAAATCAAAACGGTTGCAAGGGGGACAACTCTAGGAACAAAATGTGTTTCTTACCTAGAATAGATGAGAGTGTGAGGATAGGAGTATGATGATAAGAACAAGGAGCATACACACACACAAGCACACACACATACAAACATACACACATACACAAACATACACATACTTACATATATATAATATATATATAATTTAAATGTTTTTAATGGAAAGTATTGGGCACGATTTGAATAAACTTGAAAATTGTTGCTGAATCCTAGGATCTGTTTTTTTCTCTTTCTTTATAATGCCATCCTAAAGTGGATATTTATATGTCAACAACACCTACATGCAAGGCCTTATCAAAAAGGTAGGAATTATTGTGCTATTTTATGCAGAATGAAAATGCCGCTTTTTGAAAATATTGTAACATTCAGCTCTGAACACTGCTTTTGCAGGACAGAAAACATTAACCACCTACTGAGAAAACACACTAGAAAATAAAAGTGTCCTTCAAAACCATCTTGCATATTGCATTCCCATGAGCATTATACCCATTGGAATGAATGAATCTATAGTGGGTCCAAATATATTTTTTAAAATAGGAAGACTCAATGCAAAATACATTCACCTTGCAGAAAGTAGTCTTTTAGGGAATGAATATGAAGATTTAAAAGCAACAGAATCATTACAGAACGTATTTATTGAAGACTAAAGACATTACATTAACTAGCAAGGATATTCAAGGGAAGGATCTTTGCAGAATTGATGATAGTTCAATACGACATGTCTGTAATCTTTTGTCTTTCCAATAATGGTAACAGTGAATTGGGAGGTGTCTGACATTCTTACAGCACCTCTTTCACTCCCTCTATTATTTCTAACACATTTCAAAGCATTGTTTTTATATGACAAGTCATATTTTTAAGCAACTTAACCACAAATATACACAAAAGGAATTTGTGAGATGGGTATTGAATGGAAGACAAGACAATAATATTAAGAACATGGATCTTTTTATCCCTTTTTTTTAAAGTAGAGTAAGACAGAAGGATCCAGATCTGTGATGTTACCAGCAGAGAGAATATCGGGTATGGAAATTTCCTTCACTGATACAAATTGGTAACTTCAGGGGAGAATTGATTTGTCCATGTTCACATAGCTAGTATATATCAGAAATAGAACTTGAAGCCAGGTTTTCCTGACTTCAACAAAAATACTCCATTCACTTTGACACACAGCTACTTTTTATTGTTGTTAACATTTGTAAATAATTCTTTGGAATTTAGATCAAGCTTTTAGTTAAGTGTCTGGGTCACTGGTGGCCTATTAAGAAAATAACCAACAGGGTGGCTAGGTGATGCAGAGAATAGAGCACCGGCCCTGGAGTCAGGAGAACCTGAGTTCAAATCTGGCCTCAGACACTTAACACTTACTAGCTGTGTGACCTTGGGCAAATCACTTAACCCAAATTGCCCTGCCCCCCCCCCCAAAAATAAGAAAATAACCACTACATTTTATTTTTTTATAATTTATGATTTATGTTTTTTTTAGAAAAGAACCACCACATTTCATGACTTTTTAGGATTTTAAGAAAATAACCACCACATTTTATGATACTACAAAGAACTCATTTGCCCTAAAGCATCTCTTGCTATATTATCATCTCCACTAGTGAAACTAAATTTCTCATGGTTAGTGCTATTCCTCTGGCTAAGAGAAGATGAAAGCATAGTATTCTGGAGCTCATTTTCATAATGTTAGCTTAAAAAGGAAAGAAAACCTTGAGAGAGCCTCTGCTCACTCCAACCAGAAGTAATCTCTCATTCCTTGCTTCTGGTTTCATGACTGTCTGAACTCTTGTATGTCATAGTTCTTTTTATATCTGTTGATCATCTTTACCTTGAGGTCAGAAATATGTCTTATTCATCTCCTTGTTCTCCAGCATCTTTCACAATGCTTTGCAAATAGTTATGTTTATAAAAGCTTACTGAATTCTATCAGCAAAGACTAGTTTTTCATATTGTTTATTACCCAAGGAAGAAAAAGAGCAGAGTACAAGTTTCAATGCTCAACAAGTTCAATGTTGCATAGAAGCATGTTAGTGATAACCATATTGGTCTAGGAAGCCACAATCATTATCCTGAGTGGGCTGGGAAGGAGGGCAAAGGAGCATTTAAAACAGGGAAGCATAAATGCAATTTTTTCAGGTCTTTAATTGACCACCTATGATATTTAACAAATGAAAAGGTAAAAATAATTGTGAGTAGGGGACCAGGGATTAAGCTGATTAGTTTTTTTTGTCAGTTTAATTTTTTTCATGTCCCATAGATATGAAAGATCCAAATAGTGGAAATTAGAATATTCCAGGACAGCACTGATGCTCTAAGACAACCTTTGGCCCTAGGGCCAAGAACATGATTTTGGTCCAGATCAGATTTATTTATTGTATAGGCACAGCTATTATGTACAAAATGCCTCAGTTATAAGATACTAAGAGCGAAAATGAAGGATTGGAATGAAATCTACTATGTGTAAGGAAAAAATAAAAAATTCTTAAATTACAGCCAGACTAAAATAAGCACTACATTATACATAAATGTACCATATACAATGAAAAGATCAACAGTATCAAATGCATATGTATAAGAGTTGATTTCTTTTTATTTTAAATACATTTTTCACCTACGTTTTCCAATGGGATCCTTCCTCTTCTACCTCTAAGAGAGTCATCCCTTATAACAAAGAAGAAAAAAGGAGGAAAAACAGTTCAGCAAAAATAGGCTGGTATTATATACAGTGACTTCCTCTAGGACATATGCCTATCATTGTAATTTCTAGGGCAAAGGAAGTGGACATTTTAGTCACTTTCTTAGCATAATTCTAAATCACATTCCAGAATTGTGGATAAATTCATAGATCTAGCAATACTATATTAGTGTGTTTACCATTCCACAACCCCTCAAAGACTGATGATTCCCATTCTTTGTCACCCTTGCTAATAAAAATTTGTTAGGTATAAGGTGAAAATTCAAGGTTGTTTTGACTTGCATTTCTCATACTATTTAGAAGTATATATTGGAAAATGCATGCAATGTTAGGAACAAAAGATATCAATTTCAACTTAAAAAGAAAGAATATTAGTAGTTTTTCAAAAAAACCAAACTTTTAATATAGTAATATACCACTCTTGTGTAGTAGAATTAAATGATTATTCACCAGAAATTAAAATAGAAAAACTTTTTTAAAAAAATAGAATCAACAAAGAAAGTAATTGAGACAATTAATAACTTCAGCAAGAGAGCAGAAATTAAAACAAATCTAAAACAATCATTTTCAAGCCTACATAAAATTAACAAAATCTATAGACAAATAACAAGAGACATTTCATGCAAAATAGCTACCAAAAAAGGGTGAAGCCAAGATGGTAGAAAATAGGCAATAATTCATGTGAACTCTACCAACATTTCTCTCTAAACAGCTTTAAAATAACTCCTGAAATCAAAATTTGGAGCAGCAGAGTCAACAAAAGGTCAAATTGAGACATTTTTCCAGACTAAGACAACTAAGGAGGTTGGCAAGAGAGGTCTGTGACATCTGGGTGAGAGACAGTTAGAGAGGGGCAGAAGGATCAGCAGTGGAACTTGGAGGTGGTTAAGACAGGACCAAAACCAGCAGCACCTTGAGGAAATCTCAGCCCAGAGCCAGTAATGTGCTGGACAACTGTTCGGAAAAAGATTACAGGGAACCCTTTGCTGGCACTGGGTGGAGCTGATGCTGACTGGTAATTCTATTGCCCATAAGCATTTCTAAGTCACAATTCCAGGGTGGAGAGATGTGCTTGTGATCAGTCACAAGGGAGCAGGGACCCTGTTTCAGCTCCAAGAAAAGTACTAGCACTTGGAACTGCAGGGAAGCAGGGACACTTCCTGAATATAGGACAGAGCACAGATGAGAAGAGCATTGACCACACCACTCCCTCAATCACTCCACTTTGGAAGCAAGAAAAACTTATAGACCCCCAGAACTAGTTCTGAAAACAGCAGCATGGAAAATCCTGAAGACTAGAACAGTGCTTCTCCACTCTGAGATGAGCAGAGCCCAACTTAAACATAAAAGTTAAAGTCAAGAAAGAGGCTGGAAAAATGAGCAACCACAACAGCAAGGAAAGAGCAACAAAGAGCTTCACCATAAAAATCTACTACGGCTGCAGGGAAGAAGAAGACACAAACTCAAGGAGACAACACTGTGAAAATAGTTACAAGCAAAGCTTCAAAGAAATATACTAATTGGATCCAAGCCCAACAAGAATTCCTGGAAGAGTTAAAGAAAGAGATAAGAGTGATAGAGGAAAAAGTGGAAAAAGAAATGAGAATAATGTAAGAAAATTATAAAAAGAGGGTTAATAGCTTGGCAGAAGAGACAAAAAAAATAGAAGAACATCCCTTTAAAAACAGAATTGGCCTAATGGCAAAAGAAACACAAAAATCCACTAAAGAAAAGAATCCCTGGAGCAGCTAGGTGGTGAAGTGAATAGAGCACCAGTCCTGGAGTCAGGAGGACCTGAGTTCAAATCCAGCCTCAGACACTTAACACTTACTAGCTATGTGACCTTAGGCAAGTCACTTAACCTTAATTGCCCCACCTAACCCTCTCCAAAAAAAAACAAAAAAAAAAAAAGAAAAGTATTTCTTCAAAAGCAGAACTGGCCAATTAGAAAAAGAGATTCAAATAATTCATTAAAAACTAGAATTGGACAAGTGGAAGCTAATGACTCGACGAGACATCAAGAAAAAATAAAAAAAAGTTAAAAGAATGAAATAATAGAAGGTAATATGATATATCACACTGATAAAAAAAAATGGCCTAGAAAATAGATTAAGGAGAAATAATTTTAAAATTACTGGACTACTTGAAAATCATGATCAAAATACCTGCTAAATTCAAACACCTCAAGGAGTTAACTTATCAAGATATATAAAACCTTTATACAACTATTCTTCATAGAATATTTATAAAATATTCTTCATAGAAATAAAGCAGACAAATTATTGAAGAGAGAAAATCACTGCTCTTGCTTTGACCAAAGCAATGTAAAATAAATGAAAATATTGCCTAAATAGATTTACAAATTTAGTGCTATGCCAGTCAAATAATAAATAAAAAGAAATAACAAAAAATTAAAAATAACACTTTATGCAACTAGACAAAGTAATAATCGAAAATTCACTTGGAAGAATAGAGTCTAAGATCTCAAGAAAACTAGTGAGAAAAAGCACAAATGAAGGTACACAGCATTATCAGACCTCAAATTATGTTATAGAGTAATAGTTATCAAAACTATTTAATACTAGTTAAAAAACAGAAAAATAGAACAAAATAAATAAGACACAGAAACAATAAAAACAGTAACCAGTGTTTGACAAGTCCAAGAACAAAAATTGCTAGGAGAAAGAAGCCCACCGCCTTTTTAAAACAAAAATTGCTGTAAATGCAATTCAGCAGAAATTATGTTTACATGAAAATCTCTTACAATATATGCAATAAGCAGTGGACTATGGACTCTGAATTTTAAAAAAATCATAGCATAAAAATTAGAAGAAAATTAGTTTAGGTACCTATCCCAACCAGAAATAGGAGAGAATTCTTACCCAAACAAGGTATAGGAAGGGATGATAAGAGACAAAATTGACCATTTTGACTACTTATAATTTAAAAAGTTCTTAAAAAAAAAATTGATGAAGACAATATTAAAAGGAAAACAGCAGAATGGAAAAATATTTGCACTAAATAAAATTTGAATGGCCCAAAATATAGAGAATTAATTCAAGTATGTGTATATAAGATCAAGAGCTATTACCCAACTTGCAAATTGTCAAAGGATATAAAGAGTTTTCAGTCACTTGTAATGAATGTAAAAATACACAGTAAAAAAAAAAAAAAAGGCAAATACCAATTTAGAGAAACATTAAACGATCTGAATAAACTGATGTAGATCCAAAAGAACAGTACACACAATGACGAAAACAATGTAAATGACTAGATAAGTAAAGAAAGTTGAAATATGAACAGAACAACTAACAAAGATTCCTGAGAAAGATAATGAAAGACATCATCTCCCTTTTTTTTTTGACAGAAAGGTAGAACTTAGGATGGAGCACTATAAACTTCATGAGATATGTTTGCCATACTGGAAATTTTCATTTTGTTTTCTTTGTCACAAGGGAAGATTCAGTCTGACAGAAGGGGAATTAAAATTACTTATGTAAAGACAAAAAACATCGATAAATATGTTTTAAATAAATAAGTTAAAAATAATATAGGTAGATAAAACAGATAGGTTGAAACCTAGGGAAGACCCTTAGTTATTCCTGATACTTCAAAAATTATCTAAAGATTCTAGTTGCTACTACTGTCCTCAGTTATGAGAGCCAATCTCACCCAGACGTGTGCTTTGGCTTCTCCTTGCTCATTCATGGGAAATGATGGTAGCTCATGGTAATAAAATGCCTGCTCCAGGGGGCATCTGATCCAAAAACTATAATAAACTTTATGTTGTCTGTATGTTTTTATAGGTTAATGTATCATCTGTCCATTTCTGTCAGTTGCTTTTTGCCTGGGAGTTTTTTGGGGGAGGGGTAGTATCTTTTTTGATGTTTTCAAAAAATTAATGTAAGTCTAGTGATTTCCTCCAATATCTAAAAACTTGTACACAAATGTTCCTTGTCTCTTGTGTTTCTTACATTTTAGAGCAGCTCTCTCCATGTTTTATCAAAAATGCTACTATTAAGAGAACAATTTAGTTAAGAAGCAGGGAAAATAAATTATATAAAACATATATATATAAATTATATATATACAAATACATATGTAAGGATTTAAACTATATATACACACACAAAAAAATACAGCAATCAGAACAGACATAAATCAAAGTAGTGAAAAATCACCTTGAGATATACTTTTAATCCATTCAGAGAAAAATGTTTTTTGACAAGTTCACTGGAAAACAAATGACCAACATAAAAAGGAGGTAGCAGTTTTTCTCCTACTTATGTCCTTAGGCCCTTCCCCAATCACAGATATCTCAACAATATGTTAATGATGACCACATATTCCAAATCAAGATCAAGGCTATGCAGAGAAATACATACCACCAAAGGCACAGTGGGGTAAAATGGCAAATCCTGGGGCAAGACAACTTACCTTCCCACCTGCCACTCTTTTCACTTGTTACTGGCCTGACAGGTAGTTAACACTTGATTAATTACTGGAAAAACTGGATCACCTAAGCAAACAACACAAGGAAAACAGAGAACTTGTGAATCATATGAAAGATGCTGGCAGGTTTTAAAATTTTTTCTAAGCATTTACTTCTCCCATAAATTCAAATGTATTTAAAGGAATATTTCATAGATGCACAATTGTTTTTACATTTTCAATAGACATGTTTAAGAACATTATTACTGAAAAACTAAATATTTCATTTATGTAGAAAATAGTATTAAACGATGTGACCAATCCTCCTGGCCATGAATATTACTTTGAGTTCACCCTTAATCAAAATCTCTTGACTTTCCACCGATTTTGGCTACTCTTTCAAAAGAAGAGCCTTTCTAGAAACCAATGTTTGAAAGAAATAAGAATAGTCTGCAAATAAAAATCAACCCTCCATCTCCCTCTTTTTCAAATCAGAAAGGAAAAAAACATTGATCCTAAACATTTTTCTAAAACTTTGTAGTAAGTTTTTAATGACTTATTTTCTCTTTTTCTTAACCATTTCAATTGGTGGGGAAAGGCCCCAAAGTTATAGTCTTATTCCACCCAATTAGCAGATAGGTAACTGTCTGCATCATTACTAAGCATTCCAACTGTCCTAAAAGGCACCCTGGTGAGAACTGAAGCATTATTCTCCGTTCAGTGCTAAAGTCCAGCCTCCTCTTATCTTGTGTATTTGATACTAGACAATGTTGACCATCAGCATTTTAGAAATAAAATTGAAGCCCCGTGAAACTAGTTCATATTAAAATGAGCATTTTAAATTACCACCATAAAATAAGAAGTCGAATGATCTGGAGAGGTAAATGAAATGCCACATAGAGGTAAAAGATAGTTGGCCTGTCTGTCAATAAACATATATTCAGAACCTACTATGTGCCAGAAATTGTGCTAAATGCTATGGATAAAAGACCCTGTTGTTAAAGCACCCACAATCCAGTGGGGGAGACAACATTCAAATAATTATGTACAAACAAGCTATATATAAAAAAGAAACTGGAAATAATCAACAGAGGGAAGGCAATGGAATGAAAAGAGATTGGGAAAGGTCTCTGGCAGAAAATGGGATTTTAACTGGGCCTTGAAGGAAGCTAGGGAAGCCAGAAAGAAGGTGGAGTTGAGGAGGGAGACCACTGCAGGCATGGGATACAGTTAATGAAAATGCCCTGGGTCGGGAGATGGAGGAAGAGCAAGGAGGCCAGTATCAATGGATCTAACTAAGAGTACATGGTAAGGGTAGAATGGGCCCAGAGTATAAGGTGTGAGAAGACTGGAAAGGTAGAGGAGGGGGTGCTTGGTTATGAAAAGCTTTGAACACCAGAGGATTTTATATTTGATCCTACAGGTGATAGGGAGCCACTAGAGTTTCTTGAGTAGAAAAGTGAGGTGGTCAGACAGGACCTTAGGAAGATCATTCTGACAGCTGAGTAGAGGATAGGATGGAAGTGGGGAGATCTGTGTCAGGCAAACAAACCAGCTGACTATTGCAATCACCCTGCAGTGAAGTGAGAAGGGTCTACACCAGAGTGGTTGCCTGGTCAGAGGAGAGAAGGAGACATATACAAGAGATGTTACAAAGACACAATCAACAGATTGGATGGGGGAATGAGAGAAAGAATGAGGAGTCAAGGATGATGCTTAGGCTGCAAGCCCAAGTGTCCATGAGGATGGCGGTGTCTTCAACAGTAATAGGGAAGTTTAGAAAGGGAAGGGCAAGTGGGAAAAGAGAACTCAGTTTGGAGTGTGTTGAGTTTGAGATATCTATAGGAATCCAGTTCAAGATGTCCAAGAGGCTGCTGTAGATGCAAAACTGAAGGTTAAGACTAGAAAAGTAGATAATCATCGATATAGATATAATTGAATGAGGTCCCCTATAAATAGAAAATAGATAATATTTATACAGCTCTTACTACGTGCCAGGCTGCCTTACAATTTTTATCTCCTATGAGACTCACAACAACCCTGGGAGGTAGGTTCTACTATTATCCCCATTTTACCAATGAGGAAACTGAGGTTAAACTGAGGTCCAGGGTCACACAGCTAATAAATATCTGAGTATTTTTAAACTCAGGTTTTGCTGACTCCAGGCCTAGTGCTCTATTCACTGCTCTACCCAGTTGTCCAATAGATATATAATATGCATATGTGTGTATGTATATGTATGTGTATGAGAGAAAGAGAGAGAGAGAGAGACAGGAGAGAGAGACAGGAGAGAGAGAGAGAGGGAGAAAGAGAGGGAGGGAAAGAGAGGGAGAGGAAGAGGGAGGGAGAGAAAGAGTAATTTTTGCAGGAGGTAAAATTATAATTAGAAGCAAAGTGGGTTCCCATCAATTGTGAAATGGCTAAATAAACTGTGGTATATTAATATAATTGAATATCATTGCATGGAAAGAAACAATGAATATGAATAATTCATAGAAGTACATGAAGATGAAGTAAGTAGAACAATTTACATCATGATTCCAATAATATGAAGGAAAACAAAACCAAAAAACTTTTTATAACTATTATCAATGCAGTGACCAACCATAAACTCAGAGAGCTGATGGTGAAACATGGTTCCTACCTCTCCACACACAGGGAAAGGTTTATGGTTTCAGAAGGAGCCCTTTTTATATATGGGCAATGAACTGATTAATTTTACTTCACAGTACTTAAAATGGATATTTTAAGAGTTCCATAGAAAGCAGGAAATCATGGGGAAGGAACAGTGATATAAAACAGAGAAGAGCACTGACTCTGAAGTCAGAGAATTGGGGTTCAACTTTGACCTCTGACACTTGATAACTGTGATGACTTTGGGAAAGTCACCTAATCTCCCTGGACTTTCATTTCTTCATCTGTAAAATGAAAGATTTGGACTAAGTGACCTCTGAGGTCCCTTACAGCTCTAGAACTGTGATCCTAAGAAATGAGTTTAAATAAAATATCTTTAAAATAAATGAAAATATACAAGTACAACAATTAATTAAAATATGCTGAATATGTAGTAAATGCCATTTAAAATCTCTAGGTAGGCAGAAATATAGAAGGATTAGTCAATTTTAAGTGTATTTAATTTACCAAATCACCAACTCCCAGATAAATCTACAATTTACTACTAAGATCATAACTTTAGAATAGAAAATAATGAGCTGACTATTGAATATAGTCACCCAACAATTTCATTAACCAATCTCACAATAATTTCAAAATATTATAAAGTCAGTGTAACATAAAGAATGTTTAACTTAAACGTTATGAATTAAAATTTCCAGAGAAACTGGACTTAATGAAGTAAATTAACATGGAAACTTATTTAAAAATTATATTATTATGCCAAATGTTTTACATAAGTCACATATTCAGAAAAATCAACTACTTGTGAAAAGGTAGTTGAAGGGAAATGCAGAATTCAGTTTCATTAAGTACAACATGCATTTATTGGGTGTCTACTGTGTGCAATTCACTGTACAAAAATCTTAGTCTTATTTAATACTACATGAGGGTAACCAATAATAACTTTCCAGAGATCCCAAAGAGATACTTTGTAAAAGAAGGCAATTATGTTTATTTACCATTTTAAAACGAAAGTCCACTTAGCAAACTTGTTTCTTTCTTTCTTTTTTTTTTTTTTGCCTTTTTTTGGAGGGGAAAGGCAGGGCAATTGAGGTTAAGTGATTTGCCCAAGGTCACATGGCTAGTAAATGTTAAGTGTCTGAGGTCAAATTTGAATTCAGGTCCTCCTGACTCCAAGGCCGGTGCTCTATTCACTGCGCAACCTAGCTGCCTCTTGCTTATTTCTTTACTATCACATACATAAGTCTTTCACATGGCTGTTGGGTTCAGAAAGGGACTGTAAATAAAAGGAATTACTTCAAAATCTAGAGTCTGAAGTCCTGGGTTTGAATTCAGTCTCTGTCATTTACCATCAGTAACCTTAAGCAATCCAGTTCTATCAGCGTCCCAATTGGTAACATGAAGACAAATAATGAGAGGATCTTTTTAAAAATTATTTTTAAGGCAATCAGGGTTAAGTGACTTGCCCAGGGTCACACAACTAGTAAGCATCTGCCACTGGATTTGAACTTAGGTCCCTCCTGACTCCAGGGTCAGTGCTCTTTCCATTGTACTAGCCAGATGCCCCAGAATTAAATGATCTTTAACATTTTTCCTGTTTCTGAAATTATATGATGCTATAAATTGGCAGCTGGGATGGGAGGCTTAAGTCACTATCCCCATGCCTGAGGTAATAATCTGAAGGGGTTCCACCTGGGAGGCACTGTCAGCATAGGTTGTCTTCACACTAGTAATCAATCTAATTAGAAATTTTGACTTGATTTAAGGTAACAACGTCGACACACTTAAAGCTCCCCCTGTGTTGTGGCTAACTAGTCACCTAAACACCTTCCCCCTACTTCCCTACTCTTCCACACTCTCATTTCTATCTAGTTCAGCCATCCCCTTACATTTTACTCTATGGAATCCCCATTTCATTGTTATACTCTCCTTAATCCTAGATCCCTTCATTCATTCTCCAACTTCTTCCACTCACAGGGACTTAACTTTTCTCATCTCATTCTTTACTACCTTTTCTAATGCTAACCACTCCTCTCTCACACTCAGGAAAATTTGTCACCACTAAAATTTCAAGCCCTACTCTGCCATCATCTCCCAGCAATCTCTCTTCACTTGAAACCCACATGTCTGATCAGCAACCTCTAGGTTATTTTCCTTTCTTAGCAAATGGATATTATACTTATCTGTTCAATCACAGTAAAATTCAAGTTTGTCATGGGCAAGGATAGTCATTTCTGTGTTTCTATGGATAACACCATATACAGTCATTAGGAATCTTATATTCTACAGGAAGATAAGATCAGAACACAAAGAAAAATGCATAATGATTTAAGTGCATGAGAAAGTTAGGGACAAAAAGCTTTACTAAATATAGAAATTAAAAGATATGAATGACATATAGATGAATGAGCGGTGAGTATGCCCTAAAAGGATACTTTAAAAAGGATTGAGTGAAAGGTGTTTCTTTTTTTAAGAATGAAATTCCCATAAGTATATTACAAATATAATTTATAAAAACTGAATTTACAAATAATTTTCAAAAAGATACATGATAGAAAAATAAGCTACACATATATTTGCAGGTAACTTCCTTTATGCCTTTCCCAGTTCTTATGCTGTCAAAAATAAATCTCATATAAATGATCATATTATTATATAGCTCTAAAAGCCTAAAACTTTAGTTATTAATATGACACTGTTTACTTTTACAAAGGGCTATGTCAATTCACAGCTGAGATAATTCCAAGCCTCTAGGGAAACCAGGGAGTCCTTAGCAGTCAACTGTTCAGTACACAAATAGAGAAGAACATCCTTATGCAATCATTAAGTGCTTTTTATATATATACACTCATTTCCTGGTACTTGTGCAAATACATTTTGAAAGCCACCTTAAATCCTCTTTTCTAGCTCCCTTTAGCAATATTATTTGAACAGAAGCATTATAATAATAAAAATTTCATTTAACCTTAATGACATCTCTCTTACCTTATTTGATATTTTTATGGTTCTTTCTCCCTTCCTCTTGTCCTTCTCCCTACTTCCTGATACATATAGGTTGTTGTTTGTTTGTTTTTTAAACATAGTAGTATTCTTGGAAAATTGGTAAGATATATTTACATGGATAGGTGAGTGCTTTATTAAATGCTTTCTATCATGAAAATGACCCTCCCCTCTAAATGGCCCTACTAAAGCCTGCCACTGAAGCTTCATTATGACATGGAAAGTGATCCTTATTTTTCCATTTCTACAGAAAAAGATCATAAGCTCTGGGAGGTCCTACCAAGCTGTAAAAAGCTGGATATGACAAATAACTATTGTCTGTTTTCTGAGCACCAATGTGATTAAGTGTGAAAAGATTTTCACAAGAGGATTACTCAATCAGTAATGGGTTGGGTTTTTTTTTCATTTTTTTGTTTTCGTCTTTGCCGCATATGACCTATGCAACTGACAAAAGCACAGCACAATGGTGAATAAGAGCACACACTGAGGGATCTGAATTACATCCACATTGACATTATTATTATAAACGAAGCCAGAATATGTGGCTGGTAAAGATTTCAGCTGAAGGTTGAAAGGAGAAATCTGTGACACAGAAGTGGTAGCTGGCCTTTGGCCCATGTGGATGAAACACCAATGGAGGAACTAGGTAATGGTGACAGAAATACCAGTAGCTGTGGGAGCTCTCAGGCCAGAGACAGTAAGGGGATCTGGGAAACAGTCAGAAAAATGACAGAGGATGCTGTTTCTAGTGCTGGACCCTGAACCAAATGTTATTTGGCAAATCCATTATCTATACTCACTTTGGGGTATTAGTTCAAGGGTGGAAAGGAATATTTTCAAGAGAGTGTATGGGATCCCTGAGGAGCAGTAATACTTTAGATCACAAGGGATCAGGGACCCTGCCTGGGTACAGGCCAGTGTTAAGATCAGGAGAGCAGTGACTGACTACACCTTTCCCCAGATCACAGTACTTTGGAAGCACTAAAAAAATTCTAAACCCCTAAAACTAGCTCTGTAAATAATAGTATGAAAAATCCTGAAGCTTGAAATTTAACATAAAGTTCAATTTCAAGAAATAAGCTGGAAAAATGAGCAAATGGCAACAACAAAAAAGAACTTGACCATAAAAAGCTATAGGTAATAGGGAAGATCAGGACACAAACTCAGAAGAAGAGGAAAGCAAAACACCTATAAGTGAAGCCTCAAAGAAAAAAAATTAATCGGACATGTACCCAACAAAAATTCTTGGAAAAGTTAAAAAATTATTTTCAAAATAAAAGTGACAGAAGAAAATTTAGGTAAAGAAATGAGAACAAAGGAATAAAATCATGAAAAGACATTTGACAGCTTAGTAACTGAAGCATACACACACACACACATACACACACACACACACACACACACACACACACTGAAAAAAATAACATCTTAAAAACAGAATTGGCCAAATGGAAAAAGAGATCCAAAAGCTCCCTGAAGAAAATAATTCCTTAAAAATTAGAGTTGGGCAAGTGGAAGCTAATGACCCCATGAAACATCAAGAAGCAATAAAACAAGATCAAATAAGCAAAAGAAAATAGACATAAATGTGAAATATCTCCTCAGAAAAACAACTGACAGTTATGGGAATCTGAAGATCTTCCCTGCCCCTAGGCCCTTTGATTGGCTTAAGTGGCTCTGAGAACCTTCTCTGATTGGAAAGTATACTCTGCCCCCTAATAGGCTGAATGTGGTCACATGGAGCCTGTGGTGGGAGGCTTGACCTTCAGGAATGCCCACAACTTATTACTTTGTGATTCAGCAGTGGATCAAGAGGGTTGTGACATTCTCTGATCCAGGAGAAGGCTATATATACCCTGATGTGAGGTTTTTGCTTTGGGGCTCACTTTGGAAAGAGTTGTGTGATTTGGCCAGACAATACTCTGGGAAGCCATTGAGCCCCCCGGCTTTGAAAACTCAGTTGTTGATGCTTCCCTCTCTGGTAACTAACTAGGTATGGATGTAATGGTCAGACGGCTGGAAGCCCGTCTGCTGATCTGTTTCTTTGTCTGCTTGTAACTTCTGTTTGTATTCTCTGAAGTTCAGGATGTTGACTTTGTCCCCTGAAGTAGGTAAATGATATATGCTTGATTGATTAAAGTAAGATTGTTAACCCTTTTTGAGTTGCTTTCCTTTAGAAAAGGAGATCTAAGAACCTGTGCTAGCAGCCATCCTGGGTATGCTAGGGTGCTTGCTGATACACTGATTTGAAAAATAAACTAAGGAAAAACAATTGAAGAATTATTGGACTACCTGAAAAGTTACTATCAAAGAGAGAGCCGAGGCATCATACTTCAAGAAATTAACAAGGAAACTGCGCCCGATATCCTGGAGCCAGAAGGGTAAAATAGAAATTGCAAGAATTTATTACACACCATCTGAAAGAGATCCCAAAATGAGAACTCCAGTAATATTATAGTCAAATTCCATAACTCACAGATCAAGGAGAAAATTTTACAAAAAGTCAGAAAGAAGCATTTCAAATATCTTGGAGTCACAGTCAGGATAATGCAAGATTTTGCAGCTACTACATTAGAGAAAAAGAGGGCTTAGAACTAATAAAAAAAAGTAGGAGCTAATTTTATGAAGAAAAAAACACAGGAAAATAGACAAGGCATTAGTTAATTTAATTTTCCAAAAGAAAAGCAAATTACTAATATCAAAAAGACAAAGGGATAATGAACTATCAGTGAAAATGAAATTAAAGTAATTAATAGGAATTATTTTGTCCAAGTATACATCAGTACAACTGACAATCTAAGCAAAATGGATGAATATTTACAAAAAAAATCTACAAAAAAATATTGTTAATCTACCAGACTAACAATAGAGGAAATAGAATACTTAAATAATCCTATCTTATTATTCTTAGAAAAACAAATTGAATAAGCCATCAATGAGCTTCCTCAGAAAAAATCCCCAGAACCAGATAGATTTACAGGTGAATTATACCAAACACTTAAAAAACAATTAATTTTAATATTATATAAACTATTTGAAAAAATAGAGAAAGAGTCCTACAAAATTCATTTTATGACACAAATATGGTTTTGACATCTAAATCACAAAGAGCTAAAACAGTGAAAGATTCCATTAATGAATATTAAGGCAAAAATTTTAAATAATAGTAAAGAAATTGCAGCAATATATCACAAAGGTCAAATATTATGACCATGTGGGATTTATACCAGGAATGCAGGGCTGGTTTAATAAAGGAAGACTATCAGCATAATTGATCATATAAATAATAAAAACAAGAAAAATCATATGATTATCTCAACAGATACAGAAAAAGCTTTGACAAAATATAACACCTACTCCTACAAAAAAATATTAGGAAATATTGGAATAAATGGAGCATTTCTTAAAATGATAAGTAGTATCTATCTAAAACTAAGAACAAACTATCCATAAATTTTATAAATTTAAAGCCTTCCTAGTAAGATCAGGAGTAAAACAAGGATGTCCATTATCACCACTATTATTCAATATTGTACTATAAATGCTACCTATAGCGTTAGACAAGAAAAAGAAGTAGAAGAATAAAAATAGGCAGTGAGGGAAAAAATGATCACCCTTTGCAGATGATATGATGGTATACTTATAGAGAACTCTAGAGAAATAACTTTAAAAAAATCTACATGAAACAATTAATAACTTTAGCAAAGTTCTAGGATAGAAAATAAACCTACACAAATCATCAATATTTCCATATGCTATCAACAAAACCCAGCAGGAAGAAATAGAAAGAGAAATTCCATTTAAAATAACTTCAGACAATATAAAATATTTGGGAGTCTACCATGCCAAGATAAACTCAGGGATTATATGAACACAATTATAAAACATTTTTCACATAAATAAAAATAGGTCTAAACAGTCAGAAAGATAGTCATTGCTCATGGGCAGGTCAAGACAATATAATTAAAATGATGATTCTACCTAAATTAATTTACTTAGCTAATTTATAGTGGCATAACAATCAAATGATCAAAGAATTGTTTTATAGAGCTAGGAAAAAATAATAATAAAATTCATCTGGAAGAACAAAAGCTTAAGAATGTTAAGTGAATCAATGAGAAAATGTGAAAGAAGGTGGCTTAGTAGTAGCAGATTTCAACCTGTAATGCAAAGTGGTAATGACCAAAATCATTTTGTACTGGCTAAGAGATAAGGTAATGGATCAAGGGAATATATTACACACACAATACACAATAATCAATGACCATAGTCATCTAGTATTTGAAAAACCCATAAAGACCCATTTTTTGAGGGTAAGAACTCAATATTTGACAAAAATTGCTGGGAAAACTAGAAAGTAGTTTGGCAGAAACTAGGTATTTCACATGATATGCCAAAATAAAATGAATGATTTAGATGTAAAGGATGATATCATAAGGAAATTTGGGGAACGTGAAAAAATGATCCTGTCAGATCTATGGTGAGAAAAGAATTTTTGACCAAATAAGAGACAGAGAGGATTACAAGAAATAAAATGGATAATTTTGATCATATGAAATTAAAAAGCTTTTACACATATTAAAAATAATACAGATAAAATTAGAAAATGGGAAATGGGGAAATTTTACAGCAAGTTTCCCTGATAAAGGCTTCATTTCTCTACTATCTAGGGAACTCACCCAAATTTATAAAAATAAGAGCCATTTCCCAGTTGATAAATGGTCAAAGGATGTGAACAGGTTCTTTTCAGAAGAAGAAATCAAAGCTATCAATAATCACATGAAAAAAAATGCTCTAATTCACTACTGATTAGAGAAATGCAAATTAGAACAACTCTGAGATACAACCTCACACCTATTAGATTGGCTATAGAACTACACAAATGAACAGAGAGTTAATTCCATCATTCATTATCAAATGACATTTCTTCCCTTTTCGCACTCTCTATCTAGCCAAACTTTCCTTTATTGTTCCTCATACATAAAACTCCATTTCACATCTCTGCTCCTTTTCATTGTCTATGCCATAAGCCTAGAATGCACTCCTTCCCCACAACCATTCCTTTTAATCATTTGTTTCCTTCAAACCTCAGCTTAAGCACCAATTTCTATATCAGGGAGTTCTTAACCTGGGGTTCCCATAAGGGATTTCAGAGGATCTAGGAAAATAAATGAGAAATTAATTACATCTTCACTGTCCCTAATGTCTAGCTGAAATTTAATTTAATATTTCTTTCTATCATGATTGTAGGCAACAATCCTAGTATTTAGTAGAACCTATGATTTCATCACTAAATGAAATCACAAATACTTCCATATCACATTACAGATGTTGCAGATATTTCAATATGTTTACACTCATTGCTATTTTGAAATATACTTATTAGATTTGCCATTTATTTTATTGATATATTATATTTTGATAACTATTTCAACATAATTGATTTCCTTTGTAATCATATATATTTTCTTTTATGCATTAAAAACATTTTTCTGAGAAAAGGGGTCACTAGACCACTAGACTTCCAAAGGGATCTATGACACACAAAATGATTAAGAACTCTTGTTTTGGGGCACCGAGGTGGCACAGTGAATAGAGCACTGGACCTGAGTTCAAATGTGGCCTCAGACACTTGACACACTTATTAGCCGTGTGACCTTGGGCAAGTCACAACCCCAATTGCCTTGTCTTCCCCCCTCAAAAAAAAAAGAACTCTTGTTTTATGTTTCCTGATCCTATCACTACATGTCCTCGCTACCCTTTCAAAAAGAAATCACCTTACATTTTGCTCTATATAAATATATATATATATATATATAATTACTTAATTAATACTTATTAATTTACTGGCAAGCAATCTGGCTGCCACAACCAAAACTGTTAATGCAGGGAGAGATTGGCAGATTTGGGCTGCAAGTTTATGACTTTATTAGTCACCCCACATTTAGCACCGTTCTAATTTCACCATACTAGTTAGCTCATAGAAACAGCAATAACTGAGGTAGAGGTTCATTTTCTCCTTTAATTTGTCCTTCCCTAAAATGTACATAAGCATCATCCAATTCACCCACTTCTCATACCATCCTTTCATCCATAAATCCACAAAAACGTCCTATTCACAAACCACTGTTATAATATGGGGACAACACTAAAGTTTTAAAGCTGTTAGAGTATTTAGTACCCTATCTCTTAGAGCCCAATTTTCCTTTATTTTTATTAGTAGCTATTCTTTATTATCACCCCATTTAGTAAGACTTTTCTTCTTCCCCTTATCTAGCCAGTCTGTCCTAGTCCTGGATAACCAGTAATTGATCTGTAGAATGTTGCCACCTTCCCTGTCAAACAGGAGTTGGAAGGGATCAGAATAGTTCTCCCAACATACCTTAAGAGACCTAGATATGTTATATACATCTTTGGACCTGAGCCAGTTCTTAAAAGGTCTGCTTCCATCAACCCAGATCTCCATACAGTTCAGGACCTTAGACACAATTATAAGGAGTTCAGTGGAGGGCTACATATACATCTTTGAATGTACATGAATGTGTGTGTGTGTGTGTGTGTGTGTGTGTGTATGAACTAAACATTTTATAAAGCCTCATGTCTCTACAGTCTTTACAAAGTAACTGAAATTCATCTTGTAATTATTTAATATAATTTTATACATAAAATAATTTTTCTTTTAAAATGTTCCCTCTCCACCAAAAAAAAATTAAAGAGCTAGAAAAAAAAAACTAACAAAATTTATTTGGAAGAACAAAAGGTCAAGAATATCAAGGGAGTCAATGAAAAAATTTTTTAAGGAAAGTGATCTAGCAGTACCAGACCTGAAACTATATTACAAAGTGGCCATCATCAAAATGAATTGTGCTGACTATGAAACAGAATAGTGGATATTTGGAATAGATTAGATCCACAAGACAGTATTAAATGACCATCATAATTTAGTGTTTGATAACCCAAAGACCTAAACTTTTGGGACAAAAATTCACTATTTGACAAAAAATACCATGAAAACTAGAAAGTAATTTGACAGGAACTAGGTATCGACCAATCTTTCACACCATATACCAAGATAGGGTCAAAATGCAAACATGATTTATTTATAAAGGGTGATATCATAAACAAGTTAGGGTGACATGGAAAATTTTATCTGTCAGATCTACGGATAAGGGAAGAATTCATGACCAAGAAAGAGATAGAGAGGATCACAGAAAGCTATTTTTAAAAACTTCGTTATTTGCATGTTGTTCTTCCCCCTCTCATTAGACAGACAATAAGCTACTTGAGATCAAGGACTTTTTTCTGCCTTTATCTTTATCCCCAATGCCTAGCATAGTGTCTGGCACAGAGTAAGTACTTAATAAATGCTTGTTGACTTGATTTATTATAAACATCTTTACTGATCTCCATGTCCTAAGTGTTTGTTATCCTCTGTCCAGGTGCATCCTTAAAATATTCTCAGGATGACTTTTTTAAGTTGGGTTTTTCACCAGGTTTCCTACAAATTTGCTTTTCCCTCCACTGTTTCTTCTTGTTTTGTGAGGTCATACTACATGCTACTTCATCTTTCATCTCCATAAAATCGTACAAAAATATTTATACTCAAAACTGGCATTCTTCTTGGCGACCTTATCTCTTCTTGGCAAGGAAACCAAAGGTTTGCTAAGCTGAAAGGATTTTTATTTCCTTTTGTTCTCCCCATTATAATGATAACATCCATTAAATTTATCTAGGAGATGATGATAGTTTGTAACAATGTCTATTCCTTCATCCATTCCCAGTTTTCAAAGTCAACATCTTATTTAAATAGATGAAGTTAGAGTTGCTTCAGCTGCAGACCATATCATCAACTCATTTTTTATTCTGCCTCTTGGCTTGGTATCTGTTTTTATCTTTGCTCTAAAAGTCCCACATCAACAACTGGTCATGTTTTCTTTGTGAAAACATAATCAATTTCTTACTTTTTTGTTGATATTATTTGTTGCTTACAGTGTCCAAAGTCTTGCAACTCTCATCTTGAAAAAAAATATTCTTTATGACAGCATGAGACTTCTGTGTAGTTTAGTGGTATTTGGATGATTTTATTTCTTACTTCTGAACTATAGTTTCCAAAGTATTTTTTTTTTGCAATATTTGTGCTGAATTCATCAAGTACTAAAGTCTGTTTTGATTTAATTAGGCCAACTATGCCACTAAAAAGCTATATGACTAGAGGCCAGTCAACCTCTCTCAGTCTTAATTTTCTCATCTGTAAAATGAAGACATAGAATTAAATGATCTCTAAGACGCCTTCCAGCTCTAAGACAATTTGAGTCTGTAAATGCCCTAAAAAGCAGCAATTTAAGGTTTATAAAGCATTGATAAGACCAATCTTAAGCAAACCATCAAGCAGACCAAGTTTTCTTTTAGAAAATCATGTTCCTTTCTCTTAATCCTATTCCCCTTTCAGTGTTCTTCCTTTTCTTGTACCTTCCTAGTCCCCCAGTATTAGGCATTCAGTGATCAGGGTCACTAAATCATCAGGGCCCAAAAAACAATCAAAGCTGGATGCTGCTGTGATTTCTCCCTTCATGCCCTGACTCATTATTATATTCATATCCCCCATCTCATCCTCTCAACCTTCTGCCTTGCCAAATATCTGGAGAGAGGACCCTCAGCTTGCCATACCTACTCTCATCAAAATTAGATCTTTCCTTTTATTTCTAAGAGACATCTGTCCATTTTCACAAATGACTCCACATATGCTACCAATTTTGTTGCAAAATCAGGAATGACTCTAATGGTCAGAACTTGGAATCAAAATGAAGGGTGAGGCCATACTACAACAGATATTGTTAGACAGCCTTTGTAACAATAGCCTTCAGATTATTCTACATAGGCAGTTATTATATCTACCAGTGAACTCTACAGGATATGTAGAAATCTTTATAAATTTCAGTGAACACTACAGGATATGTAGAAATCTTGCTAAATTTCTACCTGAATAATTAATCAATAAATATCTATTATTCATATAAAAAGTATTAGTGGAACTCCATAGTAAAATGATAAGTTATGGATTAGGATATACTTCAAGTGAAATCACGTCCCTCTTCCCACCAAAAAAAAAATTGCATAATATTACAGAAAAATTCAAGTAGACCACAGTGGTCTATGATGTAAGTATATTTCCTGTGAACACACATGATGTTAAAAAGAGGGTCATGAAGTCTATGTTCTGAACAGAAGAGTATGTTATAGAGATGAAAGTGACCATTTAACATCCTCAGCTGTGAGTTATTAACCACTTGAGGAGAGAAATACAGTTTCCCTCAGTAAGAAAGAGAGTTATTATGCCTTTCACACAATCCATAACTTAAAGACACCATTGGCATGATAAAGTTATTAAAGTCTCTCCTTAAAAGGAGAGACTATAAGAACTCATTGCTACCTTCATCAAAGCTAGTGAGTTCCAGAGTATATCACCCTTCCCGAGTAAATTATACAGGCAGTTTTTCATTGGAAATGTATTTTAATATTATTACACCATATTAACAAACAATTTCAAGCTGGTTGAATGATATGATTAAATTTTAAAAGGGGAACAGGAGGGAAGGGAATAAGCATCTATTAAGAATCTACTATTTAGGGGAAGCTAGGTGGCACAGTGAATAGAGCACCCACCCTAGAGTCAGGAGGACCTGAATTCAAATCCAGCCTCAGACACTTAACACTTACTAGCCATGTGACTTTGGGCAAGTCACTTAACCCCAATTGTCCTGCCTTCCCCCCTCCAAAAAGGCAAAAAAAGAAAAAAAAAAGAATCTACTATGTGCCAGGCACTGTGCTAAATGCTTTACAATATGATATCATTTGATTCTCCCTATAACCCTAAATAGATAGGTGGTATTATTATTCCATTATACAGTTGAAGGAACAAAGGCAGAGGTTAACTAATTTGCCTAGAGTGACACAGCTAGTAAGTATATGAGGCTGGATTTAAACTTTAACTCCAGGCCCAGCTCTCTATCCACTGTACCACTTCACCATCTAAAAGGAAATTACTGAGATACGCGCGCGCACACACACACACACACACACACACACACACACACCACTGTCTCTGTCTCTCTCTTATCTTGAGCACACAACCAAGAGACAGTTTGAGAGCTTAAATCCCTCAACACAGAGTACTAAAGCCTTCCAAATCTGTCAATTAAGGAAATTCACCTAAAATAACTTCTTATAACTTACTTTTATTGAAAAATGTCTCAACAAGTGGGACAAAACTACAGTTTTAAAATATAAAGATTAATTAGGTCAAGCTTTGTGTGTGGCTTTTGAAGTAGACATTTGTGGAATAAAATTAAAAGACAGAAACTGAGAACTATGTAAATTGCACATATAACTAGTGAATCAAACGTACTTGCTAGATTATGATTTAGGAAGACCTTGGAATAAGGTTACATTTAAGAATTGGAGATACCATTAACTAAGTAAATAAAATACTGTTATATACTAATTATTCTTCCATGTTGTATGAGGGTAATATATTACATTGAATTTTTAATTCCTTTGCAAAATCAGAGGAAAAAAATATCCTAAAACCAAGAAACTATCAATCCTTAGAAGATACACTCTGGGATTTTCTTACTGGGTTATATAATTAGGCTTTCCTCTGGTAGTATAATTAAACAAATTGTCCTAGAGGCTGAAGGATAAGGTGCAAGTTGAGTCCCTTTCTAAGAGGGGATATACTCTACTCTGGAATAGTCACACAAAGTCTATTAAAGTCACTGGGTCAGGAGTCACCCAGCTCAGAGTACTTTAAATGCTGGTATAGTGCTAGAACTGGCTGAAGGATTTGGATTTCTTTTGGATGACTTGAATGTGTGTACCACAGACTTGCCTCAAGGGAAAATCTTTTCCCCTATTTCATCCCCATAACCAAATCAGCCTCTCTTAATGCTTTTGATGACTACTCAGTGAATACCTCATAATGATAATAATAAAAGTTGCCATGGGGGGCGGGGCTAGATGTTTGGGTTTCTCTGCATTCTACCACGAACATGAAGAAAAATTCTTTTAAAAATTATATTAGGATCTTTTAGAATAATGAATAAAATATTCATTATAAGAATTTCTGTTTCACTAACTAGCCTTTAATCTCCCAAAATAATTGTCAAAGAACATTCTAAGGTATTGTAGTGGTATTGGGAATTTGAAGATCTTCCCTGCCCCTTAATAAGCCTAAGGGAATTTGAAGACCTTCCCTCCATTGAAGATACACCTTGCCCCCTAATAGGCTGAATGTAATCACATGCCTGTGGTGGGAGGATTTTGCTGAAGGGTGGAGCAGAGCCCACAGGAAGCTGGGAGTCAGAGCAAGCTAGATGGTTGAGAGGAGAGGATGCTTCCAAGGGACACAGATAGGCTTATGAGTAAATATTGATCTTGTGTTGGTTTGTGGGAAGGCTAAGGAATGCTGTGGCTCTCTGTGTTGTTGTGGCTTATTAACTTCTCTGCTATTGTGATGGAATTGGCTTACTGGTTTGGGGATTCAGTTTTCTGGTGTCTGAATAAATATTTTACCTCTGTCTTCTATATGGAGAGTCTGTTATATTTTGTGATTGAGAACCTATGCAGGTATATTTATTGTGACTGTTGGTGCTATGAATATTGCATTGGCACTACTGGTATTCATGTAAAATAGTAAAATATTATACCTTATGGTTAATGTGAGACAAATTTCTGTAAGAAAAGTACCATAGAAACTAGCAAGTGCTATATAAATGTGAGCTATTATAATGTAACAGTGGCAAATCGTTCTGGAGAACATGACTAGAAGAGCCCTTATAGTGACACATATATGGGCCTTTGTAATTTCTGGTGGGCTCCTTGATATAAAGGCATATGAAACCAGAGGTTTCTAGTTAATCCCCATGTGGTGAGCTCCCCTCTCCCCTCTTAATGGAAAGCTATGTTGAAAAAGACTGGCTAGTGAGCAGAAAGTACTTCCCATTCACTGAACTTTTCTGTTATGTTTATTTTTTTTGCTATCTTCTGAAGATTAATAGTCAATAGTCCTAAATTCAAATCTTATCTCTGGCATTCGCTAACTAGATAACCATGAGCAAGTCACTTAACCACCCTGAGCCTATTTCCTAATTTATAAAATTGGGATAATAGTATTTTTGCAACCTTTCCTTGTAATGGCAAGCAAAGTAGTACTTTGCTGCTTGTTTCAACTATTCAAGTGCCTTTGAGTCTCACCTTCAAAAGTCTCTATGGAAACAGTATATATACATTGTGTTGCCCTTAATAGGCTTAAGGGAGTTTGAAGACCTTCCCTGCCCTTAATAGGACTAATGTAATTACATGGAGCCCACAGTGGAAAAAGCTTATAGAAAGAATGGAACAAGAAGGGTGGAACAGGAATGAGCAGAGCAGAGAAAAGCTCAAGCAGAGCTAAGAGACACAATGTTTGTGATATCAGCACTCTGTCTGTTGTTCTCTCTGTGTTGATGTCACTTTGTCAGACAGAAGCATTCTGTCTTTGAAAGAAGACTTTACTATTGTTACAGAAGTCCAGAAAGAGGACTTTCCTGTTGTTACAGAAGTCCTGAAACAGGCCTTTACTGCTGTTATAGAAGTCCTGAAAAAGGACTTAACTGTTGTTACAGAAGACCTTATAGAGGAACTTTACCGTTTATTTGTGTTTAATCTCAGACAGAAGCCTCCTTGTCTGTTGGTTCATGTTACTTTGTCAGATTGAAAGTGAATTGAGATAATAGTGCTGTGTATGTTTATAAATATTGTATGTAATGTGTATAAATATTGTTGTAGCTATGTTAGGCTTTGTCTTCCTAGAAACAGAAACTGTTAAGGGCTTGGAGTGAAGCAGTCCCCTTGAGCTGAGATATAAAACAGTAGAGGAGAGCTGCCTATGTGTGAATCCAGGCAAGAGTTGGGTGAACTCAGGCAAGAGCTGGGAGTGGTCAGCCTGGTCAGCCCATGGATGAGGAGCCAAGATGTTTGGAAGCCAGACTCAAGTCAAGATGAAAGAAGACTTTAGTTGGGTACTCTGTATTGACTGATGATATTGTGACTTACTATGATCTAGGGGTTGATGGTGTTTTTCCTTTCTGCCATCCCTTAAGGATGACTGGCTTAAGGATGACTAGAAGCCAGTATTGAGTCAAGATGAAAAAAGACTTTACTTGGGTACTGCATATTGATTGAGGAGACTGTGACCAACTAAATGATATGTTTTATTTAAGACTATGTGGTCACCTTAGTAATAAGTTGTTATGTTATATTGTTGTGAATGTTGTGCTTTAGTTTCTTGAATGTTTTGCTTTAGTTTATTGCTGAATAGAGAGTTCACTATACTATGCAATTAGATCCTTAAAGTTATTCACAGCAGCAATCATCAGGACAGCTGCTCATGATTGACTTTATACTCCTAGAGGAGGTAAAAATGGTCCACGTTGGGAGGAATAAAAGTTAAAGGGGTGATTAGTAAAATACAAAAGTGTGTGTGTGTGTGTGTGTGTGTGTGTGTGTGTTTCACATCATAGGTGCTTGCTCAGGTGGCTGGAGCACTAAAAGGAAAACAAAACAAATCAAAGCCAAAAAAAATACCTTGCCTTTTGCACCTTTAGCTCCAACCTCTCCAGTATCCCAGGAAGAGGACTGGGCTTGAGGAGGGGAACTACAGATGTCACCACCACTGCCCAGGTGGTTAGTTGTACTGCTACTTTGTGGGTCCAAGGGAAAGTGCTACCATCTTCCTCCTCTCTGTGTCTTCTCTCTCATCTTTTCTAGATTCTCTTTTTAGTCTAATTCAAATCTCAAATCATGAGATATTTCCTTAACTCAGAATTTGATTTTTTAAAAACCCTCCAAATCCCAGACATCTATACAGACTCAGACTTGCTTACTCCCTGAGTTACATGTGTATCAATATCTCACAGGGATGATGTCGAGATAGCACTTTGTAAATTTTACAATGCTATGTAAATATGTATTATTATCATTGTTATTTTTGTTGCTACTATTCTGTGTCGACTCTTGGGAAAATTTTCATACCTTTGATCTAGTGGTTGGTTCATATGGTCTTGACTGGCTAACTAGATGATTGAGTGGAAACTAGACAATAGTATTTATTTGTTGTAAAAAATTAAAAACAAAGATGCCCCATCTCATTAAAAGACCTAGGTCAGAGAGGAACAAAACTAATATTTGGAAAGTATTAAGTTGGCACTTCCTGGCTCTGTGGGGTTGAGCTGAAGGGAAGATATATCAATATATAGATACATCTATAGTGAAAAGGGAAATGTAAATACACATGAATTCAATATATTAAACTTATCCTAGTTGCATTTACATATTTTCATATCCTATGTAAATCATACCATTATTGCAACAAATCTTCTATTTGCATCAGAATTATTATAGAAATAAAAAAAACCAGAAGAATAAAAGACTTCTGATTATGAAATCTCAAAAAGTAACCCTGATTAAGCCAAATTTCCTGTGGTCAAAACTTGATTCTAGAAGACAGTTTTTTTGTCCTCTTCCCCTCCCTGCTTCCACACATTCAGCCCCACTTCTGAAAATGAATTGTAAGGATGGGAGGGACTGGGAGGTTGTAGTAGAGGTATTGATCAGGGTTATCCTTGATCTATTTGGTAACTTCCCCAATCAAACTATTGAAACTGCAGAGAACAGACCTTTGTCTGAATGGCATCTGCCATAGTGGTGGGTGAGTGTCTTGGCACTAGATGACTCAACTCTCCTGATTGGTTTCTGTTGATTTGGACTGTCTCCAAGTTTATTGAGGACTGAGAGTCAGGGTGAACTGACCCTTTTCTGAAGAGATGACCCTCTTCTATGGCATGGAAAAGCTTGGTCTCTCTTGGTCTCTTTTTTGGCTCCTTTGGATTTTCAGACTAGAACGAAATCCTCCATCCTCCCCAGCCCAGGAGCAGAAAATAGTTATTTAACTAGAAAAATAAGCAGAGAATTAGTTATATGATTTCAGGTTCCTGAGCTTCAAGTTTTGGGCCATCTTCTGCAGTTTATTTTCCTTCTCTAGGCATAAGTAAAAGTCTAGAGTTGCTGAAAGTAGATTTTCTCAGCCATGGGGGTTACCTCCTAGATAATCACAAGTCTGAGTTTCTAAGTTCAAAAATTTTAGCACCAGCCTCCTAAATGGAGATTTACTTAATAGCATAGTTCCTGAAAAAAGAAAAATGCCAACATGATTCCTGTGCTTGAAAAAACTTGAATGCATCAGGTGGGGGAAGGGAAGGACCAAACCTTCTTTAATTTTGTCATTAGGTGTTCAGGCAAGGCAATCTCAATGTGAATGGGAAGAGATTGTTCCGCAGCCCACAGAATTTCTTTACTTTTTAGAAGGAGTTAAAGAGTACTTTATGCTTCTGTATTTGTTCATGAGTTCCCTTGGGTCTTGTGCACTTCCTGTGACAGGTGCATTTTTAAAAAGTCTGATGTCCAATATTTATATCGTAAATTAAATACCTGTATATGAGACTCCATGTAACACTAATCATGGCAGCACACCTGAGGACTGATGCTGTGAATAATTTTAAGTGTCTAATTGCATTGCATAATGAATTCTCTATTCAGAACTAAACATTGTTCAATAAAGTATAAGATTCATAGCAACATCCTTAAGCAAAACATATTCCATACATACACACACACACACACACACACACATCATAACACTCAGTATGCCATATGGCATATAGCATATATCATTGCATTTACTATCGTTCCCCAAAATACTTGTTTATACAATCAAGAGGTCCCAGGTCCCAGGCTAGGGTCTTCCCTATCATCCCCAAAATCAGGGGATCTCAGGCTAGGGTGTTTCCTACCATGATGCATCTTTAAGAGGTAGCAGAAAATACCATCCACCCCTAGGTCACAATAAGAACATCACACTATACATCACATATCAATGCATCCCCCAAATCAGGGGGTTCCAGGTTAGGGTCTTCCCTAGTATGACATATCCTTAAGGGGTAGCAGGAAATATCACACCATCCACCCCTAAGTCACTATAAGAACAATCTCTTTAATCAATACCAAGTGTGCAAAGTAAAGTCCTCTTTCATCTTAACTGGAGGTTGACTTCCAAGTCCCATCCCTATGGGCTGACTGCTTCCAACTCTTGCCTGGATTCACATGTAGGCAGCTCTCTGCTCCTATTCCATGTCTCAGCTCACAGGACTGCTCCACTCCAAGCTCTCCCTGTTCCTACCTGACAGAAGGTTCCAGGGCTCCTGCCCATAGCTACTGACTCTGGGAAAACAAAGTTTTATAGGACAATAACAATACTGACACACACCACTAGCACCATCATCTCAATTCACTTCCAAAGTCCAGAGACCCTGTAATAACAAGCCTCCATCCCATGGGCAGGTCTCTTATTTGCTTTCAAAGTTCAGAGGCTCCCTCAGCAAGTCTCTGCTATCAAAGGTCTCTTCCCAGCTCTCAGAGGTCTCCTCTCCACTCTCAAAAGTCTCCTCCCAGCTCCCACAGGTGTCCTCCCAGCTTTTAGAGGTCTCCTCCCTCCTCCCACTCAAGTCTCTTCTTTCTCTGAGCACTGTGTCACTCTCTCAACACTGGCTCCCTTAACGCCTGCCTTCTCAACACCAGCTGTCTTTATATAACGTTCTACTCCACATCTGATTGGCTAGAGCCCACAGGTATGTATCTGATTAGTTAGAGCCCACCTGTCTGATTGGCTTAGTGCAGAGGCAAGTAAGACTGAGGCTGGGAAACTGAATAACATACTCAGAAAATAGCTAAAAATCCTGCTTTACTTGCCATTATACTCCATTATCTAAATCTTGATAAACCAAGACATGAACTATATAAAAAGCTTCATTTAGGTAGTTTCACCAGAGAAAAACTCTAATGGAAAGGATCAAGAGAGAAACTGCCCCTTGTTGGGTCAGGGTCCCCTGGATCAGATCCTTCTGTATGAGACAAAAATCTCAGCAGGCCCTGCGCCATGTATAATAGTGTTTTGTTTTGTAACCACTTGACAGAGAAAACAATAAGAAACAAAAACAATTTTCTTTGTTTTAGTATAAAGGTAATGTTTTATATCTCTTCATCTTGCCTTGTCACAAACTGAAAAAAAAAGCCTCAGAGATATTACATTTTTTAGAATTCAGCATCTTTAATTCCATTATTGACAGAACGCAAAATATTTCTAAGTCAGTTTATAATTGCTGTCTGAATAGAATATACTTTTAAATTTAAAATGCTAAAACTGGTAATCATATCAGTAAGTCATGTTGTATACACAATGCATGTTTATATTCTTAAATTAACAATGACTTGTCTGTAAATGATGTTGGAGAGGAAGAAAAGAGTTAGAAAAGAAGAATTAGGTTTATTTCTAATAAAATTTCTAATAAAAAAAAAGTCATTTTTACCTTCCATAGTTGAAGAAAAACTGTGCTTTACACCATGGTTTTAGGATTTTTGAAAATTGTATGTATCTAGCTACACAGGCACACAGACACACACACACATGTGCATGCACACACTTACACATGCACAGCCTTTTGTCAGGGATGAAGAATAAAACTTTGACCCACCCCTGTTCATTTTTCTGTAGGAATGTTCTTTGATGGATATAACTATGAAAAGTTTTAGCAATTTGTTTCCCGAATGCCTTCAGTACATGATCAATCTAATTTTTATGCTTGTCCACAAAAGCCATAAGTTTCTTACCTCTCCCACCCCACCCTTTTTTTCAGAATGATCCTTAAAATGTTCTCCTTCTGGTTCACACATCATTATAGCTAATCTATTGCTAAAAGAGATATCTCAAATATCTGCTAGTTTTAAGAAATAATTTTTCATAAGATTAATACAGAATGAAAAAACTATTTTCTTTTCCTTTCCTGTCAATGTTCCATTTGCTAAAACTACTGCATTTAATTTAAGGTATAAAGTTGTTGGTGCCAAACTAGAAACAGAAATTTGGAAAGATGAGTTCATATTGTGATTACGACCAAAGGAAAGTTAAGTGTTAAAAAATATTTGCTTATAGGTGTGGGGCAAGGGTGAATTGGTCTATTGGAGCCATCCCAAGGAACATGTTCCCAAAGCTCTCCTGGAAACTTCTGGGGATTCCAAGGACATGGTGACTTATTGCTTGGGTTTTCCAATGATGACAAACTTCTTGGCTGGTTCTAGCTATGTGGTGGCCTAGGTCTGAAGACTAGGAATTTTAGAATGATATGGAAAAGCCTGAGTGGTCCTTAGATCATTACCCCACCCTGTGACAGAGTGCAGGGTTCTGTGTTTATTTCAAGAAGAGACAGCTGCCATCCAGGATTTTCTTTACTCTCCAAGTGGTATCATGTACTTCCAGGAAGGTATGGCAAAGGTAAATCTTCCATCCTAGTATTATGGTGACCTTGCTCATGTTATCCAAATGGTAATATTACCTTAGCTGGCAAGCTTGCAAACGGAATTCTGGCTAGCTTTACTTTTTGTGTGTAGTACCCCCAGATAGTTACATTTTGGTTTGGAGGCAACCTTGTGAGTTTGGGTGTTTGGGCTTTGTTTCTCTGGCTGGAAGCAAGAGAAGGCTGATGTCAGAAAGGTCAGTCACTGGGAAGAGGTCTGATTCCATCCTAGCCATTTTAACAGCAAAATAACGAGATTTATTAGACAGTGCTAAGCTCAGGTGAGACACGAAAAGCATAATTAGCAGTGTCACAAGTATCAACCCCTCAGCAGTTTCTACCAGTAGTTACAAACTTAATTACCAAACCTTGTTTTAAGTTAATTTTCATCAAATGTGATTCTTTTATCTTTAACATTTCTTTTGTGCACAGGAATAAATTACCTATTATATGTCTGGTGTATACAGTAGACCAACTACCTCTTTTATTATTACTATTATCATTCCTTCCTTTTTGGAGAAGTCTTAGAAGTGAGCTATAAATAAAATTGTCCCAGTGCACAGGGGTGGGGACTTTAATAAGAGCCAAAGAATGTGAGGACAAGAAGCCTAACTCTACTAATTAGAGGCAGGCTCCCTCAGGACTCAATGCAATCCAAACTGCTTACCTCGGTATAGTACTAGGAGGGAGAGCAATAACTCAGCCCCTGTGTATACCTCAGAAACAGATCTTCCAAGTTAGAGAGTGATACTTTAAAAAAAATATATTGAGTAAAAAAGAAGAACAAAAAGAATTAAAATCAAAACGCTGCAGCACATAGCACTGGCAAGGTGAAATTAGAAGTTAACTATTTCTGCCTTGTATCTTAATTATAGCAAAAACAAAACAAAACAAAAAAAACCACCTAGGATTGATTTCAGAAGTACCACAGTGCCATTTGTGATTTTTAAATATTACCCATGAATAGTTTTACATCCATCTTTTCACATATGTAGTCAGAAAAAAATTTTACCCAAAATATCTTCATGGGATTAGGGGATTTTTGTTGGATTCTGGTCATGGCTTCCCCTCAACTGTCCATTGCAGACTAATTTGAGTGCATTTTCTAATAATAATAATAATAATAACAACAATAATGACAACAAAAACTAGCAGCAATGTAGTGCTCTAAGGTTTGTAAAGTGCTTTATGAAGTTCATTAAAGGATTTTCAAAATCTCTATTCTAGGGAGGGTCTTTTAACAAAGACTACTACTTCATTTAACCCTTAGTTTATTTCATCCTAAATCTTTAATTCTATCCTGAATTGAAGTTCATGATGGCAAGCTTTGCTTTATTGTGCTTCAGATGTAGACAAGATGAAAGAAACCTTGTGTGTATTTTATAAAGAAAAAAATTCAGGGTGGATAAGTGGTGCAGTGAATAGAGCACCGGCCCTGGAGTCAGGAGGACCTGAGTTCAAATCCAGCCTCAGACGCTTAACATTTACTAGCCCTGTGACCTTGGGCAAGTCACTTAACCCCAACTGCCCTCCAAAAAGCAAAAAAAGAAAAAGAAAAAATTTCACCTTTGGTGCAAATATTGAAGAGCTTTTTAATCTTAGAATGAAATAGCATTGTTCTGAAAGAGTTCAGCTCTGATATCTAGCTCCTCAGAAGGTCAATATGACAGAATATAAAGAAATCTGGAGAGGCAATGTGGTGTAGTGGATAGAGGGCTAGGTTTGGAAGTCCTGGGCTTGGATCTTGCCTCACTAACTATGTGAATGGATGCCAGTTACTTAAACTCTCAACCTCAGTTTCTTAAATCTATCAAATGAGAAAGTTGGACCTCTAAGCTTCCTTCCAGCTCTAAGTCTTTGATATTATAAAACAGAGCTTCCATCAGCCTAAATGGTATTTTTGACTTTAAACTACTTCTAGGTTGATACTATAAAGTAATCGTTGTACTCACTTTTTCTCTTAGTAATGATATGGGTGAAAATTTAAAAGAAAAAAACCAGTATTCCATCTTTCCTTCCCCATCAAGTATAATTATCTCATCTGTATATAGCTCACAGAATGCTCAACAATTTTATAAATATTGACTGCATTTGGAACTAATGTGCTACAATACAAGAATACTAGATTAGCAACCCGGATACCTGGGTTCTAATACTACCTCTATCTTTATCCAGCTTATAGAACTTTAAGCAAAATAATATTTTTTATATTTCTCATTTTTTTATCTCTAAAATTTGAGAGGGGAGGGGAAGATGGAGGGGAGAGTAGACTAAATGCTAGCTCTAATATTATATGATCCTAAAAACCCCAACACCAAAGTTTCATTTTTTTCAAAGTGAAATTTCAAGGAAGCATTAGTCAGATGAATCTTTATTAGTTTTTTAGTTCCCCAAATTTTTCTTTCCCAAAAATGTCATTGGTGTAAACTAACACAGAGAAACCAAGAAATGCAATAAAGATAATCCTAGTTTTTAGGAGCCAGAGAAGTGAAAATAAATGAATATGAAAAGCTTTAAAGATTACCTAGATTGACCTGGTAGATAAGTTTAAATTACTTTTCAGTGCATAGAAATATAGTGTTCATTATATAGTTAGTAATGGCTTAACTTCTACTTTCACCTATGTTTACTCCCACATATCTCCAAATAGTTATGAAATCATAGCCTGTTAGAGCTGAAAGAGACATTAGAGATCATTTTTTACAGCCCCCTCATTTTAAAGATGAGGAAATGGATGTCTTTGCAAGTTAAGTGACAGAGCTAGTCATTACGGAGCTGCAGAATCTAGGCCTCCCAATTCCTACACAAGTTTCTTTCCAAGATAATTCTTTGTCTCTCATCCTTCCATTACCCCCACACAGGGTCACAGGATCATAGGTTTTAGAGTCAGAAGAGACCTAAGATATCATGTATCATTCAATCAAGGGTATAAAAAAGAAAGCCTTATATAAATTCACTCAAAGCTTCCTTCCAAACCTCCACAGGCAATGTAAACTTGATATGCTACAGAATCAGAGTAGAAAATGTGACCATGGAAAATATGACAAGAATAAACTAGGCAAGATGCAAATCTGCCCAAAATGAAGCTTCATTCATTTGACTATTTGACAGTTTAGTTGTCTGCATGAACTCCATAAGAATATGGATGAGAGCCATTCATTTCACATGGCTCTTATAACAGTCCAGAATGAGCTAAGAGCATCAAAGGAAAGGAATTTTCTCTGGGATGAAAAGTCACAAAGCAGTCCTCATAAATAAATAAACCTACCATCAGTAATCCCTCAGCTCTTTTTCTTCCAGTAGTTGAAATGGGAAATGCCTAACTCATGTGAGAATCCTCGTACTAAGGTTTTCAAACACTTATTTAGATAATAATTAGCTTAGTAAAATTTCCAATAAGACAATGCCCTTACCAAAAAAAACAGATTTTTTTCTTTTTCTCTTATCACTCAGACAAGTGTTCATTGTCTATCAAACTCTGTATTAAATGATATCAAGCTTAATGTCTACTTTAATGTCTACTATGTTTTCGATCTAATAAGAGAAAAATGGAGGTTCAAAAATCTTCATAAAATTGTATGTATACAATTACTTATACTAGAACAATGGAAATGTGAGGAGATATGTATTAAAAGGGGATAGTAAATGAAAAAGATTTTATCCATCCACTACAAATGCTTCTTGTGTTGTGAAGCCAAATCACAATTCTTGGTATTCGAATTTTAAATTTTCTTAAAGTATTCTTTCTCTTTTCAATTCTTTCTCTCTAATCAGTCCTTACTATTTCTACTGTCTGTCTACTCAGAGACTTAAAGATGCTGTAAAATTTTAAGCGGTATATTCATGGTGACAAATTTCTGATTGCTAATAGCTTTCCAAAAGTAATTACTGGAGATAACTGAAATGTTAGGTGCAATCTGATGGATGACCTGTCTATCTTCATGCACATTTCAGAAAATAAAAAGAAACAAGAACACCCCCATGTTTATCTCTGATATAACAAAAATGATTTCCCTTTTTTCATCTTCCATCATAGAAAATTAGATACCAGTGATCACTGTGATGATGGTCAAAGACAGTTTAACCCTATCTCCTCTTTTATGTAATAATAGTTAAAATTTATACAGCATTAATATGTGCCAGACACTATGCTAAGCACTTTATAATTATTATCTCATTTAATCCTCACAACTGAAAGCTAAGTGTTACTATTATCCCCATTTTACAGGTGAGGAAACTGAGGCAAACAGAGGCTAAGTGGCTTGCCCAGGATCATGAAGCTACTAAGCATCTGAGGCTGAATTTGAATTTAGATCTTCCTGACTCCATACCCAATGTTCTATCCAAGGTGCAGTCTAGCTACCTTTTTCTTAGAGATAAGATACATATGCTAAGATGGATAGACTCTCAATAGACCTTGGGAATAAATGGCACATAATATCCCTTATGTTTCATGTAGCCCAAACCTGCAAAGCACAATAAGGTAAAGATTTGTTTTCTTAATATTTTTTTATTTGTCTGATACTTTCTAAGGAGATAGCTTCCTATCTGGTCATTTCAAATTTCCTCTAGTCTAGTGCTTTCAGATTTTTCCCTCTAACCTACTACAAATGCTGACAACTTAGGACAAGTGGTTCCATTTTTCACTTTCTTTTATCTATTTAAATTATAATAGACTACAGATACAAAAGTAAGGAAAACTTCCTTCTCTCAATTTTAAATCAACATAGATGAATATTATTTTTGCTTCCTCTTTTACAGTAATATACATAATGTTATAATGGTCAGAAAAGAAATCAAGCTAAGAAAGAACCTGAAGAGAAGCCAAGATTCATACTTTGCCAGATTCTGTTCCTAAAACGGAGGCAAACTGCTCATATCTTTTTTACTAAGAGATATTCTACCACATAATTAAGGTAAGAAAAAATTTATAATACAATGTCCACCTATTTTATACTTATGTTTATTGTTAGAATCAGAATACTAGGCAATGTCTGCTTTAGAAACTATACAGCAACCTAAGTTTTCTCTAATTTACAGATATCATAAATCTGTTTGGAAGTCTTGTCATTGTGTTATTTTTCCAGTTCCTAACGTGATTTATATATACTAAATTAGGTTAAAAATATATGTGTATATAGAAATACATAAATATATACATATGTACATTTTGTGATATCTATATATCAAAACTCTTGACCAAAATTGTGGCTATGTGTTTGGTAAACATGAATTTCCTTTTCCCTACCAGATTTTCACACTTTCCTTATCCCAAGTCTCCTTTTTCCTAAATAACCTTACTATGGCGAACCACAATTATGAACATATTCATTTTTTATGTGTAGGGAAAGTCACCATCATTAACTAAAGAGCTATTCTCCATTATAAAAACAGTCATTTCTCAGGGTGGGTAGGTGGTTCAGTGAATAGAGCACTGGGTCTGGAATCAGGAGGACCTAAGTTCAAATTTGGCCTCAGACACTCTACACTTACTAGCTGTGTGACCTTGGGCAAGTCTCTTAGCCCTAACTGCCCTGCCTTCCCCCCTCCTAAAAAAAGCAAAACAACAACAAATAGTCATTTCTTAATAGATAAATGCTCTAAAGATATGAACAGACAATTCCCAAGGGAAGAAATACAAATTATCAAAAGCCACATGAAAAATGCTAATGTCACTAATAATTATTCATAATCATGTACACTAATAATAATGCACATTAAAACAACGTTTCTACTTCACACCATCAGATCAGCAGAGAATAAAAATAGACATAGAAAAATTACAAAGTCTCTAATCAAGGGCCTTTAGGTAAAAGACAAACTAATACACAATTGCTGGAGCTATGAATTAATCCAGAAAGTCTGGAAAAGAATTTGGAACCATATCCATAAAACCATCAAATTTAGCATATATATAGCCCCTCAAACACAGCAGTACCACTATTAGGCCTACACCCCAAACTGATGAAAGAAAAAGGAAAAGAGTACACTTGTACAATATTCAAAGCAGCTCTTTTTTTGTAGTAAATAAATGGCAACAAAGTGGGTTTCCATCAATTAAGGAATGGCTGAACAAATTGTGGCATATGAATAGAACAGGATATTATTACACCATAGGAAATGACGAAAGAGATATTTCAGAGAAGACTGGGAATATCTGTATGAATTGACGTACTGAATTAGTTGACTTATACAAAATAAGAGCACTGTAACAAAAAGTCAACTTTGAAAGATTTAAGGACTCTGACCGATGAGTGACCATGATTCCTAAGGACCTATGATGAGGCATGCTACCCACACTCTGACAGAGAAGTGATGGGCTCATGAAGAATCAGGTGTACATTTTTGGACATGGCTAATGGGTAGATTCGTTTTGTCTGACTAAGCCACCTTACAAGGTGGCTTTTTAAAGTTTATTTTCAATTGAGAAGGGACTGGGGGTGGGTGGGAACTAGCTATAATGTTGCCCCCCTAAAAGGAAAGGGGCACTGAAAAGTGAAAAATTTTCAAAATGCATAAAAAAGGAATTAGTTTTGAAGGAAAACAGACAAGGGACGTGTGTGTGTATATGTGGAAATTATACATAATATAGTTTCATGATTTTATATATAATCCTATCTTTCTGTTCTTTTTCTGTCCTGTTCTGAGAAATAACTCTTTTTTTTTTTTTTGGTGTTTGTTAGATTTATTTAACAGATAAAACAAAGGCCAATATCTAATGAAACCATGAATTTACTTAAGAACTTGTTTTCATCTAGAAAGTCTTATTTAACTGAAGCTTAATTATACAATAGTTGTAAGTAAAAGATGAAAAAAAGGCCTATTAGGTAAACTCATATATATCTTCTTCAGTCAAGTATAAATGACAGCTGAAAATTAAGTTTTTTAATTGTTGCAGGAACTGACTTCCATGGATATAATCCAAAATGATCACCTGGAGTTTATAGTTCCCCTAGGACTAAAAGACAGTCCTGCTCTTTTTCTTCCTACACAGCTAGATGGTTAACATTGAATGAGAGGAGTTAATATATGCATGCATTGAATATCTGAGTTTAAAAACAAATAAAAATCCTTGTAAGTTTCAAGACATATGTATGTGTTTCACTTGTATGCTTCTATGTCAGGAAAGAAAAAATCATATAAAGTATTTTTCATGGTTCACAAATATTTTTGAAGAATCACTTTCATTATAATATTATTAAAAAAATAGTAGAGTACGTAGCTCAATGTTTCCTCAAAAGTGACCTATAATTTTTCACACTCTACCGAAATGTTCAATGGGTCCCTTAGGGTCCAAATAGGCCACCCAAAGGGGAATCTATAGAAGGATAAAATTTAAGAAACTCATCTTCTAGACAAAATAATATCTATTTTATTATTATTTCTAGCATTTGTTTAGAATTCACTATTGAACACATTATATTCAGTGCAAAGAAGGTCTCTGCACTGAGACTTTAGTTTTTAAAAAGGAGGGAACCTACCTATAAATACAGGGTGTCCCCAAAGTCTTAAACCAAGTTTTAATAGCTCAAATCTTTACTAAGACTTTTGAGGCACACTGTTTTTTTTTTTTAATTGGAAATAAGAAAGAAGGGATGGAAGAAAGAAAGGAAGGAAGGAAGAAGAAGGGAGGGAAGGAGGGAGGAAGGAACAAAGGAAGAAGGAAGGAAGGAAGGAGGAAGGAAGGGAGGAAGGAAGCAAGGAAGGAAGGAAGAAGGGAGGGAAGGAAGGAACAAAGGAAGAAAGAAGGAAGTAGGAAGGAAGTAGAAAGGAAGTAGGAAGGAAGGAAGGACAAAGGGAGGGAAGGAAGGAAGGAAGAAAAGAAGGAAGGAACAAAGGAAGAAAGAAGGAAGGAAGGAACAAAGGAAGAAAGAAGGAAGGAATTAAGGAAGGAAGGAAATAAGTAGAAAGGAGGAAGGAAGGAAGAAGGAAAGGAAGGAAGGAGGAAGGAAGGAAGGAAGGAAGGAAGAAAGGAAGGAAGGAAGGAAGGAAGGAAGGAAGGAAGGAAGGAAGGAAGGAAGGAGAAAGGAGGAAGGAACGAAGGAAGGAAGGAAGGAAGGAAGGAAGGAAGGAAGGAAGGGGTTAAGTTCAAAATGTATGGAATTAGAGGCCACAGTGACTCAGCTAAAGAACTTTGGGCCACAGTGTCATAGTCCTTTTCTCCATTTTTTTCCTCTCCTCTTAAATAGTAATTTCTGTGTTAAACACTTTTCTTCAACCAGGATGTCTCAATGTATTAACATTCGATTTCTCACATAAATCAATGACAATACTTCTGATACATCTGTTTAGAGGGGACAACACTACTGTACCATCTGTTTTAGAGTGCAAGAAAGAGAGCAGAATCCACAAATACATGCAATAAAAATTTAAGCTTCCTGAATTTAATGATGAGAAAACACTTCTGGCATTTTATAATACTTATAGTAATATGATTATAAGGTTAAAATCTAGATCAAAACAGGCATTAGTAACTCTGCCTTAATACAACACTAACACAGAATTTACTGTCATAAATAGCAGCAGAATCTGAAATGCACTCTCTCATCTCTTAAGAAAAACAAAAAACCAGGACAGTAGAGATTTTTTTAATTAAATGGATAGATTATTTTCCTTTAGTGAATGTATTAATGGAATAACAATGGGACAAATTAATGGCACTGCTGCAATTGAAGAGAATAGTGCAGGGTGCTGCTATTCCCAATGTTGCAAGCTGCTAATAGTATAGTCTCCTTTCCAGGAAGAAAGAGCAATTAAGTAATCCAATTTCCAATCACTAAATTTGAATGACTTTCTTTCTACAAAGATACTTCAGGTGTGATTTTGTGCCTATTTGTTAAAAAAAAATAAATGATTAAACTTTTAGTAGACAAGGTCTCTGGAAAACAGAAACTTAACTAAGGGGAGGCAACCCAAACATGGTCTCAAGGTACCAATATTTAGGATGGTAACAGGATTTCAGTACTCTTCGCAAACAAGAAACAATAAGCATAGCACCTATTTCGGCTATTACAGAAAAATAATAATAATAATAATAATAATAAAAGCTAGCATTGGCAAAGCACTTACTATGGACCAGACACTATGCTAAGCCCTTTACAATGAATACCTCATTTAATCCTCATAACAGTTGTTGTATTGATATCCCCATTTTACAGATAAGAAAACTGAGATAAACAGATGTTAACTGGTCAAGGGTCTAATGGTGGACTTGAAATCAAGTCTTCCTACTTCCATGCCTCAAACTCTGGCTATTGTACCACTTAAGTTCCTCTTAATTGAGAGTCCAAGCTTTGCTACTCATTGGGAGCCGGCTTTAGGCAAGTATTGTAATCCCTCTGGATCTTTGTTTCTTCTTGTGTAAAATCAGGGATTTGTAAGCAAGTAGATCAGGGTTCAACAAGTTTACTTTGAATCTAGGATCCAATCCATAAATTTAGGTGTCAGATTTTTCTTCTCTGAGGACAGTAAAGACATTCAGTCCTTTAAAATTGCTATAAATTCTCATCTTCAACTTTTGCTACTCTGTTCATTTATTTTCCACCCAAATCTTTTAGTAAAAAATACAGTAGCAGGGAATAATGGAACAAACTTTAGAACATCAATATAATTTTTGTTGTTCTTCAGTCTTTTCAGTTTTGTCTGGCTCTTTATAATTTCATTTGGGGTTTTCTTGCATAGATACCAGAGTGGTTTGCCATTTTCTTCTCCAGATCACTTTGCACACGAGGAAACTGTAGCAAACAGGGTTAAGTGACATGCCTAGAGTCACACAGCTAGGAAGTGTCTGAGGCCAGATCTGAACTGAGGAAGATGTCTTCCTAACTCCCTAACCGGCACTTTATCTGCTGTCACCTAGCTGCCCACCTCAATATAACAGAATATTATTATTGTGGTATCAGAAATTGCAAAAGAGAAAGATTAAGAAAAAATTATCATCACGTGAACTCATGAACTCATGAAGAGAAAAACGAGCAGAAGTAAGTAAACTACATATACAATTTTCACAGCACTGTAAGGGAAAATAACTTTGAAAGGGTTGAGAACTCAGATCAATGCAAAAACCAATTATGACTTGAGAACACTGATGCTGAAACAAGCATGACTTTGACCTCTTGATGGAGAGGTGATGGATTACACTTTTGCACAGGGAGATAGACATTTCCAAATAGAACCATAGCAACTCAAATTTGGTTTTTTGATTACATTTTTTTTTTAAAAAGGGAAGGCTCTTATTTGTGGGGAGAGAGTTGAGGGGCTGACATCCTGCCATACAGGCTAGGCTAACTGCCTTAAAGCAAAAGACAACAAGGAGCCCCAGCTCCCCCTCTGAGGCTTCAGACCAGCAACTAAAAGCATGACCAAGGCTGGGAACCTGTTCTCAGTGGAATCAATGTGGTATCCTAATTAATAAATATCTTTGCTGAATATCCTTCTGCTATGGATAAATTAAATATTGAATGACATAATGGTGTCTCCAACACTGAACATAAACTACCAGGGGGCAGGTCTGAGTCAAGCCCATTCTGGGAGGGAGGGGGGAATAAGAAGGGAGAGGAAGGGAGAGAGATCAAATGGGATAGAGAGAATAATAACAGGAATACATAGAAAAGGAGAGGGAAATAACTACCAATGAAACACTTAAAAACTACACAGAGGATGTCAGAAGCAAGTTTGCGGATACATAAAAAAGCAGGGCAATGTTAGCACTAATATAAGGTAAAAGGAACAAGTTATATTTGTGGTTTCATGTATAATCCCCATTTTCTGGCATTCTTTGTATATGGATATGTTTTTTCTCTTGATGGCATTCTAATTTATATTTTTAAACAATTTAAAAGGGAATATTAGAATATATATATATATATATACACATACACACATATCGATGTATGTATTTACACACACATATAGCTGCACATAAATAGATGTGAATATATATTATGACCCACAGCCTCTAACTCCCGACTTGAAATTCTGCCCTTTTCTCAGATGTCTTTCCCCAAAGTCTTCCCTCATTTTTCTGACTGAAGCAAGGAGTACTAATTACAAATCTTCTACAAGTAGTCATTTCCAGTTCCCCTTACTGCTAATGCTTTTCTTCTGTTGATCAGCTCCAATTTATCATATATTGTACATATATATACACATATATGTGTGTACATACAATTTGTACACAATTATTAGTGTATTATCTCCCTCCATTAGACTGTGAGCTCTTTTAGAGCAAAGATTGTTTTTTGCATTTCTTTGTATCCTCAATGATTAAAAGCCTGATGCATAAATAGTGCTTAATAAACACTTGTTGACTGACTGATTGGTACATTTCTTCCCACTCCCCCACATATCTATACCCTTCATTACCCCCCACCCATCCCCACTCTCACTCTAAGATCCCACACAAGGGAGATCAGATTTCTCTTCCCTACTCTGTAGCACATATATACACTGTCCCTCAAACTTCACCTTCAGATACACTCTCCTTGCTTATTTTTTTAATATCGTAAGATACAAAATTCAGTGATTTTATTTTATTACTTGTGCTCTTCAAACAATCAAGTCAAATCTACAAAGTAAATAAAAATAGGAATAAAAGCATAGTTGTCCATAATATTTTAACATACTTTACTATATATATTTATTATTTATAACAACTTTTTCTTTATATGTTTCTTCCTGTCTTCTACTTAAAAGTAATTGAAAAACATAAAAGCAGTAGAATAATGTCAGTGGTAGACAAAGGTGCTAGATCAACAATTTAAGGAATGAAAGAATGAGCATATAACACTGACGAAAATGTTTCTGATAAGTGGAAAAAATAGGTGATATGTCTGTCCAAATCTGAGCCTCATATCATTCTGGTTTGAAATTGGGAACTCAGATGGGGACAGGGTGGAGAGGGGAAGGAAATGTCCTTTAAACCAATTTGGCTTAGGGAGGGAGAAAATGATTTGTTGTGGACCTGGTTCTGCATCTTTCTACTGTGCAAAATTCTACAATCTAATCTTAAAAAGGCAAAGAGAAAGCATGGCATGGTGGGTTAAGAATCATTTCCAGAATCAGCAATATTGAAATCCCAGATTTTCTGACTTTTTGATACCTGTATAGTTATTCAACATCCCAATGCCCTTAGACGACTCTTAAAAACTCTAAATTGCAGAACAAAAAGAAATGGGAGTTTCCTATACCAAAAAAATATATATTCCTGGACAAAAAAATGAAATCATAAATCATTCTTAGGCTAATTCATTCTGAAATAGATAAACCCAATGTCTAAAATTTATTTAATGGGCATAAAAAACTTGCAAAATATCTGATAGCTTTATCCTTTCATGCTGGACTCACTACTTATTTTAATGTATTTTATATATGTTTGTAGTGTTGCTTTATGATGGCAACAAAACCATACCTTATGCATGTGAAAACTGCCCCTTGCTTGTGGCTAATGCTGCTGCTGGTAAGACCATCATCCTTTGCTTCTTTGCATCCCTGAGGCTATCCATGCTGAATATCTTTTCTCAAAATGGGTCATCCCATATCTATTCACTATAGTCTATCTACTTCTGCTATTTCTCAGCATTAAATCCACTAAGTGAAATTAAATTTAAATTTAATTAAATTTAAATATAAATTGAGTTTTCTATCTTTTTCCTATTTCTCCTGTTTTCTTCTTTCCCCGCTCTTTATGGATAGTTGTCCTCTTGGACTCACCATAACAACAGCAATTTGGATACTCTTGGATATGTCCATCCTTTGTGTAAGTCCAACACAGCACAGCTGTGTTATAGCAATCATTGTTTCAATGCTGATAAACTGGCTGTACTCCAGAATGCCAGTGTTGGTCTTCTTGCCTTGTATTTTAAGGTTAAGAACTGTGTGTAGATAAAGCTGAGGAAATAGTTTTAGAAGCTTAATGTGGCATCTGTGATAAATCCAAGGTTCACAGTCATATTCCATGTGTATAGTCCTTCAGTGCCACATTTGCAAAATATTCTGCCCATCTCCAAATGAGAATATATATGACTTGCTTTTTGGATCCCTTTTCTATCAGCATGAGACAGGAAACACGCTGCCATTAACCTCCATATTTAAGATCTACTTGTGAACCTAACACCAAAGCACAGTAGATTTCATAGAATCAATAACAGAATTATGATTATGATGGGTAAAAACTTATAATACTTTATCATTTACAAGGCATTGTACATCTACTTACTATGCTATTGGATCATGACAACAAATCAATGAGACAGGTTGTACATTGTTGTAGTGGAAGATAGATTTAAAGTCGGAGTCACTGGGTTCAAAGACCAGCTCAGCTACTTATTTTCTATGTGGCCTCAGTCAAGTAACTTAACAGGAGGGACTAGACTATTTCTATGGTCCCTTCCAAATATAATTTCCCATTTTACAGATGAACAATCTTAGGCATAGGAAGGTTAAGTGATTTGCTTAAATTTAGTGGACCCAAATGGCTCCGGAAATGAGAGTGAGGCTGGTGACTTTGCACAGCTGTCCATCATTCCAATCCAATTCACTTGCAAGTCATGGCATCACCTCCTAGATGTCATGGTCCTTTTTGAAAATGAAGGACAAACAAGAACAAGAAGAAGAGTTTAGAATCAAACCAAAGGATCCTAATTCCAAAGCCACGGATCTTACCACAGCTTGGGATAATCAAACACATTCCACCATCTCTATTCACCTGGAATTTGAAGTTCCATAAATGTTTATAATTTCCTTTGTAATAGTAAAAAAGAAAAAGAAAGAGGGTTACTTTACTTTGTGTTTACTCTAAATAAATAGCAAAAGAGAAAGAAAAAGCTAAAGGACAGAGACGAGGCAGGAAGAGGCAGAAAGGAGACAGAATTGGGAAATAAAAAGCCAAAAACAGGTTGAGAATTCAGTGTTACAACTTCAATATATTATTCTCATCTGTACACTTATAATGGTGGGAACTGGACAATGAAGGCCTTGTCCTTAGAGCATATGAAATACATTCTATCCAGCATCAACCCATGCAAAGGCTTCATAAGCCTGCTTCCAAATATGAGTGATGTGAAGGAGAGCCTCTTCTCCTCCCTGCTTAAGATCATGCACATGTAACTGTTCCCTGTCAGCTTGCCGCATGGTAACAGAATGTCTTTTTTATTGGCTACCGAGCCAGAATTGAGCATGCATACAAAAAGCTCTGACAAAAACTCCTCCTCTACTTTGGTGGAAAGTAAAGCAAAAATTCCTATGATCCTCCAGGTGAGGGAAGGGCTTTGGTTCTTCTGTCTCACCTGGATATCATGAGGCCACTAACACGTGGTGCCACCTATCTTTTTTGTCTCTGTGGTTGCATTTTTTTTTTCTTGCTCTGAGTATATCAGAGATGGAACAAACCAGGTTATGCCCTTGTGAGCTTTGAAAGGTACTTTAAGACAATTTTCTTTGTCCTCACACTACAGCCAAACATTTTCCATTAAAAAAAGAAAAAAGAAAGGTCAGAAGAGCCATCAAGCATCTCCTTCAGCAATTAGAACTAGTGGTTTTAGCCACCTAGTCCAGTGAGGAGTCAGCCCTGATGAGTGACCTGTTTGACCTAGCACAGCAGTGAATCACCTCAGTTTTTGGAGCACTGTGTCCTATAAGCAAGGAATTGACTCATCCATCAGCTATGCCTTGCCCAGAAGTTTAATCTAGAAGACAAACGATTGGTCATCACCATTTTAAATTTGTGCTCAATCTCCCCAAGGACACTGTAGGTGCCCTGGTTCAAGGGGGACTTATTTTTTGTATTTCAGTTCTTGCTGTATCTTTTCAGTAAGCATTTCCTTTATTAATTAATGTTAATTTTTTAATTGAGATTGAAGAGAAATAACTTTTTGTTGTTGTATCCACAGTATCTGGCACACGGTGTTCACATTATGTGGTTCTGTCTTGACATTCCACCTCCTCTCCCCATCCCAAATCACTGAACTTTAATCCTCTTTGAAATACTACCCCAGAGTCATAGCTTCCTACTGGCATGGTCAAATGCCCCGCAGACATTGTCTCATGTTGGGGATATCTCACTGACAGATAGGATCAAATTTACAATATGATTTACTTGTTAGTTTGACAGGTCTTGTATCTGAATAGTGTAACTGATGTGTCAAGTTCGTTTATTTCCACAAGAGTGAGGAGAGGCATTTCATAATGATGGGAGATACTTGTTTCGTTGTCACTTCCGTTTAAATTTTTGTGTATGTGCCCAAAGTCTTTCAAAATGTTCGTACCCACAGACCTCCACAATTCCTTTCCTGCAGTATAGACAACTAAAGAGAATCTGGATAAATTATATTAACCCATAGGTGTAAGTCCTAACCCTGTCAGTTATTGTGTAACTTCAGGAAAATCATTTAACCTCTCTGGACCTCAGTTTCATTATCTGTAAAATGGGTAATGGGGAAAGGGTAGTGAGAGGGTTGTTGAACTAGATCACTGGTTCTCAAAGTGTGGTGCAGGGACCCTCTTTCAGAGAGATGTCAAACTGTTTTCATAATAATGCTAATATGTTATTTGCCTATTAAAATATTTCTGTCTTTTCCAACTACAAATCTGTCTGCATTTGGATTTTCCTCATATACTTCAACTAGAATAACATACTAAAACAGACTAAGGGAAGAAACAGATATGAGAATTCCACTGTCTTCTATTAAGCTAGACATTAAAGAGATTTGCCAAAATATGTAACTCTTCACTATTTTTGTTTTGGGAAAAAAGTTATTTTTTTATAAAAATGTTATTTTGTTAATATTTAATGAATTTATGTTATTCTAAATTCATTAATAAATATTTTTAAATGTTTCTAACATGCTAATGTTAATTTCTAACATGGTAAATAGCGATAGCTATAATTCACATAAGCAAAAGCTTTTTGAAATCCTCGGTAATTTTAAAAAGAGTAAAGGCACTTTGGAACGAGAAAGTTTGATAACCACTGGCCAAGTTGATCTCTATGGTTCCTTCCAGTTCTGACATTTTATGACCTTCTAAAAGCTTCTATTAAAGTACTGAAGAAAGCAGACAAGAAAATAATAATAAGTAATATATATGTATATACAATTTCCCCATTTGATCTCCAGAATAAACCTATGAGATTTGTAGTACAAGTATTTTTTAACACTTGAGGAAACAGACTCTGAGAGGTTATCTGCTTAAGGTCACACACAGTTAGTTGCTAGTAAATGATACAGTTAAGATTTTAATCTAATTATCCTGACTCAAAGTCTAGTGCTCCTTTCCCTACACTGACAATCTTTGCACACATTTCTGTGTGTGGTCAACTCCCGGTGTTTCACACAAACAGAAGAAGATCTATGGAATGGACTATTTTGTAGTCATTAATACTGGACACTAGACTGTATTGCACATTCATTTTCTCTTTGAGGTTGGGTTGTTGAAAATTCTCATTTTTCAGGGATATTGCTGTCTCTCATTTTTCTTTAGCTAGTATTTTAATTAGTTCCCATTCACTGAATACAATGCAACTGACAAGACAGTTACACCCCAGAAGTCTCCAGAGGGGGAAGAGCAAGATCGCTGTTAAAAATCTGCTATAGTTGATGAAAGGTAGAATTTTGTAAAGAGAGGTATATGGAATTGTAGCCAAGTCTTATTTCTTAGACCTAGTTCTTCTGTTAAATAGTTGTATGAATTAAACTTCTTCATGTCTGCTGTATGTGCAAAATTCAAAGAATGGAGCTAGATATGCCAAAAAGGTAATCTTGTATAATAAAAATGACAACACTATCTAAATTACCTTATGGACTCTGTGGCACACGAATAAAACTACAAAAGGATTATTTTAGAACTAGAAAAAATGTCAAAATTCACCTGGAACAAGAAAGTGTCAATAACTGAAGGGAAAGGATAAAAAAGATAACAGGAAGGGAATCTAGCAGCATCAAATTTCAAGCTATACTTCAAAGCCCTAATCATTGGAACCATTTGGAGATAGTTGGTTAAAAAGTTGATCAATGGAACAGACCAAATATACAAGCCCCAGAAGCAATCAAATATAGTAGCATAATGTATGATAAGCCGGAAGACTCCAACTGCTGATAAATATTCATGGTGAGTTGACAAAAACAGCTGGGAAAACTGGAAGACAGTGAGACAGAAATTAGGTTTAGACCAATGGCTCATACTATCTATATACCATAATAAACCCTAAATGGATATATGATCTAGAGATACAAAAAGGTCATATAGTAAACAAACTAGCAAGGAAGGTACCATTTACAACCATTGACAGAGAAAGAAGTCTCATTCAAAGGATCAAGGGAACAAAATGGGCAGTTTTGAATATATAAAATTGAAATGCTTTTGCACAAACAAAATGAACACTTAGAAGGGAAGCAGTTAACCATGGGGGGGTGGGGATCTTTCCAGCAAACTTCTCTGATAAAGGTCTGACATCAAAACTATATAGGGAACGGTTAGAAATATATAAGAAAAAAGGTTGATCCCTAAAGGATTTATTATAGGTAGTTCTAAAAAGACAAGAGAAATGAAAATTATAACAACTCTGAGGTTCCACATCACATCCAAAAGCTTGCCAAAGGTGACAAAAAGGGAAAATGACAATTGATGGAGGACCTATGAATTGATCCAACCACCTGGAAAGAAATTTAGAACAAAAGTCATTAGCTCTGTTATGCCTATATCCCAGAGATCAAATAAAGAGGGAAATGATCCACATGTTCAAAAATATTTATAGCAGCTCTTTTGTTGTACTAAAGAACTTTTTTTAAAAGGTATGCCCTTGAATTAGGCGATAGTTGAACAAATTACAGTTTGCAAATGTCATAGAAAATTACCTCATAAAAAATTACAGAAGGAATGAATTCTGGGAAACTTGGGAAAGTTTGCATGAAACTGATTCAGAGTGGGCAGAACCAGGAAAAGAATGTATACTGTGCCATGTCTATTCTCTGGCTCTTTGTCCCATAACTAAACCTGTTACATTTCCTTCTCAGGCTTCTACAAGTCCACTGAGGGGAATGCTGAATAGTGTTCCTCTCACTTATGAGGAACCCCTGACTAGCACCATTTAACCAATTAATATTAGATTAGCTTTTACAATGGTATATTTATTTCAGAGATGTAGCAAAAACAAACATGCAAAATTTCCCCTATCCTTAAACACCTCAGAGATACACTTTACAAGTTGTAATGTAGCATTGATCCCACCAAGTTCATGTCCTTATCTGACATGACTGCTGGATGAGCCTTTGCCTCTGCTGCCCCTGGGCTGAGGGGTGCTCATGATGCATTGGTTATGAAAGTTTAACTCTAGAATTCCAAGAGGGAGCTTCCACTCCCTTCACATCTTGCGGCATATGTACTATACCGGCTGAAAAACTGAACTCTAGAATGTTGGAATGCCTAGGAACTCTCTGGTCCTTTTGAACTCACAAAGTTGTAGGCTCCACCAGTATCTGAGCATTTTCCACCTTTTGACAGAAAGGTAATAGACTAGAGACATTCAGAATGAAACATTTTCAAACATGTATTTTCAGCCAATGTGTAGCTTTGTTAAACTATACACATTTGTTTCAAAAGGAGGCCTTTTTTTCATTTCCCTTTAGAGAAGAGAGAATTAAGAGGGAAGGGAGTAATAATTATGATGCCAATAGAAACTAAATAAAAGAACATTGCTGAAACAATTAAAAATATACAGAAAAGAGTAGAAAGAATAGAGGAACACAAGCAAGCTAGGTAGCATTGTTGTTAACTTGCTAAATTTATAATATCCTTTTTTAATAAAAGCTGCATAAAATGGATTTCTAGCTTCATATATAATGTATATTTTCCAGTTTCATATACAATTTGTGCTTTTCTTTTTTTACATGAAAACATGGTTTTTATACTTGTCAAATTCATAATATAACAAAAAAGAAAAAAATTAAAAGATTTAAGGGTTGATTCTAGTAAATTTCACCTGAAGAATTCTTTCAAACTACTGGAATTCTCTTCAGAAAACAGCACTAATGACCTAAAAGATTGAAAGCTCAGAAAGTTCTTAATTCTTTACACTATGAAAGAAATTTTCAGGCTCAATATTCCATTACTCCTTGAAAAGTTCCAAAAGGAAAGGAAGTAGCAAATATTTTGATACTAATTTCCTAAATAGGAAGCAAATTCAAGGAGAGAAAAAAAAGTAAGATTATGTCAACATTAAATCCCTCAGGCCACTCTTTAGTCCACTTAGTGGCAGTGATGAATTTATTCTAGTCTACTTTAGTCTTTAGTACACATGACTCAAAAAATTATAAGTACACTCAGAAAGTCCTAGCTTCTTACTACTGACCATGAAGAGGGATTTTAGAAGGACAGAAATAAAATTAATATTATTAAGGAACATTAAATCCTAACTAGGCCTTGAAAGATAATATCCCAAGAAAACATTACTCCCTTCCATAGCCTTAAGGTTTCAGTCATATCAGCTGCTGAGTTCCTGCCCCCCTCCCCCTTTTCAATCCCTATGTATTTACAAGGGATTGTTGCTTTCTAGCTTCCACTCAGCCTCTTAGAAACCTTGGTTTCCTTTAGGACTCAGCTCAAAAGTCAACTTTTGCAGGACTTTTCTTCTCTCCCATCACCCAACTATTAGTGCCTCTAAGGTTATTTTCCTCCTATTGTGTATAATTCTTGCATGCATCTTTTTCTATACTTGTCTCCCACCTAAGGATATAACCCTTGGACGATAGGAGATGTTTTTGCTTTTTCTTTATATACTCAGAGCTCAGTATAGTGCCTAGTAGTAAATAGTAAACATTATTGAAAGATAATTTATCAGATAGTTCAAATTGCCATAATGCTCAGAAAATGTAAGGCATCAACTAATCTACATCCCCCCCCTCCCAATTTTACAAATGAAGAAACCAAGGGCTAGAGATATTTAAATGACTTGTCCAAGTCTTTCTTTCTCCTTTAGCATGTTGTTTTCATAGGTATTATTTTCAAGAGATTTATACCAACTTTCATCCTCACTTTAATCAGATTGAGTCTATATTTTAAAAGACTCACAAAGAAGTCTATTAGCTCCTAAAAATCACAATTTTTTTTGGTAGTGTTAATCTACTATCTACAAGACTGAGAGAAATGCTAAAGTTCCATTTTTGTGTCAAGGTTTCAGTTTTAGATTTGTTGATTCGACATCCCTCTCGATAATTTTTTTCTCACATTACATCTTTTTTTTTCCTGTTTTCAAAGACAGAAATACTGAACACCATGAAAGCCAGAGAGTAATGATGAATTTTGTGTTTTACTAATTAAGTTTTGGGCCTGAATTTCAATGGTTTCTTAAACTTCACTACAGAGTCAATCACATGTTAATGTGTGTGTGTGTGTGTGTGTGTGTGTGTGTGTGGTTTTTCATTGGCTTTAACATTACATGTTCCATACTTCCAAGGTGGGCTCCAATGAATGAGTATCTGAAAAATTTTTATGGAAAAATAATAAATGCGTCCATTTATTTCGTGAATGACCTTAAAAGACCCTTGACAATTTATGATTAGAAATCAAACTATAATTAACATGGGATCATTAAAATATACATTTGATTTGTGTATAAAACACTATGAAAAAGAATTATGTACTCCTAAAGAGGGATGGAAGAAATACCAGCTCCAATCATCTAATGTCAAGTGTTAGGTTAATTCATTTAGACCTTTCTGACTCTTGCTTCCTGTGCAAATGAACAAGACTAGCGATTCCAAAGCTATATTTTAAATACTCCATGATATCTGGAGACAAAGTTATAAATTGAACGCTCAAGAAACATGCTAATTGCAATTTCCTTGAGCTATGTGTTGGAACTTGTTTCCATCCATTGCTAATTTCTTTCGATGCTAATATTAAACTTTTTAGCAAATCAGGGATTTAAAATCTGATCTCTGGTAGAAAAAGGTGACAGAAGTTGGAGAATATTCTAAGCATGAGCAGTTTCTATATCCAAAGATCTTCCCATATATACAGTAGGCATTCCCTGCAAAAAATAGCTTTAAAAATTGGTTCCAGGAAAATGTGACATACAGGTGAAAGAGTTATGGAGGGCAGTTAGGTCCTTAGGAATGATATAAAGATATAACTTGTTACAAAGAAGTTTTCGAACTTCATAGGTTGTACTTGTTTTAATTTATTAAACATGTTGCTGATATCCATAGAAGAAAGTAACATTGCTTTAACGCCAAATTGTCCTCTGTCCAAATTATTTTTTGGGGGGGGGGGGGAAACTTTAAGAAACAAAAAATAATAATTTTTCAGCCAGAACTTTTTAAACACAATCTTTAATCATCTAAGCATTCAGTCCTTCCCCACCGCTTCCCGATTCAAGTACTGGAATAGACACTACTCATAGCCTCAGCTGAGTCAGATAAAAATGCACTATCCACGAAAGGACATCTCTTTCCAAACTCGGGACCCCACCACTCCCGCTTGCTCCTATGTTGTAGCCAGTTAGTAATGAAGAAACAACAGACTCTAAAGTTTCCCCAAATTTGACTGGGGGTGGGGGTGGACAGTAGTTCGCCTCTTGATTAAGCTTCCAACTAATTACAGACCGTTCCCAAGAGTGGGGACTGCATGAAGGAGAAAGAATAAGACAATCCAAAGGACTGGACAGCCAGAAAAAAGTGCCATGCGAGGTGAGAGTGACAACGTGCTTTTTCTAGACTGTAAAGAGATGAGGAAGAGACCCATCAAAACAATCCTGAGATGTTAAGCCCTAAGGGGTTTAGGGTTGGGGGCGGGAAGTATAGGAGAGGAAGAAGCAAGAGGAAGGCTTCAACCTGCATCCAAGGCAGAGGGCTAGGTTGGCCCAGGGGCCGGCCTGAGGTCGGGGCTAGACAATCACTCCTCCTTCTCGGCTCCGGGACAACCCCCAAAGCGGGGGGAGAAGCCTTCCCCACAGTGGCAGATCCACGGGGAGGGGTCCTGGGGTCCCTCTGCAGTGAGCAGTGGCAGGCTACGCGGGGTTGGAGGTTTGGGGGGAGGGGGGGGAGACAGAGGAAATCAACAATCGTGCCTGCGGCGCCCGGAGAGAAGGAAGAAGCGATTCCCGTCCCGGGCCCTGACATCTCCCCAACTTCCCAGCCCCAGCGGGCGCACACACCCGCCCACCCGGGCTAACTCCGCACAGACCCTGACCCCCCACGCCGTTCCCACGCCGCACCAACCTGGACGGCTCGGCCCCGGCGGGGCGCCAGCCCGGGACGGACACTGGACCCTCCCGGCGGCGGCGGCAGCAGCGGCGGGGGCAGAGGCGGCTGCGACGGCGGGCGGAGTTAGTTGGAGGCTCCCCTGGGCGGGGACAGGCAGAGCCCCGGGGCTGCCGCTGCTGCTGCTCGGGTGGCCGGCTTCCCCGCCTCCCTCCCGGTCCTGCTCTCCGCCTTCTCTGGACCCTCTCGGCCGCTTCTGGTCCCACCCCGGAGGCGGCTTCCCGGACTCTGGGCGCAAAGCGGCCGGTGCCCCTACCCCCCCCCGCCCACTCCTCTTTCCTCCTTCCCTCCCTTCCTTTCTCCCTCCTTCCCTCCCTTCCTCTTCTCCCGCCGCCCCTCCCCTCGTCCGCACTAGTAGCTACCAGGGCCAAAGAATCGCCCGGGCGCCTCTTCCCGGGGACGTTTCTCTGGCTGTGTTGATCTGGGACCCAGGACTGGCAGAAGCGAGGAAGAGGAGCTCAGTGCGAGATTAAAAGCGTTGGCTTCCACCCAGCAGTGAACCTGCCCTTACTTCCTTGGGGAGGGGGGGGAATCTCTTGGGGGTGGGACTGACAGTTTTGTGGTGTTTTATGGATGGCGGGGGGGGGGGGGGGGTTTGAGGGACAAGAAAAGCAGGGCAGAGAAGCCAACGGGCAGGGAGTACGGCTGTGAAACTCTAGCCCCCAGTGTGGGGCGGGGCAAAGCCGGGGAGTCCTCCTCCCCGCCCCCCCCCGGCCCCCTTTGGCCTGAGAAGCAAACCTGTAAGGTTGACAGTCCAGGTTGCGCTGAGGGAGTGCCCAAGAAAATGCCTGTCCCTCCCCCAACCCCCATCAGTTTGTGCTGACCATGAGGTTTAAGGAGAACACACGCAAACATTTCCCTCCGAGTTGGGTGGTGGGGTAATAAAAAGACTGCAAGTAGGTGACAGATCTGAGAAGCTCAAACATAGAAGGAAATCTCAGGAAAATGAACGATCATTTCTCTCCCAAACGATCCTGTGAGAGTGTCTTTTTCCAGTTCTGCTTCCCAGATCAATTCAATTCGACCAAACAAATATTTGTTAAGCCACCTACTCAGTGCAGAGCAGTTTGGGACTCTAATCAAATGCAGTTTCAAGGGGGCGCATGCAGTTATGCACTTCACATTTAACCATGCTACCCATCGGGTAGCTAAAGGGACCTCTTTTAGGTTACAGATTTAAGCCTAGATAGCACACAATATCTGTTCACCGATAGAACACGAGAAAACCCAGACCAGAGCAAGGCAAGGGAAGCAAAGAATGTTGTGGGTTAAAGGCAAAGTATTTGACACGTTACACAAGATAGGAGCCTGATGTTGTAGTTTGGGGACCATTATAAAGTTGGATACCGGTCTTAAAGGTGGACAGGAAAATGTTTTACCATTGTTTGCTATTACAAGTGACAATTTTGGTGCTTATTACCCACCTATTCCTGCCCCCCCACTCCCCATTTCCTTTTTCTCCTATTCCTCACTTAGGGATCTCCTTTCCCAGCAATCTGTCATTATAATGTGAACTCCTCAAAGATAGGAACTGTTTTTACTATTCTTTGAATCTCTAGTGTTTAGCACAGTTCCTGACACATAGACTGGATACCCTGCTAAAGAGTGAGAAGCATAGGAATAAATGCAGATCAATTTAGATAGCCTTAAATTCTAATTCAACATAAAAATCACAGGTACTTTGCTGGTTATAAGTCCAACACTGAGCAACTACTACTGAGCCACAGGAGTTTGGGGTACCATATATAATTCTGTTTGAACTCAGATGTGGGTTCAGTCTTTCTAAGTCTAGCCTCTAGTAAGGGAGAACTGCTTCCTCTACTCACAGTCCTTAAACACCTACCTAGGTGCTACAGGACTCATTATAAAAAGTTATGAGATTCTCCCCAAAGGCAATCCAATGAATAGGAATATAGTATGGGACAGATAATTTATTGTTCTACACAAATGGAAAGATAAAAGACTTACAGCAAGTCAATGATAAAAAGGTTTAAAACAATTCAGTAATAACTTGCAACTACTGTTACATTCTACTAGGAAGCTTATACTTAAACTTCATCAGGAAATAAAGCAGTTTGCAGAACTGTTGATTCAATATTTTTCATTTCACTTCAGCTCTACACTGACCAGACAATTCCAAATACTTCTACCAGTAAAACGACCAGGCTTAGGCGAGATCCCTGGTCAATGGCTATCCTTTCCAAGATTTCTAGAGTAGTTGCCAGGGATTCCTCCTCCGCCTCCACTGAGCTTTGACATGATGGGACCCAGGACAAATGGAATTCTCACAATGTTACCTCCAACCTTGGATAGATCCATCTCATTTTAGATGCTCAAGACCCAGAAAAACAAACATAAAAGAGCCAGTCTGAACTCAGTCTCTGGCTTGCTTTGGCAAGATTTGTGCTTTAGCTGTTGTGTGGGTGACCACACAGAGACCTCACTGGAAGGAGGAGAAGGCAATCCATCCTTTCCTCCACCTTATCTCCTGAGGAATCAACTTAAAAGTCGGACATTATTTGTAGTTGATAAGGGAGAGGCTGAGGAGGTAGATGGTCATTCCTTTCTGACTCATCATCTCTTCCAGCCTTGCAACCACTAAGGTTCATACTCTGACTTACACATGGCCAGAAGCAAGGCATAAAATTTCCTGCTTGGTTGACTGAAACGAGGAATGGCATATCTGAGTATTCTTAATAGGATGGTCCCTTTTGGTCAATTCTATGGCCTTCCTGTATTAGACACAGATTGAGATTGCAATGGTATTATGTAGTTTGTGAAAACTGTACACATGAACTGAGAATATGAGCCTTTATCTAACTTTTTTTAATGGTTTTAGCAATATCAATAGAAGAAGCAAAAAATAAGAAATCTCTCTTAACACACAATGCCAATTGGTCTATTTCCAAAGACGATTAGGGGGAAAGGAAAAGAACCTATACATTCTAAAATATTTATAGCAGATCTCTTTGTGGTGGCAAAGAACTGGAAATTGCAAGGATGCCCATCATTTGGGGAATGGCTGAACAAGTTATGGTATATAATTGTGATGGGTTACTACTGTGCTATAAGAAATGATGATCTCAGTGATTTAGAAAAACATGGAGAGACTTGTATGAAATAATGAAGAGCGAAATGAGCAGAACCAAGAGATCATTTTATACAGTAACAGCAATATTGTTTTAAGAATGACTTTGAGCAGCTAAGTTATTTTGCCTTTTATAAATACCCAACTTATGAAGAAAGTTCATATCTGCATCCAGAGAAAGAACTGATAAATAGAAGTATGTATAAAATAATTTCACACACACATATATGTATGTATATGTATATGTATGTATACACATACATATATACATATATATACACGTGTGTGTATACACCTATTTGTGTCTAATGGTAGCCATCTCTAAGGTGGAGTGTGGGAGGAGAGAAGCAAAAAATTTACATGATAATTTTGTTGTATATTTGAAAGGAATAGCAAGTTGTGCACAGTAGATTTGCAGTTTCATGTACAACCATCTTTTTAATTGTGCTCTGACATGGAAATGTTTGTTTTATTCCATAAATTTAAAAAAAAACAACACCATACCTAATAAAAGACAAGGAATTCCAAATTATAAAATGTAATATTTCTCTCCCGGAAAATCTTATTTTAAGGTCAGCGAATGAGATAGAAACATATAGCACCAAAACATTTTCTGTATTACTAACTGACTACGATTTTCTGCAGTCATGCTGGAATATGTGGGACCAGCTCTTGGAATAGATTCATAGTTTTTTATGGACCTTGGAGAGGTGAGCAAAGCTACTTAAAGTATGTTTTCATTCTGTTGACCTCTGCAGTAGGCAGGGCTCCACACTCAGCAGGGCTATGTAAGACAGCTGCTCCCCTGGAGACCCAGCATATCAGTGCCACCAGCCAAAGTGGTAGTGGCAGCTGCCTAGATCGTTGTAGCTGTAAGGTATGGGGGCAGGGAGAAGCATGATGTGCCAGCCATTCAGTGCATGATGAAGGGAAAAGGCACTTTTTTCCTTTCATCATGGTCTCTACCCTGCTTTTGTTTGCCCCAGTATTTTAAATAAGGATTATTTTATTTAAAAATGTGAAAAAGAAATCTTAATTCAAGGGCAGGACAAAACAAGGTCCTAGAAGGCTTTGGGCCTGGGGCTGTAGTGTGTAGATCCCTGCTTTAGAAGATTGTAAACTTGCCAAACAGTACAACACTTAAAAGGTAATGGTCTATCTAAACCAGGCATTGGGGAACCTGTGGTCTGGAGGCCACACGTGACCCTCCAGGTCCTCACATGCAGCCCTTTGACTGATTCCAGACTTCACAGAACAAATCTTTTTATTAATGGGATTTATTCATTTATTTTAATAAATATATTAATTTATTTTAGTCAATATATACTTATGATAATAATATAAAATCAGTAATAAATAATTATAATTTAATAAAGTAATTTATTATTAATAAAAGGATTTGTTCTGTGAAGTTTGGAGTCAGTCAAAGGGCTGCACTTGAGGACCTAGAGCAGTGGTTCTCATCCTTCCTAATGCTGTGACCCTTTAATACAGTTCCTCATGTTGTGGTGACCCCGAACCATAAAATTATTTTCGTTGCTACTTCATAACTGTAATTTTGCTACTGTTATGAATCGTAATGTAAATATCTTACATGCAGGATGTACTTAAATTGAACATAACCCACAGGTTGAGAACCGCTTACCTAGAGGGTCACATGTGGCCTAGAGGCCACGAGTTCCCCACTCTTGATTTAAACCCTACTAATTTATTTATCTTCTGATTTCTTTCAAAGGTGTTATTAATCAAAGGTACAATCAGATCCTAGTGTCCCAGATTTTACTTTTGAATAGATTGGATCCAAAATTAATTAGGAAATCTTTTATTTTCACTACAGCACAGATGGATAAAGTAAATAAAGTTCAAGGGTCTAGAGTGGGTCTTTTTCTTACCACTAATAGAAAACAATCAGAAATGTAATTTTAGCAAATTTATGTAATTTGTGAAAACAAAAACCCAACCACTAATCGCTGAATTTCATAAAGCAAGTTTACTAAGCAGGCAGTTTAATTACATAAAGTGCTTCAGTCTTGTTATCAGAAGTAGCCAAGCTGCTGACTCAAGAATAATTGGTGCTTATTTGCATGTTATTTTTCATGGAATTGGAACATTCATTCAATATCCCAGTACTCAGAAATATCCTTATTAACGGTTCCTTCTCGTTCTACTTTCCTTTTTTCCTTTCCCATCAACCTTTACTTTCTCCTACTTCCTTGATATGATAGAATGACTCCCCAAGCTATCCTCTGATGAGATGAAATCAGGAAGAATTAATTCAGTGAAATTTGCCATTAAGCCCATGCCCTGAAGAGTACCTACCCATTCCTCTATCTGACCGCAACGGGAACCTCCCTAGAGCCAGCCTAATCTCAAAAATGGCTACCCAATATTAAAATCAATATCTTAGTTTTATTTCATCCTTGCAAACAATGTGGTATAAAAGAAAGTGCTGGATGTGAAGTTAGCTGAATCATAGATTTGACTTCAATAATTACTCAGTGTGTGACTGTTAATAAGTCACTTAATATATGTAAACTTTGATATCCTCATTTTTAAAATGGAAATAGTATCATAGTACTTATAGGTTTGTTTGGGGATGAATGCTTTGTGAAGTATATTTCAAACTACAAACTTCTATGTAAATGCCAATTATTATTATTATTGTAACAGTCGTTAGAGGCAAACTCACTCAACTCTCACCACCAGTGGACAGTTAGGTCCCTACAGCGTGTTACTGCTGTTAAGACTCTAGGGGAGCCCCTTCCCTCTTTGAATCACCATACATTCCCTTAGGGTGAGCAGTCATTTTCACTGGCCATACTCCTCTGGGAATATTGGGTAGATGAACTTCTAGAGATGACTGAGTAAATGCAGTCTATGCCCTGTTGAATTCTATATAGATAATTAAGGTATTAAAATTTCTCACTCTTTCCAGGGAGAAGACTATCTTTTGTTCAAATGAAGGCTTTCTGATTTTAATTTCAATGTCTGCCTTTTAGCCTCAAAAGCACTTCAAGTTTTGCTGAATTCTTAATGAGTGGTCTCTCCTTATGTTATTATTTTGGGAAAAGATAACTAAAGAATCTTCAACATAGAGAAGGCATCCAAGCAGAAATGTTTTAAGAACAGAGGTGATGATGGTCTGCTGTCATGGAAAGAACACTGGCATAGGGTAGAGCAGAGCTGAGAAAAACAAGAGAAAAGAGAAAGATGCAAGACACCTGTTGAGGAAGGATGACAAAATGGTGCTGAAAGATAGGTGTGAAGGCAATCACCTAGAAGGGAAAAAAAAAAAAAAAGAAGAAGCCAGGACTAATCTTTGAGGGGATTAATGCTATAAAGGACTTAATTTAAGTTTTGAGTCCCCACGAGGGGTAGGGCCCTTCAGCCTAAAGGCCATGATGTGGCTCTCTAGGTCATCAAGTGTAACCCTTTGACTGAAACAAATCATATGTTCTGTGAAGTTTGGATTAAGTCAAAGGGTCACACTTGAGGACCTAGAGGACCAAACGTGGCCTCAAAGCTGCAGGCTCCCCACCCCTGAGACTGAAATGATACATGAGCAATTATACCCCAAATATTTTGAGAGAAACATTGGTACAATTGTTCTTTGAAGTAAATATCACTTTGTATAAAGCTACCCAAAGGTACATGGTTAAATACTGTGGTGGTGTTCTGGAGACATTTCTTCCTTTTGGTTCCCCTCCTACCTATCTGACCCCTCCCTGTCAATTTCCTTTACTGGATCTTTGTCTGGGTGACATCCTCTAAACATATTTCACAGGGCTCTGTCCTGGACGCTCTTCTCTTTTCCTTCTATAATATCTTAATCTCATCAGCTCCCATGGATTTAATCATCATCTTTATGACAATGATTCTTTATGCCATAGATAGTCTACTTATTTAGCTCAAATCTCTCTGTTGAACTCCAATCTCCTGTCTCCAACTACCTCTTAAACATCTTAAACTCAGAATATCCAAAAATGAACTCATCTTTTATCCAAAACCCTTCCCTATTAGTGTTGAGAGCACTACCCTACATGTCATTCTTTACTCTTCACTATCTCTTACTTCCTACCCCAGTCCATATGCAATCTATTGTCAAAACCTATCAATTTCATATTTGCAGTCTCTCTCAAATATACCTTCTTCTATCCTCTGATTCTTCCACCACCCTGGTATAGGCCCTCATTTCTTCTTGCTTGGACTATTGCAATAGCCTGCTGATTGTTTTGCCTGCCCCAAGTCTCTCCTGACTCTAGTCCATCCCCCAAGGGATTTTCCTAAAACACAGATGCTATCTTGTCACACCAACCCTCCTCCCATAGTCAGTAAACTCCAGGAGATCCCTGTCACCTCCAGGATTAAACATAAAATCCTCAGATTAGTATTCAAAGCCTTTCATAGTTTACCCCTTCTTCCCAGGCATTTTAAGCCTTATATCCACCCCCCCCCCCATACTCTTTAATTCAGTGACACTGGGCTCCTTGCTGTTCCCTCCAACAAGATATTCATCTCTCATGGTGATTATCTCATATTCCAGCTGATGAGATCACAAAGTAGAGAATAGAGAGAGAAAAAAGGAGATGATCCACAACCAAGACTTGAGGGGCACATATATTTATTTGTTGTGATGTGGATGAAGATTCAGTAAAGGAGACTATGAAAGATCAGTCAGACATTGGAGGATAACCACAAAAGAAAAGTATCATAAAAACTCAGAGAGGAGATTGTATTCAGGAAAAATTAATTGAGTGTTAATTGATGCAGAGAAGTCAATAAGGATGAGCATTGAGAACAGGCCATTATATCTGGCAATTTAATGAAGATTGGTGTTGGAGAGATTGTGGAAAGATGGGCACATTAACGCATTGTTTTTAGACCTGGGAATTGATCAAACTATTCTGAAAAGCATTTTGGAACTATGAGAAGAAAGTGAATAAAATATCAATTCATTTGACACTGAGATTATACTTCTAGGCATATACCCCTAGGAAGTCAATGAGAAAAAGAAAGATCCATAAAAACAGAAATGTTTGTAGTGACATTTTTGTATTAGCAAAGAAAAGGAAATACGGTGAATACCTATCAATTTGAGTATCACTAAACAAGTTGTGATAGATGGATGTAATGGAATTGAATTGCTCTAAGAAATGGTGACACTGATGAATATAGGGAAGTAAAAAAAGACAATATCTGATACAGTAGAAATAATACAGGAAAATGATATATTCAATGACCACAACAATGAAAATGGAGAGAACCATAAAAAAACAATTAAAATATGTTCTATGAAATTATAATAATCAAACAACCCCCAAGAGGACATATGAGAAGATACCTCTCTGCTTCTTTGTAGGGTTAGGGGACTATGAATGTGGACTTTTGATATGTTGATTAATTCTATTGAATTTCCCATCCCTCATTTAAAAAATTCTTTATAATAAGGAAAATAAAAGGCAGTAATCATAGAGTAATAGAGAACTATTTAGAAATAAAGATTGAATTCTGATAAAATGCCTATGTGACAAACAGTTCAGAATATCCAGTAGGCAGTTGGTGATGTGAGACTAGATTTCAGAAGAAAGACTGAGGCTGGTCTCTGAGTTAGTTGTATAGATGTAATCATTAAACCCATGCGATCTAATAGATCACCTAGAAAGGAGATATAGAAAAATAGAGGGCTCAAGACATAGAGAGTTGGGGCACACTTACAATTGGGGAATGATACATAGATGCTGTTCCCGAAAATGGAACTAATAAATGGTCAGTTACAGAGAGCCAAAAGAGAGAAATGCCATAAAAAGGCAGGAGATGAGGATGATGGTCAACAGTGTCAAATGATGCAGAGGTCAAGAAGGATGAGGTTTGGGGAATGGTCATTGTCGTTGAGCCTCTTCCAACACTTTGTGACCCCATTTTAGGTTTCCTTGGCAAAGATACTAAAATGCTTTGCTGTTTCCTTCTCCAGCTCTTTTTATGGGTGAAGAAACTGAAGCAAACAGAATCAAATGACTTGCCCAAGGTCACACAGCTAGGAAGTGTCTGAGGCCAGATTTGAACCCAAGAAAATAAGTCTTCCTGACTCTGGCTCCAGCACTCTAGCCACTTCACCAACTAGCTGACAACTAAGAGATCTTGATAATTCCAGAATTTCAATTTCAGGTGACTTGAGGTGGGAAGGCCTATTGTAAAAAGTTGAGAAGTGAGAAGAGTATTCACTGAGTGCCTAATGATCAGTTTTGGGGAGACAAAAACACATTTAACAGTCCTTGCCCTCAAAGAGTTTATATTCCCCTTGGGGGGTTCTGTGTATGAATGGCAAGGGGTATACAGACAGATAATTCAATACCAAATATATGTGTAAAGTACGTACATGTAATAGGGTTGAGAGGAGGGTAAAAACCAGGGAAACAGGAAAGGCCTATAGTAAGCACTGACACTGGAGCTGAGCTTTGAGGAAAGCTACAGATTCCAAAACTGAGGAATAATAGTATTGTAGGCATGGGGGTAGGGAAATTGGAAGCTTGTGCAAAAGCATCAAGTTAGCAAATGGAATGTCATTATGAAGAGTAACAAGTAGGATGCTTGGCTGGAACAGAGTGTACATGGAGGAGCAATGTGGAATCACTCTAGAAAGTTGGGCTGGAGCAAGGAAGTTAAAAGCTTTCAAAGCCAAAAAGAGGAGTTTATATTTATCATAGCAGCAATAGGAAATGGTTGAAGGCATAGGGATCAGGATAGGCATCTAATAAAGGACAGGCGCATAGAATGGTCTTGTAGAAGAATAAATAGGAAAGAAAGAACAGTATAATGAAAATCTGGGGGAGATGTGTGCTAGAGCTGCAAACATTTCTTTTTTTTTTTCCATTGACTTGTTTATTTACTTTTAGTTCACACAATTCAGTTCCACAATCCCTTGAGTTTCAAATTTTCTCCCCTCCCTTCCCCATGGTGGCATGCAATCATGTATAGGATCTGCAAATACTTTCACATTGTACAATAGTCTGGTTGTATAGAAGGGTTGTAACCAATGGAGTGAACAATGGGAAAAAAGAAGGAAAAACAAACATGAAAAAGAATGATAGCATGTAGATTGCTTCAGTCTCCATTTAAACTCTGGTCTTTCTAAATCTTTCTCTGAATGTAGATATCTACTTCCATCCTGAG
>CM053590.1:169789159-169823506 GCA_028646515.1 Pseudochirops corinnae | reverse complement strand
TGCCTGATACTCAGCTATAAATCACCTTTGCAGCTGAGATGTTATGTGCTCCAAGCAAGAAAGCAACTTATCCATTGTCTACACCATACCCCCAAAGTGAACTTGGGGAAAGGAAGAGGGCAATATATTGTAGCAAGCACTTTAAGTCTGGAACCATGTCTCCCAGGAATCAACATGGTAAATGAAACGGCTCCTCGTCTAGGAACTTGTTCTTACTATATCTTCTTAGTCAATGTCTGTGATAGCTAATTAGCATTAATTTGGCTGAATGATACTGGAAAAACACACTGGAGGGGGCTTGTGAGCAGTCATACTAGAAATCATCCTCAGTTTGGGGTGGTTATTCTTATAACTCTGAAGGGAAGGATAGTCAAACACATTTTGGGGATCCATGATGTCAGTGAGAATGGTGTTTGGGATTGGAGCCCCAGAGCTTTTGTTATACAACTGCCCTACAATGTCATTCATTTTAAATTTCTGGCTTTACATGTCCCATTTGCCCAGGTTCTATAAGCTGACGATACAGAACCGAGCTATGATTCATGACTCCCAGATTCTGCCCTGTTCCCTTTAGTGTTATTGGCTGTTTCTTTTCTTTATATATAGGCAACTCTTTGAGCCTGAGGCATGACCCACTTAGCAAATAGAAATAAATTTATCTTTTTTAAAAAAATCCAATGCTCAAATGGATCTGTGACCTCACTAATGTGAGTATTCCTTATAACATATCTAGTTATCTAATGTGAAAAAAAATATATCTTTTGACTTTCTTAGATTTGGGGAACAGTTGCAAAAAAATGTTCACAAATCTGGTTATATATTATTCTCTTTCTAGAGCACAAAAAAATAGCTTTCCCTTGCTTTGCTCAGAGTCTAGTGACAAGCCTAACTGAAGAGTGAAAAATCTATAATCTACTTCATTTTGGTAGGCATATTATAGAAATCAAGGCCAGAGATCATTACAGCCAAACAGAAATGGTAGAAATTGAATCTTATAAGGCTTAAATTCCCATAAGTCATTCCCTTGAGCTATTAAACCATTATCCAATTTAGCAGTTTGAAAAAAAGATTCCAAGTATAATTAATTCCTTTTATAAAGTCCAAGGTTTAGAAAAAAAAAAAACAATTACAAAGACAATCAGGGTCATCAATTTTATGTAGTCAGCAATAGTGAGGAAGCAAATATTCTGTTCTAATGTGAATAGTTAAAATGCCCCTGACAATTTCACCTAAGTAGTTGATGTGTTCTTAGTGTTTTTGAATTGATTATAATTCAATGCCAAAATTACTATAAATTGTATAATGTGCCACATTATAAAAAGAACTTAAAAACTTGTCTTATGGTTCAATTTGGCATGATTCGAGGAAAGAAAAATTATAGCAAGAACACAGTACTTACCCAAGAAGATCAAATTTCAGGAACTGAATTTTCAAAACATTCATAAGATAAAATTGGTAAACTATTACTGCTACTTTACTAGAGAATCTAGAATCCAGGGTAAGGAGAGACTTCAACAAATGATTCTTCTCCACTGTTTTTGATTTATCTTTGGAGTTTTTGAGCTGTACAGTTTGAATGAAAACCCTGTTCAAGGTCTCCTGGCCCCAGGCTTGCCTCTGAAATTCAGTCTACTTTATCAGCTGCCTATTGGATATTTCAAACTGGATTTCTTGAAGGCATTTCAAACTCAATGTCTTCAAAACTGAATTTTCATCTTTTTCTTCCCCAAACCTTCCAAACTGTCCTATTTCTATAGAAGATACCTCCATCTTTCTAGTCTCCCAGGTTTATAAGTATGACATTATCTTCAACTCCACATTCTTCCTAATCTCGTATCTCCAATCAGTTGTTAAATCTTGCCATTTCTCCCTCCCAACATCTTTTACATCCTGCTCCTTTACTCTACTTACGTAGATATCACCTTAGTTCAGGACCTTATCAGATTTCAGGAGTTTATTGTAACAGCCTCCTTAATGGTCTCCCTGTATTGTCTCTCTTAGTGTATGCTGCTGTCAAAGGAATTTTCCTTAAGCACAGTTCTGAACATGTGAGTTCCCAATGTAATCTACTCCAATAGACTCCAATTGCCTCTAGGATAAAATACAAAGTCCTCTGTTCAGCTTTTAATGACCTTCACAACCTGGACTCAAACTATCTTCCAACCTCGGTTCTCCCACACAGTGCAATCTAGCCAAACTGGCCTCTGTTCTTCACAAAGCGTTTTCCAGTCTCCAAGCCTTTGAATTGGTGAGCCTACGTGTCTTTTTTTTTTTTGGAGGGGGGAAGTGACTTGCCCAAGGTCACACAACTAGTAAGTATGTCAAGTGTCTGAGGTCAGATTTGAACTCAGGTCCTCCTGACTCCAGGGCTGGTGGTGTATTCACTGAGTTGCCTAGCTGCCCCTACATGTCTTAAAGACATTCTTTTTTTGCTTCTACATCATAGAGTCACTCTCTTCCATTAAAGCACAGGTCTAGCATGATCATCTCCCTGAAGCCTTTTGGTATTACCCTGACTTCAAGTGCCTTCCCTCCCAAACTCCCTTGTACTTAATTACTTTGTATTTATTTATTGTAGTAGTAGGAGAAATATTTAATAATAATAAATCATTATTAATAATGCAATCGTATTTAATAATGGGCAGCTAGGTGGCAGAGTAGATAGAGTGCCAGTCCTAGAGTTTAGAGGACCTGATTTCAAATATGGTCTTAGTTAACTAACTGTGTGACCCTGGGCAAGTCACTTAACCCTGTCTACCTCAGTTCTTCATCTGTAAAATGAACTAGAGAAGGATATAGCAAACTACTCCATTGTTTCTGCCAAGAAAACCCCGAAAGGAGTCACAAAGAGTCAAACATGACTGAAATGACTCAACAACAAGGAAAACATTTATTTTGTACTTTAAGGTTTGCAAAGTACCCTACAAATATCTCACTTTATCATTTCTTATACTTACTCATTCTATTTTTATGATATCGGTAGACACATAGATAGATAGGTATAGATATGTACTTGTGTCCCCATTAGAATATAAGCTCCCAGAATCTAGCATGGTACCTGGTACATTAAATAGATGTTTAATAAATACTTGTTGATTGGTTGGTTTTTTGGCCAAAAATACAAGTTATCATGAATTCACAAACCATGAGGATTAACCCTAGAACTGGAAATAATCACATCTCAAAAACTTGGTGGCATTACATCTCCTCAATTCCATCTCTTCACATTAAAGTCCCTTCTTTCCCTCAAGGTCCTCTCAGGTGCCACCTCCTGCATGAAGTACCCTAACTCCAGGTAGAAATGCCCTCACCTTTTTTATATTTCTCTTAGCACTTTGCCTGAACCTCTTCCTTTGATTTAGCTGTTTGGGGGCAAATCTTTCCCCCCATTAGACAAGAATCTTCACAAGAACAGTATCTGGCTCCTATTTCCCTTTGAATTCCTAGATGTGCACAGTGCATTGCATAAGGTTAGCATTTAAGGAATGTTTAGTAAAATTGATTAAGTGAAGATAGCCTCACTAGACTTTGGTCAGAAGGCCTTATAGGAAGTGGAGGGGACATCCATATCTATCTGACCTCATGGCATCTCAATGATATCCTAAATTTTATTACTAATCAAGGAGATCATCCTATTAATTACACCAGAAAATCTTGACCACATACACCAATGATTACAATGGGAAGACTTTTACTGATTTTTTTTTCTAGGATATGTTCATTTTAATAGCATTTATTCCTTAAAAATATATTAATTTTGTGAGGCCTTTATTATAATATTATTTTATTTCTTTCAGCAACTTGGAAGCTAAAAGTGAAATAGATTTGCAACACTGATCTTTTTCTTTTCTATAATGTTTATACTTTTTTCTCTTCATTTTTTGCAGCTTTAGAGTTGTTTCTGTAGATTAGACTTTTAGCATGACAGCTCTGGAAGATTTATTTCAAAAGGAAAAAGAATCCCAGATGTATAAGAAATGGCATAAACTTTCCACATATATTTAGGGGGAAAATAGGTTATGCAGTGTAGGTGACTCTAGCCTTACTCTTCTAGGGTCACACCAGCTCCATTTCCTCCACAGGGTTCTAATGATTTCCCCTGAGAAGACTGGAGTATCTTTCTCTAATACTATTGGCTAAAGCCCCATTCTGGTATGTTCCTTCTACTGTTAACTAACTGTAATTAATGCTTCAGTTCTATTGAGCCAATTAAATTTACAAATTTACTTCTAAGATGTAGCAAGAATAAAAGCATAAATTTATCCCCTGCCCCAACTCCTGGGCACACACTCTCCCCCATACCACCTTCATCCCTGGGGAGAGTGAACTAAAAATTAACTAGATTTCTACATAGCATTCCATACCTGAGACCACATCTTAGCTAGTTCTGGTCTGGGTCCAAAAGTTTATTTCTCAAGTTCTTGGCTACCAGCATGAACTCCATTTTCACATATCCTTGTAGCTCACTCTCTTGCTCTTTTGAAGCTTATGAGGTAATAGACATCTCCAATCTCCTTTCATTAGAAGAAGGATACAACATTGAGAAAAATAAGGCATGTTCATATGCTGACCGGCCGTATTATAGAAGTTTCATTGGGGAGATAATGACTTGAGGTTTCTCTCCTCCCAGAATGCTTAGTCCTTACCTCTTCCCTCGAGCACAATCTCAGGGAAAATGTCAGACTACGGGACAGGGAAAGGTTGACTAGTGCATTTTGAATATATCTCAGTTCCTACTTCATAGTCAATCAAAGCAACTCTTCCACTTCATGGTTAGTGAATACAGAAATTCTAAAGTCCACATGGGAATTGAACCAGCTAAAGCACTCTGTGCATGCTCCTAAGGGCTGAGCTCATTGGCCAGTCCTGCTACAACTGGCATTTATAATTTTATTCTGAATGTAAAATTTGAAGTTTGTTTAAGATCAGTAGTAAGAAGATCTGGATCCTAGTTCCATAGTCTGGCACGAATTAAATCTTTGTCTACTTTAGGCAGGGTATACATTTTCTAGGCCTTGGTTTTGTCAGTTATATAGTGAGGCATTTGATGCATATCATTTCTATGATCTCTTATAGCTATATGATATACACATATATCATATAGTTATATATAGTAGGGGACAGAACACAGTTGAGAGAATCAGAAAGATGAAGACATCTGGGTAGAGTTTAAACAGGAGTTCTTAGACTTGTTTATGGCTTAGAAGCCATAGGCAGTCTGATGAGGCCTCTGAATCTTTTCTTAGAATAGGACTTTTAAATTCGTTAAATTAAATTAATTAAAATATTATAAAGGGTTACAGAGGATACCAATATATGAAATTAAAGTTTTTGCCCATTCAAGTTCACAGATGTTTTAGAATTTATCCGCAGACCTTTTGGAGATTCATGTACTCCAAGATAACAATCCCTGGTTTAAAGCAAGTATAAGAAATTATTGTAGAAGAGGAGAGGGGACAGATTTAAGCATAGAGAAGATAGGGAAAAAAGAGAGGAATAAATCTGTGAGAGCACAGTATGTTTTCTGGGAGCTGAGATTAGTTTATTTTGGAGAGTAGAATGTGTGGACAGGAATGATATTGAGAAAGAGCTAGAACTTTGTATTTTAGACCAGTGGAAATAGGAAAAGATCATGAATTGGTTGATTTAGGATACATTAATGACCTTAGAGAGAGTAGTTTCAATTCAATGCTCAGAGTAGAAACTTGATTATAAGAGGTTAAATAAAGAGCAGGTGGTATATGCAACTTTTTTCAATAGGTTTAATAGTGTCTGAAAGAAAAGGTACACGACAACTGGGTAACCCAGGACGGCAAAGAGGAGGCTTATTTTGGATTGAGGAGATATGAATATATGAGAAGGAGGAACCAATGATGAGTAAGAGATTGAAAATGTATGAGATAAAGGTATTAAGGTCTTGGAGGAGGCTAGAGAGAATGAATTCTAGGGTATAAATAGAAGCATTAACTATAAGTAAAGCCTAGGGGATTGATATATCTTCATGGCAACCCTGGGGGCAAGTGAATGCTCTAACACAGAATTAGTGATAGAAGAGGAGAGGAACGTGAAAGAGAGGAATATCAGGTATAGTCTGACAGATATCTGATATTTGTGGAAAGTAGATTTCAAATGATTCAGAGAAAGGATGTGTTCAATGGTCTAGTAGTATTCCTCCACAAAAGTCGGTCCAAAAGAGATGGGAGGCTCTGAAAATGAAAATTCTGAGGAACACAAGCAGAAATTATCCTGATGGACAAAGGAGGAAGAGACTGATAAGCATGTTTATGGAAATCATCAACTCTGATATTTTTAAATGAAATAAAATGGAAGCAAACACAGTAGAATGTCATAAGAATAATGGCAAAAGTGCTAAAGGCAAAAATTAATTGAGAGTGGAATTGAATTGGAAGGACAGAAAAGAATTACTTTTTTAACTATGTTGTAGGGAAGAAGAGGAAAAAATAAGTTATAGGACTATTGCTTAAGGTAGAAGTGATTATTATAATTATAATTGAATTTAACAAACATTAAATGCCTACTATGCTGGGAACACAAAGATTAAAATGAAACAGTTCCTGTCCTCAAAGAATTTCTGTTCTTGTGAACGAGGATATAAAATGTATACAGATAAGTAAATACAGCAATTCTATGTAATTTCAAGAAGGAAAAAGTACTAGAGACTGAAGGGGTCAGAAAGGACTAAGATGCTTATTGTTGATACAAACAAACTGGTCAGAGTGTTTAGAATTCATCCTTAAGCTTTAGAGGTAAAATCTGAGCGTGCAAGCAACCGTGGCCTCTCCCAAGCAATTCCTTTGATGACTACCATGAATAATTACATTTAAAAATAGGGTTTTTTTGTCTTTTGTTTTCATATCAAAGGTGTTTCCAGATGTTGTCCCCCCACTTCTTCTCTTAGAGATTCTTCCCTTGGAAAAACAAGCAAAAAGCAGTTAAGCAAAACTAGCTATGCAACATTATGTATCCCCAGATTTCCCACCTCTCCAAGAAAAGAAAGGACATAGTCATCTTCACTTAAAGATTAAATTGTTGAATATACACAACATTAAGCTGATCTGGGAGTATCATTCCCTTGATTTATCTCTTCTTGTATATTAAATGTCATCAACCAAAAATATTTGTAGTCACATAATTTCAGTTCTCCAAGGGATTCCTAGTTTAATTCTCTTTGCATTCTACTTTATTTCTAGAGCATGAGCTTCTACTTCTCCCATATGCACCCTATTTTTTACGGGAGCATTAAGACTATAGAGTTTAAAGAGACCTCAGACTTTATCTAGTTCATAGCTGGCAAACTAAAGCCAAAGGGCCAAATCTGGTCCACCTCTTATTTTTGTAGCTCATGGCTGTACCATCCTCAGGTGGTATTTTACTAAACTCTGATATAATATAACCTCTTTATTGATAGAAAATTGAGTCTCAGAGAGATTAAGCAACCTATAAGATGATAATACAACAAAGAAGATTGGACTCTTCAATTAAGAATGATGGGTACAATCATTTATTCAGTTCTCTGCCTATACATCCCTGGAAGCTATACTACCTCCTGGTCAGACTTACCAGTACCATAGTCAAATCTCTGTTCTCTCATAATCATGTGTGACTAGTCCACATAGATTCTTTATATTCTTCCCAGAGCCCTACTTCAACTCCAGTTTCAAATATCAAGCTGACCTCTGGGTAAAAGTCTGCACAGTTGCCATGGTTACTTCTAGCATCTCACATTCCCATGACAACGCTCACTAAACTCCAGGCCCAGAGCGGTTATATACTTTCCTAGGGTCAGAAATCAGATGATGTACATTTGAAATATGCACATTTATATCAGATGCATCAAATAAAGCAACTACACTATAAGAAAATAAGCATGATTATTCCAACATCTGAGGTAATCATCTTGGATGTTCTGTTTAAAACAAATATGCATTAGAAACACAAACAATAGTTATAGTACCACATAAGATTGACAGGTAGTTTTTATGACAATATCTCTACTTAAATGCAGGATATAATACAATACATCCTAAGAGTCAACAAGCATGTGTTAACCACTGGTGATACAAAGAAAGGCAAAGAGATTCCTTGCTCTCCAGGAGGTTACATTGTAACTGGGAGATGACACATAAGTAACTAGGTACCTACAAGACACATACAGAGTAAATGGAAGGTAATTAGAGAAAGGAAGTGTTTGATGGGATCTGGAAAGAACTCTTGTGGAAGGTGAGACATCAGCTGAGTCTTGAAGGAAGTCAAAGAATCCTAGAGGTAAAAGTGAAGGGACAGAGTATTCCAGGGATGGAGGCCAATCAGTACAAAGACATTGAGTCTTGATTGACAGAATAATAGGTGTGAGGTTGCTGAGGATGGTGGTGACCCTGACAGTAATAAGAAAGTAAAGAAGAAAGGAGATTTTGAGGCAGGAAAACGAAGGTCACTTTTGAACATGTCAAGATCAAGATGCCAAAAGGACATCCAATTCAAGACATTCAATTCACTAGTCAGTTGGTGATGTCTGAGTGTGGCTCAGTAGAGAGACTAGAGCTGAATATATGGCTTTAGGAATAATCTGCTTAGAGACAAATCACTGACCCAGAGAGATCTCCAAGTGCGAAAGTATAGTGTGAAAAAAGAAGAGGACCCAGGATAGAGCCTTGAGGGATACCAACAGTTAGTGAGTTAATGTGGTTAAAGATAAGGCAAAGGAGAACAAGAAGAGGTCAGACAGATAACTCATAAATAATAACTAGCACTTTATATAGCATTTTAAAATTTGCAGAGTACTTTACACATGTTGGGTTAACTGATCCTCACAACAGTTCCAAGAGGTAGGTGCCACTATGATACAATTTTACAGATGAAGAAACTGAGGCACAGAGAGGTTAAGTCACTTGCCCAAGGTCAGATAGCTAGTCAGTATCTAAAGCAGAATTCTAACCCAGGTCTTCTTAACTCTAAGTTCTGTGCTGTATCCAGTGTGAGACAAGAGGAGAATTAAGAAAGAGTATTGTCAGGGGGGGAAAACTAGAAAAAAAGAGAAGAGTTACAAAGAGAGGGTCATCAGCACTGCCATATGCTGCAGAAAAGTCAAGGAGTAGGACCAAGAAAAAGTCATTAGATTTGGCAATTAAGAGGTCAATGATAAACTTGGAAAGGATAAGTTGCACAAGGTTTTTTTAGAAGAATTAGAGGAGAGAAGTGGAAGGACTAAGTGTCAATGGCTTTTCAGAGAGTTTAACCGTGAAGGAGAGGAAAATTATAGGATGATGCTGTCAGTGATGGCGAGAATGAGTAAGGTTTCTTAAGGATGGAGAGATATGGCCATTTCTGTCAGCAGGAAAAGAGTCAGTAAATATGGAGAGAATTGAAAGAAGGAGTGGATGTCATAGTGTCAGTTTGCTGGAGAAATTGGGAGAAGATGAGATCTATGGTGAATGTTGAAGAATTAACATGGGAAGTAGAAGAATCATTTTGTCAACTGAAATCATCATGAAGGAAGAAATAGTGGGGGAGAAGATGTTTGAATAAAGATAGATGAAGAGTTCTCAGTGACTGATTGCAGTTTTTTCAGTGAAGGTTCTCATCTGAGTCAAAGGAAGCAGGGAGAGCCATGGAAGGTTTCACGGATTTTTGGAATAGCCACTGGGGAGAGTGGTGTTATGAATAAATTAGGGAAGAATAAACTGTTTGTCTTACTGAAGTGAAAGTCCAGTTGAGATTAGATAACATCAATTAGTAGTGGTCCCAATCAGCATGGTTTCATGATTTCCTCCAACTCTGTTCAACAGCACATGAATAGGAAGTGAGTGATGAGAGTAATCTAAGATTGGGGTTTGACGAGATGTCATTGGTAATAGGACAAGGGGGAAAGGGATCTGAGAACAGAGTTGAGTGGGTTCACCAAGGAGTCAAGATAGAGAATGGAAGTGATTGTAGCCACTCAGGAGTGAGACTGGGAGAAAATTGAGGTGGAGGCAATAGAAGTCACTTTGAGGATGAAGAATAAGATTAGGGATTGTGAGGCACAAGGAAAGATGGAATGATAAGTTTACAATCATATAAAGGAATTTCAGAGTTTGTAAACAAAGAACACTTGTGGGTCATGAGGTACATTGGAGGAGTAGCAAGGAATTGAATAGACTGAGGAACCAGAAAATAAGGCATGAATATGCATATCCAAAGAACACAAGGACATTGTGATAAATATTAATCTAAAATAAAGCTATGAATCATAATATCAATTGACCTATAAAATTACATTATACATAAGCATTATGCACAAATAACAAACAGTTAAATAGGTCATTTCTAACAGACAGATGTTGCTTATACTATATATACTAGCATATAAGTAAATAAATATTATGACAAAATGATAAAAAGTATACCTGAAAACAAGCAGTAATTTACATGTTCATCAAGAAACATATGTAAGTACATACAAGGCAAACATTATTACATTAACAATCTCTAGCTTTGTCATCTAGCTATATGTGGAACCACTTTTTCAGTTTCACTTGTAACACTATAAATTAATGTAGTTTCATTGCATGTGGGTTTAGCTTTCCCATTGATCTTTCTGCAACTGTATTTGAGTTGGTTGATGATATGACCTAATCAATACCTTGTCATGCCTGTTATAGCCCTATATCTCTACACTTGGATTTGCTGAGGGCCCAGGACAGCTCTCAACATTTCAGTATTCTCTGAATTGTCTCCGTACCCTAGAAGTCTAGGCAGCAGTAGTACTGTCTCTGGCAATGGTCATTTTCACTTGTCTGAACTGCATTTTTCTCCATCTCAAGGTAAACTGGTTAGGTTACAGTACAAAATACCTTTTTCACTAGACACAACGAATCTGTATTCTGATTCCATCTTTTTATAACTTTGTATAATTGAGTAGTTTCTTTTTCTCTGAAGTGTGTCAATCACCTCTGTCTTGTTCATTAGTGAGTCCAAACACTTCTCCTATGAGCAATAGTGGTCATGATCAACTATCTTTATGTGGTCCCTGCCACTCTTTGTGTCTATTTGAAAAGCAGGCAAGTCTAAACTCTCAAGATTTTGGTATGGAGTATACTACTTTCTATCAATCTATTAACTTGTATTTCCTTTGAATACCAATATTTCTCAGAAAAACTTTGCCATCTTAGTGGATATCTTAACAACACACTTGGAAGTTATATGGTCATTTGTTTTTGTCAGAGCTCCTCTTAGCTGAGCTACAGTAGTTGATAGGCTCCTGTCAACTTCTCTCTCAGATGAATGACATACTGATTGTGGTTGTTTATATCTTCTCCTTTTTCTGAAATTTCAAAATACAAATTTACAAGTCAGTGCAGCTTTCCTCTCAACATCAGCAAAATAGCATCAAGCTAATGGCAGCATTCCTAGGAGTTGTCTATATGTACTGGAAATGCCAGATGCTGATTACATTGAGATTTTAATTCTGGTCTTACAGTTTCTAAAAGAGTCTGGATGACCAGATATCAGCAATGTTGTAGAGAGGAGTCTTGTTCAGGTATGTATTGGATCATATTGCCTCTGAAGTCCCTTCCACATCAGATTCCATAATCTTCTGTGATAAGAGAAAAGGAAGAAAAGGGAAAATTATGGTGTTAAGAAGGTTTGAAAAATAAGTTAGGTACAGATTAGATTTGACAATTTCATTCTCCTAATCAATAAACTCCAGTAGCTGTTTATTCCTTCCAGGAGAAAATATAAAATCCTCTCTTAAAAGCTCTTCATAACTGGGACCCTTCTTAGTTTTCCGGTCTTTCTATACCTTACTCTTGGATCCAGTGACACTGACCTGCCTTGCTGTTCCTTGCACAACACACTCCATCTTCCAACTCTGGACATTTTCATTGGCTGTGTCCTATTTCTAGAACTCTACTCATCTCTGCTTCCAAACTTCTCAGGCTTCCTTAAAGGCTCAGCTAAAGTTCCACTTTCTCCAAGAAGCCTTTCCTGATCTCCCTTAATGCTAATTCCTTCACTCTGTGTTTTTTTCCAATTCATCCAATATATAACTTGTTTTTATGGTTGTTTGTATGTTGTCTACCTCTTAGACTGAGCTCCCAGGGACTGTTTTCACATTTCTATCTCCAGTGCTAAGTATAGTGTCTGGCACATAGTAGTGATTAAAATGCTTTTTCAGTTCATTTTACTCTGAGTTTCCTTCTAACTTTGAGATTTGTGAACTCTTGAAGGAAATTCACTTTGGATGATCTCAGTATTCTTGGTAGAGTAGAAGCATTTGCCATGTGTGGTTGCAATATGGAGAAAGAAGAAAATTTTGGATCAGTCTCTATTCCTGGAGTCCTTCAATAAAGTCCCACTGTAATATCTCTTCTTGCATTAAGATTTACCTAGTTCCTGAATGCTCTGCTGGTGGTGTGCCAACCCTGACAGATCATGTGAAACTGAAAAGATTTTGAGGACCAACTTGATGATAGGTTGAATATCTTGTCATTCGATGGACTTTGCAAGATTCAGAGAGGCGAAATTATCAGTCAGTCAACAAATATTTATTAAGCACCTACTACGTTCTAGGCACTGTATCAAGCGCTAGTCATAGGAAGAAAGGGAAAAGGGGCACCTGGGTGGCACAGTAAGTAGAGCACTAGCCTTGGAGTCAGGAGGACCTGAGTTCAAATGTGGCCTCAGACACTTAACGCTTACTAGCCGTGTGACCTTGGGCAAGTCACTTAACCCCAATTGCCCTGACTTCCCTCCTACAAAAAGCAAAAAAAAAAAAAAAAAAAAAAGGAAAAAGAAAGGAAAAAGACAGTGCCTGCTCTCAAGAAGCTCACAATCTAATAAAGAAGAAAACATGCAAGCAAATTTGTATACACAAGATATAGAAAAGATAAATTGAGGATAAAAAAAACAGAAGAAAGGCACTATAATGAAAGAGCATAAGAGGAAAGGCTTCCTGTAGAAGGTGGGATTTTAGCTGAGGCTTGAAGGAAGTTAGGGCAATGATTTTTTTTTAATAGTAACTCTTGAAGACCACCTACTAAGTTGTAGAGGAGTATCTGTGTCAATGAAAGGCATACCCACATCTGTACAATCAGAGATCTTTTAAGTATTAAAATTAGATTAAATTACTGAAAATTAAGTTATTTTACTGAATTAGAAAAAAATAATAAAATTCACTTAGAAGAACAAAAAATATCAAAGGAATTAATGAAAACAAATGTAAAGGAAGAAGATTTAGCAGTACCTGATATTAAACCATATTCTAAGGCAGTAATTATCAAAACTATCTGGTACAGGCTAAGAAACAGAAAGATACATCAGTGCTACAGTGGAGCAAATACATATAGTAACCCTGTAAATGACAAGTGTAAAAGACTTAAGATTTTGGGATAATAATTCATTATTTGATAAAAAAAATTGTTAGGAAAACTAGAAAGTAGCATGGCAGAAATTAGGCATAGACCAATATCTTACACAATTTACCAAGATAAGGACAAAATGGATATATGATCTAGAAATAAAGAGAGTCGTTATAAGAAAACTTGAAGAACTTGGAATATATTACTTATCAGAGTTATGGAGAGGTGAACAATCCATGAATAAACAAGAGATAGACAGCAGTGTGAGGTTTAAAATGGATGATTTTGATTACATTAAATTGAAAAAGGTTTTGTACAAATAAAACAAATGTAGCCAAGATCAGAAGAGGAGCAGAAAATTGGGGAAAATTTTTATAGACAATTCCTCAGATAACTGGGGGTGGGGAGCTTCCTGTTTTAGACATATTGAATATGAGATGACATGATGAATTTGAGATGAGAAATCCAATTTGAAATGTTCAATAAATACATATTGATACTGGACTGAAGTTCTGAAAACAATTAAACTTAGTTCTATGGATCTCTGAGTCGTCAACATGGAAATGATAATAATACCCATGGGAACTGATTAGAGCAGAGGGAGAAGAGGCCTAGAACAGAGCTTTAAAAAAAATATAGGATAACATCAGATAGGTTGAGAAAGATGAATCTGAGAAAAAAGTACCAGATTTGTCAATTAAGAGACTGTTGTTAACTTTGGAGAGAACAATCTCAGGTTAGTGATGAGACTGGAAGTTAGATTTTAAGGATTAAGGAGTAGTGAGGAGAGGAAATATAGTCAGGAAGCATAGATTTTTTAGGAGTTTGAGAATGGGAGAGTGAATATAGAGTTATAGTTTGATGGGACAGTAGACTCTGGTGAGAATTTTTGTTTGAAACGGAGATCCATTGGGCATGCTTGAAGACAGTAGAGAAAGAACCAGCAGATAGGGAGAGATTGAAGGTGAGTGATAATGACTGAATTGACATCTGCTGGAGAAGACAATAAGGGATAAGATTAAGGGCACATGTATAATCATTGACTTTAGCAAGAAACGCAACCTCGTTGTTAAAAACTAGACAAAGGAGTAGATAACTGGGGATAATGAGAAAGGGCTTGAGATGAAGAGAAGGGTAGAGGGGGAAGCTTTTGTTGAATGGCCTCAAACTTTTCAGTAAAGTGAGATCCATCAACTGAGAGAAAGGGGTGAGAGGCAAGTGTAGGAGGCAAAGTTAAGAAGAATTTCTGTGGGAAGTGAGATATAGATTCAAGTAAAACTGAAACAGAGTAGATGCTCAAAGTTTTGAGAATGGCTTAATAAGTTATAGCACATAAAACATAGTAGAACATTGCTGTGCTATAAGAAACTATGAATATAATGAATCCAAAGAAGCATAAGAATCATAGAATTTTCACAGAATTTGAGACTTGAAAGGATCCTCAGCAGTCATCTAATCTAACCCAAACACAAAAGAAATCCTCCACAAAACATATATGATAAGTGATCATTCAGCCTTTCCTTGAAGATGTCCAAGGAGAACCCATGACCTTTCTAGGCAGCCCATGCCACTTTTGGGCAGTTCTGATTGTTAGGATTTTTTTACATCAAGTCTAAACTTACTTCTTTGCAACTACCAATCATCACTCCTGGTTTGTCCACTGATATTAGACAGAACAAGTTTCATCTCTCCTTTATATGCCAGTACTTCAAATATTTGAAGACAGTTATCATGTCCTGCCCCCTGCCCAAGTCATTTCTCCTCTAAGATAAACACATCTGGTTCTTTCAACCAGAGACTCAAGGATTTTCACCATCCTGGTTGACCTCTTCTGATCAAGAAATATCTAGTTTACCATGATTCCAGTATAGTGAGACTGTCTGATACTGTTACTCATGTTTTCAGGTATCCCTCCTAATTTTATGTCATCTACAAATATGATGAGCGTATCTTTTGGACCTTTATCCAAGCCATTGATAAAAAAAGCTTAAACAGTACAGGGTCAAGCATACAACCTTGGCATTCTCCACAGGAAACCTCCTTTCACATTGTCATTAAACATTAGCAATAACTCTTTGAATCTGGCCATCCAATCCAACTAGTTTGGAATCCATCTGATTAAATTATTATCTAACACAAATCACTGAATCTTCTCTTTACTTTATCAAAAGCTTTGCTTAAATCTAGGCAAATTATATCCACAACATTTCTTTCATCTACTAGTCTAGTAATCCTGTCAAGAGGTCAAATGTGGTTAATCTAGTGTGACCCATTTTTAATGAAGCCCTGCTGGCTCTTTATAATTATCACTTCCCTTTCGAGATGTTTGCCAACATCTTTAATCATCCATCATAGAATTCTCCCAGGAATTAAATTCAAGGTCACTGGACTACAGTTTTCAGATTTCATTCTTTTTTAAAAAAATTAGAATTAATATTTATCCTTCTCCAGTCTGTGGTACCTCTCCTGTTTTTCATGATTTTTCAAATATCAATGACAGTAGCTTAACAATCACACCTGCCAATTCTTTGGGGGATAAAAAAGTTTACATGAACTGATGCAAAATGAAGTAAGCAATATATTTATAATTGCTTCAACAATGTAAATTAAAAGAATAGTCACAACAAAACAATTTAAATTGGATGCTACAAAATTATGATGACCAAATGACCCCAAAAAGAAAAATGAGAAGGTACCCTATGATGCTTTGCAGAGATTGGATATGATATGTATGTGGAATACTTCATATATTGAGCTTTTTATGTAATAGTTTTGCTGGATCATTTCTCTCCCTTTTATACTTTTTTAATGTTGTTATTGTTCAGTTGTTCAGTAATATCCAACTCTTCATGACCCCATGGACCATAGCACTCCAGGTCCTTCTGTTCTCCACTATCTCTCAAAGTATGTCCAGATTCATGTTCATCATTTTCCTAATATTATCTATCCATCTCATGCACTGCTGACCCCTTTTCCTTTTGTCTTCATGCTTTCCTAATATCAGGATCTTTTCCAATGAGTTCTGCTTTCTCATTATGTGGCCAAAAAATTTATAGGGCTTAGCTATTTGGAAGAAGTAAGGGAGAGAGACACATCAGAAATTTGCGACATAAAAACAAAAGATTAAAAAATTATTTTAAAAAAATTTGGGAGAATCATGCAGAAACATGCAAATGAGAGCAAGAAGTGGAAAGGATGGTGTGAGCAAGTTGCAACTTATTTGATCATTGAGAAATTGTGGTACAGGAATAGCCTTAAATCAGTAATGTGGAAAAAAATGGGAAGGGTATCCAGGAGGTGTAGTGAAATGGGAATAGTGACATATAGTAGAGATTTGAACATACGTGCTTCTTCATGGGAGAGGTTAAAGTGAGAAGAAATGTTAGTTGAAATTTAAAGATATAGGGGAAATTGTGGATAAGAGAAAGAAGACTTCAAAGAACCTGATGGAATGGCCTGGGTTGGAGTCAGGCTGGGAAACGTAGATTAATTAGAGGGGGGCATGGCTCAGACAGAGGTAATACGAGCCGTGAGACTGGATGGTTGGGATTAGACAATTAGCAAAAAGAAGAATGGCCCAACAATTTCTAAGCCAGTAGAAGTCAACCGATTAAAGTTAAAAAATTGTATCCTTAATTATCCCTATCTCTGTCTCCCTCTATCATCACCTCCCTCTCATTTATAGCTATATCTTTATCCCTTTTGGATTACACCTGTGATTTCAGAGGCATAGGAAACGTCCAGTGAAGGAGCTGTGTCTACCAATGGAAACTGGCAATTGTTCTTCAATTTATAAGATTAGTGAGTTACAGGGCAGCTAGGTGGAGCAATGAATAGAGTACTGGAGGTGCTAGACCTAGAGTCAGGAGGACCAGGGTTCAAATGCGACCTCAGACACTTAACACACACACAAAAAACTAGCTGTGTGACCTTGGGCAAGTCACTTAACCCCAACTGCCCTCCAAAAAGCAATCAATCAATCAATCAATGACTAAATAAATAAATAAATAAAATGAACGGATGAATGAATAAATAAATAAACAAAAGATTATTGAGTTGCTTAGGACAACAACTTTCTAATGATCTCAGAATATTTCGGAGGCTAAATTTGAACCTCAGTTTCTTCCAGACTCTAAATGATCCTGTAAACATCTCACATGTTCTGATTGCCAGTAACAGTTCTCTGCCTTCTACAGAAGTACTAGAGAGAACTAAAGCCAGCTGTCCATTCACTATACCAAACTCCTCAACCCTCCCCCCACTCTACATAATGATAAAACTAGCATTTAATAAGGTTCTGTAGGCCTTCACTAAATGCCTACCATGAAACATGCTTAGTAGGAAGCACAGAGAAGTCTAAGATATGATTCCTGCCTTTAAGTATCTTTCAAGTTATTTGGGGGAAAATGCATTTGTGTTGTGGTGTGATATTTAAAACTAATTAAATATGAAGATTTGAAAACTATGATGATCTCAGGTCAATCCACCTTGCAAAGATCTTTAAGAGACACAAAAGGAAGAAAAAAATCAGTTAAAAATTAAATAGGGAATAGGAAGCATAAATTATTCTCTAGAAACAATTTTTTCTATTACATGCTGTACCTAATTTCTTTTCTGGTCATGCAACATTGCATACTGTTGAGTCATTGGAAACTTGATGGCCATCCCTAATCTAAAAACACAAAAAATTGTTGATGTCCAGTATGGAAAATAACTTTATCATCGAATACAATAACCTATCTGTCACCTAGAAAAGTTAATGACTACCAAGGTCATAGTACACTTAGCAGTTGTGGAAGTTGATTCAATCAATCACAAGCATTAATCAAATGCAAAGTAGGAGCTTGGGTACATATAAGTATCACACACACATATAACGTCTATGCACAAAATGTGTGTGCATACATATATGTGCACATATGTGTAATTATGCATGCATATATATCCATAAGTAAATACGTGGCTTCTAGTTCATTCAGCATGATTTGTGCTTTCTGTTCCCTATCTAATCTTATACTGCACGTTTTTAGTTGTCTTTGTTTGAGACTTATGAAAGACCTACTTCTGTAAAAGGTGGTTTGACTTGAGATTATCTTAGTTTTCAAATCTCGGTATTTTTTGATGCATACATTTTCTTTTGAGTCTAGCCTCATTTAAATGCTAATTTTTATTTTAATAGAGCTAGTTTCTTGTTCTCCTCTATATGCCCTCAGAACTGATCTGAGTGTGAAGATTTCATTCACTTCAAAGGAAACTTCAAGCTTGAATCCTCTTCACAGGGGGCACAGAACAAGACAAAAATGGTCTCCATTGCTTTTCTGCCTGAATCTATTTTAAAAAATGCTTTCTCTTTACATTTAGCATTCTAAGTAATTGAATCTGTCTACTAGTCAGAACATACATGCACCTTTGCTATGTCGTAATCTTAAATGGTCTTTTGACACTAAGAAATTAAATTTTGTCATGGCATTACAATATTCCAAAGTGGCTATTACTTTCAGGTAAGCAATGCACTATCTTATTATTCTCTTGTGTGTGTATAGTAACCGTGATCATGCTGTGATAAATAATTACATATATGATAATCAACATCCTTTACATGAAAAAATATATTTAAGGGAGAGCAAAAATCTATTACCATAATGTGGACATATAGCATTTAGTTATTATATAACTCACTCTATGTGTGTGCATGTGTGTGTGTGTGTGTGTGTGTGTGTGTGTGTGTGTGTGTGTGGTTTTAGTGACTAGTAAATTAGGATTAGTGTTTTCTTCTGCCTTTCCTGAATTCTACATTGAGCCTCTGAATATGCATAATTTGGAGACCGCCATTTTGGTTAGGAAGTAGCTACATTGCCAATATTCATATTTCTATTTCTCACATGTGTGTCAATTTGCATAATTTGAAGTGGTTTTTTTTTAAAGCAATGTAGATCTACCTTAATTTAAATGCAATCAAGCTTTCTCTTCAATCAATTTAAATTGAAATAAGAAATCAGTATACAGGCCATTCAAAGAAGGAGGTTAATATTTATATAGAGGCTGAGGTTAGCTTTTTAAAATAGAAAAATGTCTAAAGCCCATACAGTTTACTGTGGCTTTTCAAGTTTTGTTTTGTTTGGGTTTTGCTTTTGCTTTCTGTACAAGCATCTACAATTTGAACATTGTTGGCTAGAGCTACTTGTGTTTTGTTTGAAGGAAGAGGAATGGGGAAATAAGCAATAGATTTAGAGTCAGAGGCCTTAAGTTCAAATCTCAGCTCACTTACTGTTTATGTTACCTAGACAAATTATTTCACCTCTCTGGGCATCAGTTTCATCATCTGTAAAATCAAAGGGTTGGACTGGATGATCTTGAAACTGAAAACAAAGGGTTAAACAGAATCTATTACAGAATTTATGCTAACTCCCTAGAAAGCCATCTATTAATGTCTAAATATGCCTAAAAACCATAATAGAAAATAAAAATCGTTATAATAGCAGTAATAAAAATCATTGATAGACAATATCATAACAAATCAGCTTTCAAATCAGGCGGATCCAAATTCACATTCTGTCTCTGAAACACAATAGTTTCACACAATAATAGTGTGACTATTGACAGTTAATTCATCTAACCTCACAGTGCTCCAGAAAATTCTAAGACTGTAACTTATGGACAAGTTGCAGATTTGGATCAGGGATGAAAAGTTCCTTGCAGTGATGAAAAGACAGGTGTGGACCAAAACAATAAGAATAGTAATAAAAAACAGTAATAGTATGACAATAAAAAAAACCCAGCCCCTCCAAGGTCCAATCAAGAGAGTCTTGGCGGTGGGAAGTGTGGAGTTAGGCTGAAAACTACAGAAACACCAGCCACGATGATGTGCACTGGGGATTTCTGGTGTGTTGGGTCTATTAAGGTAGTTTTAAAGGTCTGGCAGGAACTCTGAAATGCTGGAGAATTGGACTGTCAATATTGCCGATTGGATTTGCAGCCTTCTCAGTTTGATGCAACTGCTCCTAAAAGTAAAAGAAATAAACGGGGCAGCAGGGGGTTTCAGGCTATTCCTACTTCAAACTGTCTTGATGATCATCTTGACACAGAAGATAGCGGCGTTAAGTGCTGTCCTTCGGGTTCTGATGCCGGAAGAACACAAGGTGAAGCAGAACAAAGCAGAAATGCCAACAATCCACCTGATAGAAATGCCTCCATGCAGATGGAGCTGATTAATTCGGTGGACAAATCACAAGCGCACATGAAATGAACTAAAGGCATGAAACTTCCATTATGTGCCAGGACTATATCACAACAGATCGGAAACAAATCTTAACTAGTCACAGGCTAGGGTTTCACGCTTTTTGTTTTATTTGCAAAGGAATTCTCAGCTCCGAGTCACGTATAAACATATTGCATTCCAATGAAAAGAACTTCATTCCTAAGCTTAAATTAGATAGTATGAGAAACAAAATCCAGGAACTACTAAAGTCTGAAGAGAGAAAAGTAGGGCAAGCTATCACCATTGAAAATCTTCATTTAACATAAACTCTATAAATGCTACCTAAAAATGAAATGGATGAAAAGACAGTGTCAGTGTCTTAAATGATTTGAAAAGGAAGTGGGCTGCTGGTGGAGCTGTGAAGTGGTCCACCCACTGGGGGAGGCAGGGAGAGGGAGGGAGATGGAAGGAGAGGGATGGAGAGGGAGAGAGAGAGACAGACAGAGAGAGAGAGACAGGGACACAGAGAGAGAGAGAAAGAGACAGAGAGAGAGAGAGAGACAGAGAGACAGAGACAGAGAGAGACAGAGAGAGAGAGACAGAGACAGAGAGACAGAGACAGAGAGACCGAGAGAGGGAGGGAGGGAGAGGGAGAGAAAAAGAGAGGAGGGAGAGGGAGAGGGGGGAGGGAGGGAAAGAAAGGGAGAGAGAGGGAGAGAGAGGAGACAGAGACAGAGACAGAGAGAGAGAGAAAGAGAGAGAGAAGAGTATATATAGTGTAATAATAATAGTACATATTTATATGCTAAAGTGCTTTATGGTTTGCAAAAGCACTTTATAGTAATTTTCTCATTTAGTCCTAACAACCATGAGAGGTAAATGCTCTCATTATCTCAGTTTTACAGAAGAAGAAACTGAGACATACAGAGGTTACATGACTTGCCCAGGGTCTGAGGCATAATTTGTCTTCCTGTCCCCAAGCCCAGCACTCCAGCACAGCTCCTAGCTGCCAAGTAAAGTAAATTAAAACATGAGACCAGTTTATACAATGTAAGAACAACAATGGCCTCCTGGTTTTCCTTCTACCTGCCTGACCATTCCTTTACATTCTCCTTTGCTGACTCACTATCCAAATCATTCCTTCTGTGTTTCCTCCTGAGGTTCAGTCCTAAGACCTCATCTATTTTATAGCTGTTTTGTCTGAGATCATGGTCAGCATCCCTACTTTTTAAAATTCACCCGAGGTATAATAAATTCTACTCCAATCCCTCATTTATGTGCCTTATGTCTCAAACGTTTCTCTTAAACAACATATTGTTAAATTCATTTCCATTCAGGATTATGATAGCCACTTGTGTATTTTCTTTCATCACCTCTTCTTATACTTTTTACTTTCTTTCCCATTCTCCCTTTACAAAGAAGAGAGTGGCAAAAGTGAAGGGATATGATCATTCCTACTGATTCATAATTTAAGTGGTCTGCACCACCTTCTCTGTTCCTCTGACTCTGGGCAGGGGTCTGCTCTCTTTAAGCCTCCCATTAAGATCTATCTTATGAAGCTGACATTTGTTGTTCTGCCTATTCTCTCTCCAGCTCTATCAATTCTTAAATCCCTTTCCTCTCTCCCAGAAACTTTCTGTTTCCCTGATAGGTTTAATGTATTTCTACACAAAACTCTGTATGTACGTATATTCAACCTTCATTTGTCCAGTTCAGATAAGAATGAGGTTCATGAGTTTCCCAATTTCTTCACCCCCTTCTTCCATGGTTTTATATTCTTCTTATGTATTCCAATGATGAAAAATAGTGATTTGCTGCCCTTTCTCCCTCATTTCTTTCCTAGTATATTTTTTTCCTTCTCTCATTTCCTCCTTTTAAAACCAAGATAGAAAAAAGAAAATTTAGTCCTAGACCATGTATTTAATCTTTCTTTACTCTTTCTGTGATGCTTAAAAACAATGGGCTTTTGAAGAGAACCTTACCTCTTCCATTCTTATTAGATTGCACCTCACCATCAGTTAGTCACTTTGAAATGCTCAGATGTATTTTGAGAGTGTTCCAAAAGTCTTAACCTATTAAAGCTCAAAACTGAACTAAGACTTTTAGGACACACTGCATTTCTAGGTTTCTCTTGTCTCCTGTTTTAGCATTTCAAAGAGTCTACTCAGCTCTAATCTTTTTTATTGGGAATGACTCAAAGTTCTACATGTGTATAAATAGATAGATATATAGGGAGAGAGATATAGCTATCTCTCTCCATATATATATGCATATATATATGATTTGATTGTGTGTAGTTTTCAAGGATAAATTATTCTTCGTTATAAACCTTTTTTTCTTTTTAAAAAATTGTTTTTACAAATTTTCATTATCCCCTCCCATTGCCTCCTTTTTAACAATGAAAAACGTTAACAAAACAAATCATTCACAAAACACACACACACATAATCCAGCGAATCAAATTCCCATGTTGTCCATTTCCAAAAATACATTTCCCAATCTGGAAAAAAAAAAATGGGTGGCATAATTTACCTTCAGTCTTCTAGGCTCATAATTTAATGTTAATCAGACTTCTAAATGCCTTCAAAGTTGTTTTACCTCTATTATTTTGTTGTGATTATTTAAATGGTCTCCTGAATCAGTTCATAGAGTTCTTCTCAGTGACATCTGAAACTGTCCATATCATCATTTCTTATAGCATAATAATATTCCTTTTCATTCATATACCACAATTGGTTTACCATTCACCAGTAGATGGACACTTCTTACTTTCTAGTTTTTAATTATTGCAAAAATGGCTGCTATAAATATTTTGGTACATATGGATCTTTTTCTATTTTCTTGAATCTCTTTGGAGCATGGGCCTAGTAGTGGTACAAGCAACAATAAAAACTTACATTTATATAATGCTTTTAAGGTTTGCAAGGTACTTTACAAATATCTCATTTTATCCTCACAAAAACCCTGTGAGATAGGTGCTATTACTATCTTTTATTACTAATTTTTTACTAATCTTTACTAATTTTTTTTAGAGGAGGGAAGGCAGGGCAATTGGGGTTAAGTGACTTGTCCAAGGTCCCACAGTTAGTTAAGTGTTCAGTGTCTGAGGTCGAATTTGAACTCAGGTCCTCCTGACTCCAGGTCCAGTGCTCTATTCACTGCATCACCTAGCCATCCCAACTCCCTTCATTTTTCAGGTGCATAAATTGAGACAGAGAATAAGTGACTTACCCAGAGTCACACAACTAAATGTCTAAGGTAGAATTGCTATAATTGGGTCAAAGAGTATACAGTTAGTGCCTTTTGGAGAGTAGTTCCAAATTACTTTCCAAAAATGGATGACCTCCAATCCACAGCCTCACCAACAGTATAGGAGTGTATCTGTTTTCCTTTGACTCTTCCAAGATACCATTTTCATCTTTTGTCATCTTTGCCCAGCTGATGTGAGTGGCATAGAACTTAAAAACTGGCATTTCTCCAATTAATAACTCTTTGGAATTTTTCATATGGTTGTTAATAGTTTGGATTTCTTCCTTTGTAAACTGCCTTTTCATGTCCTTTGACCATTTATCTTTGTTGGAATTGCTTTAGTTTATGAGACCTTTATCTGAGAATTTTTTACAAATCTTTCTGTTACAGACTTCCCTTCTAATTTTAACTGCATTAAATTTACTTGCATGAAAACATTTCAAGCATTTTTATTTTGTTTTTTGGTACATCATATTACAAAGATTTTTTTCTCTATCATACTTGCAGCATAGTCTTATGTGATCCTAACTGTAGTTCTTGGTCCTTGAACCCTTTTATTCTGGATCTTTGCGATACTTTATTTAACCTGGAAGCTCCAGATTTTGACTATAACATTCCTGGATGCTTTCAGTTTCTTTCAAGAAAGTGACTCTTATGTTGCCATCTTTCCTGGAAGTCCACAAAGGAACTTTGCATCATCTTTTACAAGACTGGTCATTCTTGCAGTAGATTGTTGCTATTTTCACTTTGCCTTCTGGTTCTAGTAGATGATATTTTGAAATATGGAATTCAGGTAGTTTGTTTGGTCATTGTTTTCAGGAAGTCTGATGATTCTCAGATTATCTCTCCTTGACCTATTTTCTAAGTCAGTTATTTTCTGTAGAAGACTTTCTCATTCTTTTACTTGTTTACTTTTTCTAATATATCTTGTGTGTCATGCAATCAATCTCATGATAGAGTTCCATGGAATGAGTTCCTTCATGGAATGAGTTCTTTATTCTATTTTTCAGAATCCACTACTCGGATAAAGTTTTCAACCTTTTGTTCTAAATTAATTGTCCTTTTAAATCTTTCATCCAGAGTTATTTTTCTATCTGCAAGTTCATTTTCTGTCCCTTTCTTCATTTCTTCAGGCTACCCTTGGAGTCTTTATCTCCTAGTCATTTTTGCCTCTGATGATCTGCCTGTATTTGTTCTGTGGTTATTCTCTTTTTCTGGTTTAATATCTTGGTCTTCATATAACCCATAGTATTTCTTCACTGTGTTTAGTGCTTTATTCTTCTGTTTGCTCATATCTTCTCCCTCAGTTTCTTGTTTGAGAATTTGTGTTAGTCAGGCTTTACCTCCTCTTGCATTGTTGGATGAAGTGGGAAGGCCCTGTTCAATCTTGCTTCTTCTGTCATCTGGATGTTAATGCTGCTACATCTAGTGAAGGTAGGCTATAGTAAGTCCCCCTCTATTCTTACTTGGTTTCTTTCTGGTGGCTTAATGGGGTGCTGCCCTCAATGTACCTCTCCTCCTTCTTGCATAATCACTAACTGTAAGTTGGTTCCATTCCCTGTGGTGATTCTGACAGACTCCACTGCATGTTGGTTATCACACTGCCCTGCAGATTTATACAAGGTCCCTTCACATGTGTACCAATCATTGATTGAGCCCTATCTCCTCCAGTGGTTCTAAGGGGTTCATTGCTTAATCTTGTCTCCCTAGGTAGTGATCTATAGGACATGACTCCATTCCCTGCTCTTCCTATAGGGCAGAACTGAGCTCTCATTGGCTTCAGCCCCAGATTACTCTGGTATTACTCCACCTGGCTTCCACATACCCTGTTTCCTTCTTGCTTAGAGAACCCACAGGCTTCACCCACCATTTAATGGAACTCATGCTGGTATATTAGCTTCTATCTCTCCTAGTGTAAGCCCTCCTAAGAGCCTATCAGCACATATAGGGGTGCTAGTGTCTTCTGCTGTCTTCTAGTGTGTTCCTGGACTGGATGAAGAATCTCACTTCTGTTTCTCTTTGATCTTTTAAATCACTACTTTGATGACCTTTTAGATCACTTCTGGAGTATATTTGTAGCTGGACTCTTCTATGACCTCTCACAATGCCATCTTCACTGGAAGTCCATGAAGGAACTTTTCATCATCTTTCATAATAGTGGCCATTTGTGCATTACACATGGAGAAAGTGAAGACTGTAAGAGGATAAGTATCTTGCCCAAAATAAGGTGGAGCTTCATTGGTTAATAATATTCTTCAATTTACCATATGGAAATAGGAACAATGCCCTTAGAATCAGACCTGGGCTCTATTCCTCAGCCTATAACTAGCGTGTAGCCTTGTATAAGTGACAACATCTCTGGGCCTTATTTTCCTCATCTTTTGAAAATATGATGCAAAATTGGCAAAAGTTAAAGCACCAGGTAAGGGGTAGCTATCATTATGATGTCTAAAAGCCACTTCCCCTTTAGGATTTGGTCATTCTGGGTATTTTATTTTTGGGTAACATAGTTATCCATTTTTAGTCTAATTTGTTTCTAATAAATAATAATCTCCATGATCCTGTCCAAAAAGACAATCCTTTAGGGGAGGTACTTTGCTAGGCTAAACTCTTCATTGGGCTGAATAAAGAAGTAAAATGGAATGAATTCTGGAAAAGGGGTGGTATGGTAGAAATAATGTCTACTAAGATCCTTATCACATAGGATGGGTGAGTTTTTCCCAAAGCTCTGTCAAGTAGATTAGACTTACTTTTTCCGACAAGACTGGGCTGACTTTTTCTTAAGTGATAGTGGTTCTTAAACTGTTCCAGATGACTAAGGCTCCATGTAGTTCTGTGGTGGCCTAAGTACAAAAGTCAGCCTACCGGGAATCCAAAGCTCATCCCTCAGACTTGACTAGTATTCCAGCATGGCCAACACAGAAACTGCTCAACTAAATCAATTTGACATTCTTGAAAAATATCCTTTAACAATGAATAAATCTCCATTTTAAAACTGGTAGATGGTCTATGAGTGTCTCATTTTGTTCCAGAACCAAACTTGAAAAACTGGACCATTCTGAAGTAAGCCTGTCCTATAACTGATGGGAACATGGTATTCCCAGTTCTAAACCCTATGATTTACCAAACCTTTTCATTCAGGGCCTCAATCTTCAAATTTTCTACTTTGCCATTCTGTCTGATAAACAGATGCCTCTAAACTGTTGTCTTCTTATAAAATATGTTCATAACCATGTCTCTCTTTTCTCTTATAATTGATAAATTATTTCAATTCATGAATTGAACAAGAATTTCCTTTTCTTCATGCACTCCACCAGATAATATTTCCTCTCCCTGTTCATGTGATTTTGTAATACAGGCTTTAATTTTAAGCATATTGACATCATTCTATCTTTAGTTTCAACAAGGACAGCCCATTGGCGATCTGTCCACAATACCCAATATTTGATTGACTGTTATACTCTGTTGCTTATTTAAAACTTGTTGCCTTTCTTTGTCTTTATCTCAGAATGTTATTCTGTTTAGTTCAGTGTTACTATAAACCATAGGATTATAGTGTGATGAACTGAAAGAGATCTTGGAAATCTTTTATCTTGACTCCTTCATTTCATTAGATATAGAAATCAATGTTCAAACTCATTAAATACTTGCCTAAGGTCACACCGCTACTAACTAATAGAGTCAGGATTCAAGGCCAAGTCCTTTTTATGCCAAATCTAGTCTTTTCCTCATTATACCATAGATTTCTCAGACACACACACACACACACACAAATAAACAAAAACAAAATCCCATCACTACCTTGTTATCACACAGGAATCTGTTGGAACAGAAAAGCATGAAAATCAACTATTTTTTTTTTGAGAGTGGAAATTATATCATAAATTATTGAAGTCAGAAACCTTCTTATTCCCTTTTTCCCTCTGAATTCTCCTCCCCAATTTTGTTCCTTCTTTTGGAAAGAGAACTCTGCTAAGTTTCAGAATATATCCATCTGTGTTGTTCTATAGCTGCAGCTGACACTGATTTTATTAAAGATAAAAACGCTGTTGACTAAGCAATAGGAACCAACCTATGTGAATTTGAAAGTAGGGCTTAGAGTTTATACGTTCTAGCTTATTGTTATTTCTATACATTTAAACTATTCCAAAAACATTGTATGGATATTTCAGTGAGGAAAATATTGTTATATTGCTAAATTCGGGGTTTGCAGCAATTAAAATGAAGCTTCCCTGGGTCTGAGAAAATTAAAAAACAGAAGACTTGATCACTTCCTCCTATCTATTCCAGTTCTTTCATTGAGTGGAGAAATCCCTATCAAAATAGTTGATTATGGGTAACCTAGTTATCTACCTTCAAGATGACAATAGGAAATTCAAATGACATGTATTAAAGGATAGTCTTTACAGAAGGTTGGAAAAGGGGTGAGATACTATCAACCTCAAAATACGAATCAAAATTGTAGCACTGGTATTGGCATTCCCCAGATGGAGTTGATGTGGAGAGTGGCTTTCCAGATCATCCTTTATGTATCATAAAAGTCCCCTCTTATGAAAAGATGATTCCTCCATCCCCCAGTCCCTTTCAGAGGTGGTGTGACCTGGAGTCCACCAGTATAAAAACTTGCCTTTATTCTGAGGTTATTTTTATAGGTTTTATCAGTTTTGCTGACTTTTTTCTATTTTTTTCATTTTCTTTAACAAAATTCATTGTTATAAAGAATGACTCTCTAGAAGGGGAAGGAGGAAAATTTATGTGACATAAAAACAAAAGACACTAAATAAAATTTATTTGGTCTTTTTGGAGGGAGGGAGGCAAGGCAATTGGTGTTAAGGGACTTGCCCAAGGTCACACAGCTCATTAGTGTTAAGTGTCTGAGGCCAGATTTGAAATCAGGTTCTCTTGACTCCAGGGCTTGTGTTCTATTCACTGTACCACCTAGCTGCCCCTAAAGTTTATTTTTTAAAATGGAAAAAAGTCCTATCTCTAATGTGGGTTAGAGACATTCCCTTTGTTGGGGGGGGCGGTGTTCCAGGATGTTTTTTGATGGGAAGCAAGATTTTTTGTTTTTTTTTTTTTTAATTCCTACTTTATCTACTTCCAGATTTCTGGGATCACTGAATTAAGAATGTTGGATTAGACTATTTCCTGATTTACCCAATAATAGCTAACAAAGCGGTCATGAATTGTCATAGGATAGTAAGGGCTATTCATTTTACTAGCAAAGTTAAACAAGTTATGTATAATCATAACAACTTATATTGACAAGTTATTTTGTGCTTTGATGGCATCATGCAAGTAGAGTCTGCATTTAAAGAAGAATACAATTATTTTTTTCTCTTTATGTTCCTAAGGCCACATTCTTTTAAAAAAAAAATTTAGTTTCAATCTTGTATTTTGTTGGGGTTTTTTTGAGGGAGGAAGGCAAGGCAATTGAGCTTCAGTGACTTGCCCAAGGTCACACAGCTAGTTAAGTGTCAAGTGTTTGAGGTCAAATTTGAACTCAGATCCTTCCAACTTCAGGGATGGTACTCTATTCACTGCACCACCTAGCTGCCCCTTAAAAATTTTTATAAGGAGAATTTTGTCATTGTGGCTCAGTAGGCCCTATACTGATAGCCTTGTGAAACTAAAGTTGTGTTCCTTTCTTAAACTGTGCGTTAGCACGATCTCAGATTTGGGGGTTCTGTTTTTAGGTCCAGCGCCATTTTTCTTAAAGCAAAAGGGGAGGCAAATGAAGCATTCTTTTTTTAAGACAGGATGAGAATTCTTTGCTACTTCATACAAAAACCCTGGGCCTTTCTGGTAGATGGCTCCAAATTCTAGACTTGTTTACATATTTAATAGGGCAGGACAAGATGTAAGTGAGGGTTTCTTAGATGAGCTCAGCTGGAAGCCAGAAAGAAGTCACCAACGATAATCAAGAATGGTTATGAGGAGAGTCTACTGTATAGTATAATTTCCTGTTGATATTAGGCAAAGAGATGTTTATGTGTAACTCTAGTTGGCCCATACATCTAAGTGATGTTTTAATAGAATAATCTAAAATAAACTAGCTAAGTCTTCTATTGAACAAACAATTAAGTTACTTAATGATCTATGTCTTTGTTAAATTGGTTAATTTCAGAAGATACTCTACTGTAGGTTAAAGGCAATTTTTAAAGGGATATTGGCTATAATGAAACTAGCACTTGGAATAAGTAAAGACCCAAAGACAATTAACTGGTTGAGATAGAAGTCCAATAATAATGACAAAGTAGCTAAAGGTGGGGAAAACTTTAACACTTTGTTAGCCATACTAATAGTCTCTTGACTTTCTTAGATTTTTCAAGAGCAGTGGCAGGAGTATAGGACAGACTTAGGAATCAGGAAATATGTGATAGACCTATAATTTGAGTCAATCTGACTATACCACCAGGTATTCATTGGAAAATGAGATAACATTATTTCACTTGAGCAATAGTATTATTAATGTATAAAAAAAAAATCAGTCAGATTCCATTGGTTGGAAGCAGAACTAAATGTGTACATAGGCAGAACAGGGAATTATAATTTGACAGGTATGAACATTTGTCTTTTCAAACCATCCCCTCCACTAGCCCATTGTATAATATTAGAGACAGAATAATTTTTCATGTGAAGGCTGTGCTTGCAATCTTCAGGAACTCTTTGTTACCACCATGTAGGAATATTTCACAAATACCACCATGAGAATGACACCTAATGCTGTTAACACTTCACTAAGGGGTTACTTCTAACAGTGATGATCACCACTGCCTTTTCATTCAATCACAGATTTGAAATGGAAAGAACCCTAGTGGCCATCCACTAATTCATCTCTCCCATTTTACAGAAGATGAAACTGATGTCTGGAGAAGATAAGTGTCTTGCCCAATGACAAACAAGTAGTAAGCACTGGAAGTGGGATTTGAACCTAGGTCTTCTATACCGTTCTTTGTGAAACATTTTACACATATTCCTTCCCTTGATATTTTAATTGTATAGGAATGTCACTAATAATAATAATTATAATATTATTATATTATAATTATAATATCATTAATAATTATAATATCATTAAATAATAATTAATTAATGATTAATAGTAAGGTCAGTAATTACAACAAAAAACCAACAGTAGTGGATATATTATTATGCCTATTTTATAGATGGGGTATTATTATGCCCATTTTACAGAGGCCCAGTCACATGATTGTTAAGGTATAGAGTTAAGACTCTATAGATCTTTCAAATCTAAATTCAGTGCTATTTTTATAACGTCATGCTGCCTAGAGGCAGCTGGTAGTTCATAGAATAGATCTCTGGACCTGGAATCAGGAAGTCTGAAGCTCAAATCTGGTTTCAAATATTTACTAGCTGTGTGACCCTGGGCAAGTCACTTAATCTGTGCTTGACTCAGTTTTCTCAAGTGTAAAATAGAGATAATAACATCTAGCTCCCAGGGTTGTGGTGAAGATCAAGTGAGAAAACATTTTTAAAAATAATAATAACAATAATAACAAACTATATAAATGCTTATTCCCTTCCCTTTCTCATTCTTTAATTTTTTAAAAAATTGGTACCAAATAGTATTCACATCAAAGATGCTGCAAGTTCCCATAAACCACTTCAGCCAACAGACAATTTTTTTGAAAATCTGAAGATATGGTAGTCAAGGGGAATGAGCACAAGCTCATTTGCAAAAATTTACAAAGGAGAAATTATGGAAGATTATGAACAATATTGACTCACAACACAAAGAAAAGCAATGGATGAGAAAATGAATTTGAAGAGAGCTTGGTATTATGTTCAGCTAAGGCAGATTATGTGGAGAGCATTTGCAAATGAAATAAGGAGTATAACAAGCACATAAAAATGGAACAATGAACCTAAGATTGTCAATCCTGTAAAAAAAAAACACAACAAAAACCAAACATTTTATTTACTTAATTCTCTCGATGATGCTATATGTCTGTGATCATGCTACACCATGATCTCACGTGAATTAAAATCTCAGTTACCAAAAGGGCATTAGAAAGAGACATTGTGGATGGAAATAGGCTAGAATATATTTATTGGTTATATCTTGTATACGAGCAGTGATGAAAAAAAAACCCATCAAGGATGGTATAACTCAAAAAGGAGGTGGGTTGGTCAACTAGTGTGAATGAAAGTGAATGGATGGGTAACCGTACTACTTAACTGGTTATTCTGAGATATTAAATATTTGCAACACGCAATGGAGTAAGACTTCCTGCTCAATAAAAGAGTTAACTAATCGGTAAATTACTCAAGCAAGCAGTTATTTATTAAAGTGCCACCTATGTGCTAGACATTGTGATAAATACTTAGGGATACAAAGAGATCAAATAGTCCCTTCCCTCACTGAACTTACATTCTACCAGGGAAAATCTATATAAAATAAATTCAGGGTTGTTTTTGTTATTGTTGTTTTTGTGGAAAAGCTGCTAAAAACATGGGGTGGGGGAATTCCAGAAAGGTTTCAAATTGAAGGTGGTGCTTTGAAAGAAACTAGACATTTTAAGAGGCAGAGGTAAAGACAGAGGGTATTATAGTCAGTGTGGCCAGCTATGCAAAAGTATGAACATGAGAGATGGAGTGTCAAGTGTGAGGAACCACTAAAAGGCTAGTTAAGTTGTACTGAGAAGTATGTGATGGAAACTAATGTATAGTAAGGTCAACTGAGAGCAGGATATGGAGAATTTTAAGTACTCTTCAAGAGGAGCCTATATTTGATCTTAGAAATTAATAGGGGTTTGTGGAAAAATATAGATGAAACTGTAATCCTCTTTAAAAATTAAAGACAGATTTAAATAATTGGAGAGCTATTAGTTGTTTATAGTTACGTCATGCTAAGATAACAAAGTTATGATAATACCTAAATTAATAAAAGCATGAAAAGGTTAATTCATAGAACTAGACAAAATAATGACATTCACCTATAAAGGTCAGGTCAATGAAAGACTTTACTATGGGAGAAGGATCAGATTTGTACTGCTTGGCTCCAGAGGAAAAACCAGAAACCAGGAGTAGGAAATGCAGAGACAAATTTAGGCTTGTTAGAAGGAAAAGCTTTCTAAACAATCATAGCTATACAAAGGTGTATTGGGATGTTTTGGGAGGCAATGGCTTCTCTTCCCCTTGCTAGAGGTTTCCAAGAAGAGGCTGGATGTCCCCTTGTCAGACATGCTGCAGAAGGATTCTTTGTTGGGCATGATTGAAACCAGGTATCTGCTGAATTGTTTTAAAGCTTTGACATTCAATGAGAGTTGAGAAACATCACAAGGTGGATTACATAAATTTAGAGCTTTAGTAGTGCCCTTAGGAGTCATCTAGTGCAATGCTTTCATTTTGCAGATGAGGAATTGAATTGTTTGCCACTGTAAGTCATGGAGAATATCCAGTACAGAATCCAATTTGAAGAGGGGTCGTCCAGATGTTCCTGTTTATAGATAGTATTATATGAATAGCATCAAGCTCTGGAAATTACAGAGCTTCCTAAATAAGGTACATATTCACTCTAAACTGTTCAGCCTAAGTATTTACACAGGGGAAAAATAATAGATAAAGAATGCCTATAGTCCATACTATGGCATGAAGTTGGATGGATAATCTATAGAGTTAGTCCATCAGTCCATCTATTGGCCACTGTCAAAGAACAATAATTTGGGTCCAGAAAATGAAGGGGAGGAGAGTGAATTAGATTCCAGGCACAGTTATTTCAATAACCATCCTCCGCAAACAAAACTTTTTGTTTCTATTGTATGACTGCAAATCATGAGATTCTAGTCTGAAATAAAGAAGTTGAGATGATGGAGAGGTGTACAATGTAATGAGTAGGCTGCAAAATGTTACAAACAAGAAGTTACTCAGAACAATCAATCAATTAATAAACAATTATTACGTATCTCCTATGCACCAGGCACTGTGCTAAGCACAGGGCATACAAAAAGAGGCAGAGGACAGTCCCTGTCCTTGAGAAATCTACAATCTAGTGGAAGTAGTATATAAGTAATGTCTTCAGAGAATCACATGTACTGGAAAAAATGGATGGTTCAATCAAGTAGTAATAATGAGGAATAAAAAAATGGACAAGCTACATTCTCCACTGTTATCCATATTAGAATGATATAATGAGAAGAAGATCCGCACTATATTGTGGTGGATTTGTGGGAGGACATAGGTCAAAGTTGCACAAGTTGGGCAAGTACGGGAGAGTTGCAATATGTGTCTTTGGAGGGAGTATGACATTGATGAGATTAGAGATCTATTTTCAAAGGATCTTCCTTATAGAAGGAGTGAAGTCTTTTGGGATTAGTAATTAATGATGCCAGGGAAAACAAATTCTCACCAGAATCAAATTCTTGCCTGGATCTAAATCAAAGACTTTTGAAAGTTGCATTACTTCATTCAGATCTAATGATCTGTAGCAAAAATATATTAAAATTTTAATATATTATTAAGTATATTATATATTAGTATATATACTAATATAGGGAGTATACATAGTAAATAGTA
>CM053590.1:169765568-169788659 GCA_028646515.1 Pseudochirops corinnae | reverse complement strand
TATAAAATATCTATAGTATATATTATACTATAAAGCATTCTGGTGACTAGAAAGAGTTAATTTAAGAAAACCATCAGATAACTCGATGTTTCTAAATGAGCTCTTTGCAATTTTAAGGCCCCATAGAAATGTCATCTGCTATGATTACCAAAATCTAACATGACAAGAAACAGTACAAAGGACTAGGAGAAATAACTACTTATGATTTTCACTTTCAGTCATGTTAGCATTTATCAACATAGCAATACTTAGGGTGATACTATTTTTCACAAGGCTTATCTTCTGAAGATGAATACATAAAACGATACCTTCCAGTGGCAGGATGGCAGTATAATTAATTCTCTATAGCCTGCATTACATACCTAAAGTACACCACAGTAATTAAGGCTACATTATTTAACTTCAATTTCCAGATTTTTTTTTTTGTTTAGAGTTATTTTATGACTATGAAGAATGGGAATAGTATGGGAGCACAAATTTCTCTGAAATGACTGGAGAAAGCAAATAGGCTCTGGATCCTGTTGGTCTTATATATAAATTTTACATTTATAGTCTCAGGGAAAAAAATTCTTGTATGAAATATATCCTACTGCATTGTTGTTATTTTTAATATTTTGCTAACAATTTCTCTCTTTACTGATCAAAATGTCTAAAGCTAATAAAGATATTGAAGGTTATTTTCTTCTAGTAGTTTCTTTTCTAGACTTTTTGAAATTTGATTCAAAAAGGTTAAATTCCAAATGTTCCCATTTTTTTCAGAATGATATTTCTCATCATATTGTTGAGATGTAACCCGACCTATGAAGCATATGTGACCTTTGTGTCAAAAATTGTAACATGACATGAAGGGTCCAGATCTCTCTGTCTCTGTCTCTGTCTCTCTGTCTCTGTCTCTGTCTGTCTGTCTGTCTGTCTCTCTGTCTGTGTCTCTCTCTCTCAGGATATCTATGTAGATAGAGTTAGATGTGTAGGAATCTATATTCTATGATGATTGTACCAGACTGAATTGCATATGGTAAGATTTAATGAAAGAAAATTCATAAATTGTAGCTCTTATACCCAATGATTTCTGACTCACTTCACCTTTCAAGTACCTTTATTGTTGCCATTTACATGCAGTTTCTGGGTTCACACATTTTCCACTTACACTTACAATCATTGTGTGTGAATTATTTGGGACAAGCAACAGCTTTGAAACATTTTATTTTGTGATGACATTTGGTTATACATGTGTACGTCTTCTGACACTAGGCTGAATCAGAATATCTAACCCTGAGCAGATAAAACCAGATAGAGTTGGAGTCCCCACCTTAGTTCTCTGTCAATTTCTGGATTTTGAGGCATACATTCATGTTTCATTGCTCTTTTATTGTATTTTTGTGGTTTTTTAAAAATATCTTTTACTTCAAGGAACTAGACATAAATTGTAGCTTTTAAAGAACACACTTCAGTGACTGTTAGAGCTATTATAGTGCCTGCTGGTGTAGGAAAGTCAAACATTTCAAGGATCATCTGAACACACAATAAAAGAGGATTAGTTGTACCAAAGTTCAAAGGAAAGGCAAGTCAACGATGGAAAACAAAGGAAAGGCAAGTCAACGATGGAAAACAATTCCAAAGGCTGACAAGCACTGAAAAACATTCCAATTAATCCTCAGAAAACAAAGACATTCAGAGAGACCCACCTAGAGCAGTTAGTGGGGTAGTATTATTGTGACTCTTGTATAGTATGGCAAAGACTTCTTAAAGTTGAAAGAAATGTGAGAAGACCATTAAAAATAAAAATTTGATAACTATTGCTATGGAGACACAATGCTTGTTGTAGACAAGACAATATAGATCAGTGGTTCTCAACCTTCCTAATGCCGTAACCCTTTAATACTCGTATGTGGGCGTATCTGCATGTGGGCAGACCCACCTGGAGACAGATAGAGGAGCAGTGTCTTGGTTCCTAAGACCATCGGAAATATGTGTTTTCCAATGGTCTTAGGCGACCCCTGTGACCCCTGTGAAAGGGTTGTTTGACCCCCAAAGGTTGAGAACCGCTGATATAGATACTCAGGTAGTAAGAGTAAAAAAGAGTAATTTTTACTGATGAAACTGACTTTTAAATTAAAAGGTATACCAAAGGTGGTATCAAAATGAGTCCAAATGATCCTGCAAGATCTGGACATCTCTTTATCTGACTATAAAATGCTCATCCCTACCAAGTGTTTTAGAGTTTTTTCTAAACTTCCAATGGGCTTGGAAGTCTTGTCTCCACTGAGGGAATGATGAAATCTGATATAGATTCATATACTGAGATGCAGAATTGTTCCAGAATTAACACGAATTCCCAAATGCAGAAGGAAGATAGCAACACAACCAAGGTTGTACAACTCTTGTCACACTTTAGGAAAGATTAAGCAATGTATCCAAGAGACAGAGATAAACTTGCTTCAGTAACCTGGAAATTCATCTCATTTAAACCCATTGAAACGTTATGATTTATAATTAATATTATACTTAGAAAAACAGGAGTTTTCAAAACTACATTTACTATTCTATGTGATGGAAGGTATGATTTCATGATGAAGAATTAAAGAATATGTACCAAAATCTTGTGAAATCAATTCCAAATCATGGGAAATATGAGATTACAGCAAAAAAAAAAAAAGATCTATTGCATGTTAAAAGTTTCTTTTTTAAATATATAAAAAGTTTTAAGGTTTATTATGCAAGTGAATGAATTCTATGATTTTACTTTGTCTCAGTTGATTTCATGCCACTGTAGTTTCCCATACAGACTACTGGGGACTAAGAACTATGCTCATCAGAATGGAACGTATGTCTGAGTTATGTCATCATCATCCTGAATGCTGATGTGACAATGTGGAGATTGGCATTGAGACTCCAGAATCCCAATCATTCTGTAGCTGCCCAGCTTCATATTTAATCCCAGTCCCAGCAGAGCCAGGGAGCTCCTACATTCTTAGAATTTGCACCAGTCACATTCTCACATTCTGCAGCCTTACATAATCTTAAACCCTGCTTGGATATTTACTCTGAGACTGACACCATTCTGCTGGCTCAGGAGTTTGCACCTGAGCAAACACATCCACACTGACAACACATCTAAGATTCCTTCAGATTCCAAATGCTCTCCTTGTATTCGCATGCTCAAATCTGTTCTAAATTAAAACATCAAGGAATGGTTTCAAGCTATATTTGCTCCATTGTGCAAATACCAATATCAGGGTGACATCCTGCTGCTTCTCTTACAGCTTGGTGGCTCCTAGGAATGGTAGATGGGAACCCTTGTGACTCAGCACATGGCTGCTAGCCCTTTAATTTGAACATTGTCAGGTAAAGGCATTATTAATACCATTGACAAGGAAACACAGGGCACCAGGGATCTACCTCTTTGTGCTTCAAAATGTGAAACCTTGTTGTGCTGCAAGGGCAAGAAACTGCTTCAGATACAAAGGAAAAGAATCAGTGGGCATTTTAAAAACTGAAGAGACCCATTAAGCCCCTCTTCATCTGCAGAAGGCCAAAAAACTGAACCAACCAATCAGAGAGTACAATTTGAGCCCTTCTAGACTGATATACCAATAATGCTTTGTGAAGCTCTTTGAGTGAACTCAAAAATCCTCCTGCAATATCAGCAACCACAAGACCAGATGAAGCTTGCACAGACATCCTGAAGTCAGAGGCACTTCCTTGCTTATTGGGAACTGTAATCTTAGCTGACAGAAGGCTAGGCATACTGAGTCAGGGGGCCTTCCTTGCTTGATGACTTTATAATCTGTGCAGTCCAACCATAAAGTGAGCTCAGTTACGACTGCACTCCCATGCATTAATATGCTTGCCTGCCCACTTTGGGAGAAATAATCACACATGTAGCCTAATTCTGTTTGCCTTTCTTAGACCCTAACTCTGGAGGTTGACGCAAGTATACAATACAATCACACCTCTTACAGAACTTAGTTGTTACCTAGATGGTATCTGGCTTTGGCTTCTACTATGCCAAATACAGTAAGAAATTACAAGAGTAATTTCTAGTATAGCATCACCAATTTTTTCAGAGAGCTCCCTAATATTCAATATTAATCCAATAATTTTAAAACCATCTTCAGAATCCATGCTTCCATATTAAGTAATGGCTTATTACTTAATGGAATAAAAAAAACCCTGCTGCTTCACCCATTCTTTACTCTCTTCAAGGAATTTATAACTTATTAGGGAGGTGAAATATTCAAACAAAGAGAACAGCTGAAGGCATGTATATAATTACCGGGTTTTTTTTGGTCCATAATGTAAATGCTGAGTCATTTCTTTAAAGGATATTGGTTTCTGGCAATAGATCCTGATGTATCTTGGTGACATATTTGATTGTTTTGATTTGAGAGGATTTAAAGTATTTGAAAGAATGTTTGATGCTTTTTAAATAGAGAGAACCTGGCTGGCTTTCGATAGACATCTGTAGAAGGGTAGCTGAATGGGAGATGAGGAAAGTTTCCTTGGTTTCTCTCTACTACTAGACTGGAAGGGGGCTTCCATAGCTCAGTAGGATGATGGGAGAGGTAGGAGGGAGGAAAGAATTTTGTTCCAGGATCACACAGGTAGGTATGGATGAACTATTTTTAATCAGAGAGCTTTGACTTAATTTAATGAGATTTGCAATAAACAATATTTATATAGCATTTATGTAGCAATTGAAGTTTAAGTATTATTACCCCCATTTTACAGAAGAGTAGCCTGTGGTATCAAGAGGTCAAATGGCTTACTATTGGTCATATGGATTGTATGTAGCAGTTAGTCTCCATGATGTGAACCCCTGTTAGCAAGTCAAGGTCCATGGTACTCAAGAGATAAACATTAACCCTAATCCATGCTTCACAAGCCTCCATTTCCATTTATGGCTAAGTATATAAGAAAGGAATATTATAGTCTTATCCATTAGATAAGCACTGAAGACTGAATTTCTAAAAGTAGAGGTGTTAAACATGGTCAGCAATACTCCTGAGTACTGTTGAGCCAAATTAAAATATACTTGGAAAATACTTAACAAAATAAGTAAAATTACAGTAGAAGATAGATAATGTTAATTTTTCTAAATTTTCTAAATTTAGGTTTTCTAAATCAATATGTGGCAGCAGGAATCCTTATGAATAGTCCAGTACTGGTTTCTATTTTAATTTGACACTTTCTTAAAAGCTATCACCTTTTGCTATAGAAATGATTGAAATTACTCTTGGGAACTAGAAAGGGAAGGGCATAAATTCCAGGTGCCACTTCTACCTGTAGCACTAACACCAGCATATTCATGTAACCTTTTCCTTCTCTCTTTTATTTTTTTTAATTTTTTTAAACTTTTGTTTATTTTTAGTTTACATCATTCATTTCCATGAAATTTTGAGTTATAAATTTTCTCCCCATCTTTCCCCTACCCACCACCCCAAAACAGTGATCCCACTGTATACCTCCTCCCCCAATCTGCTCTCTCCTATATCCTCCCCCATCACCCCTCTGACTTTCTGGTAGGGCAAGATGGATCTCCCTACCGCAGTACCTGTATATCTCATTTCCCAGTTGCATGTAAATAATAATAATGATTTTATATATATATATATATATGCATATATACATATATATGTATATATATATATATATATACAAATATATTTTTTAACATTTGGTTTTAGAACTTTAAATTCTAGATTCTTTCCCTTCCTCCCTCGTTACTCACTACCACTGGAAAGACAAACAATTCATTATAGGCCGTACATGTGTAGTTATGCAGAACATCTCCACAATGGACATATTGTGTAAGACTGACTATATTTCCCTCCTTCCTATTCTGCCCCTCACTTGTTCTATTCTCTACTATGTCCCTGTCCCTTTACAGAAGTATGTGCTTCTAACAACCCTCCCCTCTAACCTGCCCTCCCCTCCATCCTCCCCCCCATCCCCTTCTCCTCTACTCTCTTGTAGGCCAAGATACCCAATTTAGAGTGTATGTCATTCCTTCCCTAAGCCAACTTCAACGAGAGTAATGTTGATCCTTTCCCTTTTGCCTTCCTGTTCTTCCCCTCCATTGTAACAATTATCCCTTGCCTCTTCTATATGAGAGGATTAACCCCATTCTGTCTCTTCCTGTCTCCTCTCATACTATTCCTCTCCCACCTCTCAATTTCACCCTTTGAAATATTAACTCATCCTATTCAATTGATCCTGTGCCCTCTGTCTATGTACACATATATACACATACTCACATATGTATTCCTATGCATATATACCCTCCTATATAGACATATGTGAATGTATACATATATATATGGTTTCAACTATACATACATACATACATATATATATAGATATATATAGATATATAGATATATACACACACACACATGGTTTCAACTATCCTCATACTGAGAAAAGTTTCTTAGGTTACAATTTTCATTTTTCCATGTTGGCATATAAATAGTTCAACTTTGATAAGTTCCTTATGAATTATTTTCCATGTTTACCTTCTCATGCTTCTTGTATTTGAATGTCACATTTTCTATTCAGTTCTGGTTTTTTCATCAAGAATACTTGGAAGTCCTCCATCTCATTGAATGACAATATTTTCCCCTGGAACATTATGCTCAATTTTTCTGGGTAAGTGATTCTTGGTTTTAATCCTAGCTCCCTTGTTCTCTGGAATATCACATTCCAGGCCCTTCTATCCCTTAATGTCAAAACTCCTTCTCTCTTTTCTCTCCATTCTCCTGTTCCCAGTGTCCAATCTATGTCTTATCCCAACATAAGACTCTCCTCCTCATTTCAAACTTGGTACCCTGAATGTTGCTAGTTCATCATCTTCTCTAAAATGTAGTAACCAAAGAGAGCAGAGTAGGGGACACTCCTCCCTCCCTTACAAGTACAGTAGACTTCATCAAATAGGGAAGAGCTCAAACAATTCTTGACCTACCTGTGGTTGAAATACTAAGGTTTAGAAAGATCCATATGAGAACCAAGTTAGATTAGTCTTTCAAAGATCTGCTTTGTTATGGTATGCTATTCTGTGAGTTCAAGATGCCCAGGACTTTTTGTTTGACATTCATGGGTTTTTAGTATTAGAATAATGTCATGAGTACTGCAAAGTCCCCATAAAAATAAAAGACAAGAATGAAGTCTTCATCTGTCCAATAATATTCTATCATTTTGAACATATGTCCCAAGGAATCTTGAGGTCATTGGTCACGTTTCAATGATATGTGGAAAAGGTACTTGGAGATGTGAACTACTTTTAAGTACTGATGTACCTAGATCACCTCATTATCTTTGATACTACTTTGGAAGGAGGTGAATAGAATTTTAGAAAAATTAGATATGATAGACGTCTGGGGAAAATTGAATGGAGATAGAAAAATGTATATCTTTTTCTTGATGGTATATGCCATCTGCACAAAAATTGGCCATGTGTTAACGTATAAAAACCTCACAGTCAAATGCAGAAAAGCAGAAATATTAAATGCATCTTTTCTGGAACATAATACATTAAAAATGACATTCAATAAAGGGCAGTAGAAATGCAGATGAGAAATTAATTGGAAACTAAATAATCTAATCCTAAAGAGTGAGTGGGCCAAAGAAGAAATAGAAACAATCAATAATTTCATCAAAGAGAATGACAACAATGAGGCAACATTCCAAAATTTATGGGATGCAGCCAAAGCAGTACTTATGGGAAAATTTATATCTGTGAGCTCTTATATCAATAAAATACAGAAAGAGAAAATCATTAAATTGGCCATGATCCAAAAAAAAACGCAGAAAAAGAGGAAATTTAAAATCCCCAATTAAACACCAAATTGAAAATTCTGAAAATCAAAGGTGAGATTAATAAAACTGAAAGTAAAAAAAAATACTAGTGAAATAATAAATAAAAGTAAGAGCTGATTTTATGGGGGGAAAACACAGTAAGATAGATAAACCATTGATTAATTTGATTCAAAAAAGAGAAAGATGAAAACCAAATTACCATTATCAAAAATCAAAAGGGAGAATTCACTGACCAATGAAGAGGAAATTAAAGCAATTATTAGGAACTATTTTGCTAAATTACATGCCAATACATCAGGCAATCTAAGGGAAATGAATGAAAATTTACAAAAATATAAATTGCTCAGATTAACTGAAGAGGAAATAGAATACTTAAACAACCCCATCTTAGAAAAAGAAATTGAACAAACCATCAGTAAACACCCTAAGAAAAAATTCTCAGGGCCTGATATGTTCACAAGTGAATTCTACCAAACACTTAAAGAATAATTAATCCCAACACTATATAAACTATTTGTAAAAGTAAGTGAAGGAGTCCTACCAAATTCCTTTTATGACACAAATACGGTATTGATACCTAAACCAGGAAGAGCTAAAACAGAGAAAGAAAACTAGAGATCAATTTTCCTAATAAATAACGATGCAAAAATCTTAAATAAAATACTAGTAAGGAGATTGTAGTAATATATCACAAAGATCATAAACTATGATGAGGTGGGATTTATACCAGGAATTTAGGGCTAGTTCAATACTAGGAAAACTATCAGCATAATTGACCCTATCAATAACAAAACCAATAGAAATCATAAGAATATCTCAATAGATGCAGAAAAAACATACTTTTGACAAAATGCAGCACCCAATCCTATTCAGAACACTAGAGAGCAGAGGAATAAATGGGGCTTTCCTTAAAATAATAAAGAGTTTCTATTGAAAACTATAAGCAATCACTGCCTGTAGTGGGGATAAACTAGAAGCCTTCTCAGTAAGACAAGGGATGAAGCATGGATGGTCATTATCACTGCTATTATTCAGTATTTCACTAGTAAATATTAGCTATAAGAATAAAAGAAGAAAAAGAAATTGGAGAAATTAGAATAGTCAATGAGGAAGCAAAATTGTCACTTTTTATAGATAATAGGATGGTATTAGAGAATCCTATAAAAACTAATTGAAATAATTAACAACTTTAGCACAGTTGTAGGATATAAAATAAATCCACAAATGTCATCAGCATTTCTATATACTACCAACAAAATCCAGCAGCAAGGTAGATAGAAAGAAAAAATCTATTTAAAAAACCTGTAGACAATATAAAATACTTGGGAGTCTACCTGCCAAGGCAAACCTAGAAACTATGTGAATACAATTACAAAACACTTTTCACACATATAATATCAATTCTTTGTGAATAGGTTGATCTAATATAATAAAAATGACCATTCTACCTAAATTAATTTACTTATTCAGTGCCATACCAAGCTGCCAAAAATTATTTCATACAGCTAGAAAAAAGAATATAATATATATATAATATAAATATATAATATAAAATATAATATAATATTAAAAAGTCAATCATGTCAGTGCAATTAGTCAAAAACAATGCAAAGGAAGGTATATTAGTCATACCAGATCTCAAACTTTATTATAAAGTAGCACTCATCAAAACTACCTGGTACTGACTAAGAAATAGAATGGTAGTTCAGTGGAATAGATTAGTTACACAAGACACAGTAATAAATGATTACAGAGGTTTAATGTTTGATAAACCCAAAGATCCCAGCTTCTAGAATAAGAATTCACTATTTGACTAAAACAGAAGGGAAAACTGGAAAACAGTATCGCCAAAAGTAGGTATAGACCAACATCCTACACCATATTCCAAGAAAAGGTCAAAATGGGTACATAATTTTGACATAAAGGTTGATTTCATAAGCAAATTAGGAAACAATGAAATAGTTTTCCTGCCAGATCTATGGAGAAGAGAAGAATTTATGACCAAACAAGAGAGAGCGAGCACTACAAAATATAAAATGGATAATTTTGATTATATTAAATTAAAAAGGTTTTGTACAAAAACCCCGACAAGATTAGAAGGAAAGCAAAAAGTTGGGAAACAATTTTTACAGCAAATGTCTCTGATAAAGGCCTCATTTATCAAATATATAGAGAACTGGGTCAAATTTATAAGAATACAAGTCATTCCCCAGTTGATAAATGGTCGAAGCACATGAACAGGAGTTTTCAGATGAAAAAAGGCAAAACTATCTATAGTCATACAAAAAGATGCTCTAAATCACTACGGAGTAGAGAAATGCAAATTAAAAGTACTCCAAGGTACTGTCTCACACCTCTCAGGTTGGCCAATATGATGAAAGAAAAATGATAAATGTTGAAGGGGATGCAGAAAAATTGGGACACTAATGTACTATGCATTGTTGGTAGAGTTGTGAAATGATCCAACCGTTCTGGAGAGAAATTTGGAAGCATGGCCAGAGGGCAATCAAACTGTGCCTGCCCTTTGATCTAGCAATATCACCACTGGTATTACAAAAAAATTTAAAAATATATAAATAAAAGGAAAAAAATATAGCACCACTTTTTCTGGTGACAAACAATTAGAAATTTAGGGGAAGCCTACCAATTGCAGAGTGGCTGAGCAAGTTGTGACATATGAATGTAAAGGAATACTATTGTACTGTAAGAAATGATGAGCAAGTGTGTATCAGAAAAACTTGGAAAGACTAACATGAACTGATGCAAAGTAAAGTGAGAAGAAACCAGGAGAACATTGTATGTAGTAACAGGAATATTGTATGATAATCAACTATGAAAGACTTAGCTATTCTTAGCAATACAATGATCCAAGAAAATTCCAACAGACTCATAGGAAAAAATGCTATTCTTATCCAGAGAAAAAAATTGATGGAGTTGAAGCGCAGATCAAAGCACACTGTTTTCATTTTATATTTTTTTTTTCCTTTGGTCTATTTCTTTTTTTCACAACATAACTAATATGGAAATATGTTTTACATGATTGCACGTATATAACCTATATTAAATTACTTACCATCTTAGGGAGTGGGGAGCTGAGGGAGAGAAGGTGAAAATTTGGAACTCAATTTTTTTTTAAAATGAAGTTTAAAATTTGTCTTTATTTGTCAATGGAAAAAAATATTTAAAAAGTACTTTGGAAGAACATGAGGAAAGTATGACTAAAGTGATAAATGGGTTAGAAGAATCTGTTCTGAAAAATGTCATTGACAAGTTTTGTTTTTGCAGAGCCTCTGTCAGGTATGTGGGTTACATAATGTTTCAATAGGGAATGAGCACTGATCCAGAGAAGGTAGAAGCACATATCACCTGATCACATACAAAGAACCTTAAAGAAACAACAATCTTTTAAGGCTTTGGTGGCTATTACTGAAATTTATTTTAAAAAATTAAGCTATCATTTCTAAATCAGTGATCTCACATGTGGACACACAGTTGGGAAGAAGCGAAAAAGCAGGACAAGAAAAAAATTGGTCTGATGTCTTTGACTCTAGTCAGAGATCATCAGGATAAGAAGTATGAACAATATTTTAAAGATTTGCCAATTTAAAGATTGTCTATTGCCTCATAGATGCACCAGTGTTGGTCAGTGAAGACCTAAGCAAACCCTACTTGCCTGGAAGGATTGGGTAAAGTCCTATAATAAGTAAGTGGTGATCACCCAAAATCTATTTCATTTGCCAGTGTAGTATGTATGTATTAACCACACTATCCCACATACAAATTAGAGGGTTTTTCCCACAAAGCAGGCAGTACCTATGAAATTCAATGATTCTGTATAATGAAATAGGACCACTAACCACCAGGACTTATACCCCCCAACCCTTCATCCCCTAAACCTGGATTAAGATAGTTTTTCCCTGTAAAGTAATGAAATTATCTCAAGGACTTGATTAGCTCAGTTGAGCCTCCCTTGACATAGCTTTCTGGTAATGTTGGTCTGTATTGACAATCAGAGTATTTGTGTTATCAATAGATGTGAACTTTATTGCATTGTATGTACCTCAGGTGTGACCGATGAGAACTGCAGCAAGTCATGAATCAAGGCAGTGACCCTTGGGTATTCAAGCTTTATTCTCAAGAGGGCATCTTACTATCAACACAACAACAGAAGTTGGGGCCATATTATAACAATGCTATAGCAATCTGTACTTCATAATAATGATTAGTAATAATTAGATAGATAATTAGCATTTACAGAATGCCTTAAGGTTTAATTTACAAAGCACTTTTAAACTATTATTTCATTTGGTTCTCAAAACAACCCTATGAGGTGCCATTATCACCCTCATTTTACCCATAAGGAAATTGTTAGATGAGGGTTCAGTGATTTATTCAAAGTCACACAACCAACACGTGTCAAAGGAAGGAGCTGCGTTTACATCTTCCTGATTCAAAGTTCAGCACTCTATCCACTATGCTACCTGGATCCCATGTGTACCACTAGAAAGCAGTGAGTACTCCTCAAGACACTTTGCTCCATACTCATAAAAATATCACATAATGATTTTGAACATGGTTTGAGAAGACACAAGCTAGTTTGTAAAAGATTTAGCTAGGGCCAGCTGGGTGGCACAGTGAGTAAAGAACCAGCCCTGGAGTCAGGATGAACCGGAGTTCAAATCCAGCCTTAGGCACTTGACACACTTACTAGCTTTGTGACCTTGGGCAAGTCACTTAACCCCAATTGCCTTGCCTTCCCCCCTCCAGAAAGAAAAAAAGATTTAACTAGCCGTAAATGGCCATAAGAAGCATGAGACTTATGCATACCCTATTCAAAGAAAAGTGTTCTCAAATTCTGCAGCATACTTGGAGATATAGGCTGCCAGGGCTTTGTATATAGATTCTTTTTTTAATCTCTGGAAGGAAAGAAAAGTATAAGAACATCCTGATGGTTATTTACTATTTCCACCTTGTATGAATAAATATATCCTCTGACAAAAAACTTCTACATGTGCTAAGTATTTGGGGACAAATATTTCTCTGGAGAAAATAGGAGAGGAAGAGAATTTTTACCTAATTTTAGATGCTTGGGGGAAAGGAGAAGAATGCTGGACACGATGTTAAAGGTTTTTGAGAAGATGAGAAGGGAAGAAGTGAAAAATTATGTTGAATAGCCTCAATTTTCTTGGTAAAGTAAGAGTCCTCAGTGTAGACAAGGAAACTAATAGGTGGGGGGGACTTGAGAAAAGAAGAGAAGATTTAGAATAGCTTCTCTGGGGAGTAAGATAAGAAACCAATTAGGAGAGAATAAAAGGATTGTCTCTTACAGTGAAGACCCAGTTGGAGTTGAATACCATGAATTAATAATAACGTGTGACTTTCTCCAACTCCCTTCAGCAATGTATGAGTAGGAATGGAAAAGGTGGATGGTGGGAGTAATCCAGAAGAAAATCTCAATTTGGCAAAGGATGAATATTAACAAGAGAAAGGGGTGAGCAGTTTGACAGTAAAGGACAGTACAAAGTTGAATTGGTTAAGTTTAAGAATGAAATAGGAAAAAATAAAATCAGAGTAGTGGTAATAGCCTGAACACATAACTAAGAGACAGAAAGACTAGCGGTCTCAGTGAAGGTGAGAAATAGGTTTTGGAAGGGTGAGGCATAGGGAGAAATGACTAAGAGTTGGTTGTGGTCAGTTATAAGCAGGTCAGAGTTTTTGATTTAGGAACACTTATGAGAAATAGTAAAATCTTGTGTAACTTTCCCTATGAGTGGCTGAGGTCATGGGATTTAAGAAGACTGAGGAATTAAGGGGTTAAGAAGTTTAAAGGAATATTAATATAGATAGTGACTATACAGACTCTACAATCCAGACTTCAGGTGGAGAGGAAGATGTGAGCCAAGAGTTGAACTATGTGTGAATAGGAAGGAGAGAGAATGATTTGGCAGCTGGTATACAGAAGTCACCAAGATCTGGATTTGGTTGGAAATATTAATTAAGTGAACTTTAAAAGAGTTCTGTTGCTGAGGAAAAGGAGTGAAGGGATAGTCCAGAAGTGGCACTGGGGAACAAGAAGTATTCTTACTTTTCATCTTATAAGTAATGAGTCACGTGATGTGACTGAAGGTATGTCTAATGCCAAAGAAAATAACCAGGACTACAGTGCAGTTAGGGAGGTGCCAGGTCTCAGTTAGGACTAGTAGTTGGAAGGTGTGAGAAAGAAAGAGGTCCAGAAATAAGAACAGTTTGATGATTATGGAAAAGGATTTAGAAAGGGAACAAGGTTAAGAGGTGGACAGAGGTGAAGTAGGAAATGGCTGAGGTTGAGGCAGATAGGGATGAGAGAATAGAACATGGGGTTTTAGGAATGTTAGCTCCTATGTAGATAGTGATTGATTAATATAGGAATGAAGGGAGAAGTGGCATAGGCAGAGTGTTAGCCATAGGTACAGTAGTAGTTGTCAGTGGAGTAATAGAGTCTCCATTCCCCAAATGGTATTGTTCCTGGACAACAAACACCTTAGGCCCTACTAGGCAGGCAATTGTACAGTTGAGTTTCTGCAACCAGCAGAAGGAGCTGGACTTGGATCTGGTTTTTCCCCCCACTGCTGCTGCTCCTCTTGTGGTGTGAAGTTTTCTAGAGAACATCTTTTAGTCCTATTCTTTAAAAGCCCTTATTTGTTACATGTTATAGCCGCTCCTAGCTTCCATGCATCTCTCTATTGTCCTCTCTGAAAAAAAAATTTTTAATTCTTTAGGAACTATTGTATTCCTCTTTTCTCTGCCAAATAGAAACACTAGTAGAATGTTGGTGATAAAAGATGGACCCTTGTTTCCATGGAAAGCTTGGCATCATTCAAAGAGCTTTGTGGGTTCCCAAAAGCATTCCAGTCCAATTTCCTCCTGTTCAACTTGACTGAGTCATAGTAACTGATTGATTAAAAAAGGAAGAAGACTAGCCAGGACTGCAGAACCGAGTAGGGAAGGAGACCAAGAACCAGTTTCCATCAAAATCAGAACAAAAACAGTAACAGAGCAGAACAATAACAGCAATATCCAGATTTCAGAAGGGACGGGACCAGGAAAGGCTTACTCACCCTATTCAAGATGATGGGAAGGGAAGGAACATGATCCTAAACAGATGAAAATATTGAATACAATGTAGTAATATTTTGGATTAAGAGAAATCAAAGAGGTAAACCCAAAAGATAGTAACTACAAAATAAGTATAATTGCATACCCAGAAAAATAAAAGGACTTGACCGTAAAAACCCTAAAAGAAGATGGAAAGAATGAAACAACAGATGAAATATGAAATTAGAACTAACAAGGGAAAAATAGAATAGCTTAGAGTAGAAGATGGAAAAACACGATTCAAATAATGGAGTACTAGAAAATAAAAACAGAATATAGGAAAAAGAATCTAATCTTTCAATAAAAGAACAAGAAATATTAGAACAATGTCAGGACACTGAACAATTAGAAGAATATAGAAAGTATCTGCTACCAAAAATAACTGAACCGGAAAATAGGTTGAGGAGAGATAAAAGAATTATTGAACTCTCTGAAAACCATGACCAACTAAAAAAAAACCCTGCATCTCATACTTCAAGAAATAATTGAGGAAAACTGTCAATGTCTGTTAGAACCAGAGGACAAAAAAAATCCACTGGTCACCTCCTTTAAAAAAAAACAAGAAAATGGAAAACACCCAGGAATGTCATCGTCAAAATCCAGAGTCCTCAGGTCAAAGAAGAAATTCTACAAACACCTAGAACAAAGGAATTCAAAATTCTTCAAACTGTGTAACTGGTGGTAAAATACAAATCATTAAATATTTTAAGATGGAAGCTACTTCAGTTGTCAAAAATTCAAATCAATTTTCTATATTCATAATGCGTAACTGGGTACATTATTTCATCAACTCATAGAGAAACTTCATTTAGTTTCTTGAATGTGTTACACAAAAATTATATTGTTACATAAAAATTATATTTGTACAAATATAAAATGTAATTCTTTCGTTTGCTTGAAGAATTCATAGCATGTATAACTTGTATAAATTCATTTTTGAAAAAATCTTTGGAGAATTATATTTCATTATGCTTTTTATTTAAAAAATCATCTGTTCTGATATATGATACATATCTTCCCAATTCTCTGAAATATCACTAAAGATCTTGACCCAGAGCAACAGCGTGATCAGCAGCAGTACCCTATTTGATACCAGATTGAAGCTCAGAAATAAATGAGACTCTTGGCTTCATATCAAAAGGTTAAATTCTATTCAAAGATGCAATGTGTAAAATCCCTCACTAAGTGAAAACTCCAGGCATTATATTTGTCTGAACTGGGCCTGTGTTATCAGTTTGGGGAATCTTTCTTACCAGTGAAGTTCAGTGGCTCAAATTGTCACTCAAAGTCTTAGAGGATTATTTAAGGCACAAAAGGAAGTAAGTGGCTTGCCCATGGTCAAAAAGCTAGCATGTGTCTAAGTTAGGAAGTGAACGTAGGTTGTTTTAAGTCCACAATGTAACCTTCATGTATCCTGTCAAGTTGCTTCTGACGACATAAGTATTTGCAGGAAAAGTGAGTCCTTCGTGATGTTTTTTCAGTAGTCTTGAAAAGTTCTTTCCATATTATTTTTAAAGTTTCTAAAGTTTCACAGACTGGAATTATGCTGTTTTTTCTCTTTCCAAGTAAGAAAAGAAAATAAGCAACAAAGTCTTAGTTTTAGTTCAGTTCAAAAACACCAGAGCTAAACAACTGAAATGTATCTAACTTTCAAAAATTAGACTTGGGAGCCAGAATAGAAGTTTGGCATTTAAACATCACCCCTGAATGCTACAGAAAATGGCAACAACCCCAGTTTTGTGTGTGTGTTTCCTCTCCACTCCTCCCACCTCTCATAGGATAAATCTGTTCAGGCCAATATATTTCATAGTCCTTTCTGTTGAAAAAAAAATGGCCCTGAATCTTTGTCATATGGTGCCCTGTTTTATTAACTTGTTTTATGTCCCCTTGATTTATAAATTTGTTGAGGTCAAGGACTATCTTCTTTGTTGATTTCCACAGTGTCTGCCCTAGTGCTTTATATGAATCAATGTTTTGACTGACTGAAGTATATTGTGACCATAGTTGGATAGTCATATCTGGTTGGTGGCAGAAGATCCACATTAGTGTCCCTTTCAAATCTTATGCTACTTGGCCATGGAAAGAGAAAGACAGTTTGTTCATCTGCTAGGTCACTGAGATGTAGAACTGGTTTTTGATCCAGAGCCACTACAATTACTTCTATGAATTCAGTAAAAGACAGTTAAATAATTGTAACAGTGACTCTCAGTGGAGCTAATTAACTGAGGCAACTAGGTAGAGTAGTGGATGGAGCACTGGGCCTGGAGTCAGGGAAGACTGGCTTCTAATATGCCTCAAGCACTTAATAGCTGGGTGACCTTGGGCAAGTCGCTTCTCTGTCTGCCTCAATCTGCCTCAGTTTCCTAGTCTGTAAAGTGGTATAATAATAGCACCTACCACTCAAGATTGAGGTGAAGATCAAATCGGATAATATGTGAAAAATGCTTTGAAGTAGGCACTTAATAAAGGTTTGTTCCTTTGTTTCCAAATCAGTCATAGTCCACGTGCATAGATACATAACTGCCAGAACTACCCAGCAGTGTATATAAGCCCCAGATAGCCTGATGTTTCTTTAACCATACATCAATACTTAGAGATCTGGGGTTTTATGAGAGTGAGCATTCACCCCTTCTCCCACCCCACCACCATTGCAGTTCATGGTAGTCTCTCTGCACCTTAGAAGAAAGTTTTATGAGTTGTCAGCTGTGAAAAAAATTTTCCACCTGTGGGTCTGGACTTAACTAAATGGGTCCTCGTAGCACAGATGCATAATCAATTTCCAGGCCTATCCTCAAGCTTTCCGGGTTTATAGGACCTACCACAATTTGTGTTCCAATAGTATAGCCTCAAGGTCACCTTCATGTCACAAAGGGGCATTGAAATAGCATTTTCAACACATTTGGGATAGTACTTGGCATATAATTAGCAGAGGATATCATGAGGATCAGTATAAACACTAGCTGAGGACACTCTGTAGTGTAGATTGAAGGCTGTTTTTCTACCTTGGTAATATTTAAAATATTTTCATTGATATTACTGATTTCTTTTGTTTGTATATTATCTGTCTTTCTAAATATGTACTTCCCCTTTCCTCTACTGTGCTCTATCCCATGTTACAAAGAATAAAACAGAAAAGAAATTCAATAAAATCAACTAACAAATCAATCACTGGTAAAGGGTTCGTGATCTTATTGATTTGTGTTCATTCCTTTTATATCTTGGATATTGAACAATGATTAGAGATATCTGATACATTTCCTCCCCTAGGGATGATTTCTGTTCTTATTCAAGCTTCAGTGATTTTATTTGGATAAAAGTTTTTCAATTTCATGTAACTGAAATTATGTTATCTTTTCTGATGGCTTTCCTCCCTTATTTTTGCTAAGAATTCAATCTTTAGTCATAGCTGTAATACATATACACATGTATTTTCTAATTTTTTAATGATAGGGTATTAAATATTCAGGTTGAAAATCCATTTCATGCTTTATGCTATAAGTTGTTGATTCTAAACAATTTCTGCCAAAGTGCTTTCCTTTTACCACTGGAATTCTTGACAAATAGGGATGTCCTCCTCAAGTAAATTGATATTCTTTGGTTATGGAATACTGGGTAATTGAGTTCAATTGTTCCTGTTTTGTTCTTCTTATTATTAATTTTCTTTTTGGAAACTGGGTCTCCCTGTCCTATGAGGGATAGAATTGTAAATAGCTACTCATAAGCTAGAAGCATAGTAGCTACTCATAAACCCAGTCCTCATACTGATGGACACCGAAGCTTTGACCTGCTGGCTTGGGATAGTTTACTCCTTATTTGTGAGGCAACCCTACGCTAGCTGGTACTCACCATATTGGTGTTAATTGTGGAAATCTGATTAGCTTTATCTCTACTGAAGCTCAAAACTCCTTATGTAAAGAGATTCATCAGCCTTAGTCACTCTAGTAACCGGAGTTAAACCACATGTAAACCACCATATCTGGCCGTCTGATTTTTCCTCACTTAGTTTCTTTTTACTGATTTACCAGTACCAAATAGTTTTGATTATTACTACTTTATAAAAAGTATGGGGTCTGAAAGTGCTATTCCTTCAAATAAGATTTATTATTAATTAACAGTTCGATTGGAAATTAATTTAGGTAGTGTCACCATGTTTATTATGATAGTGTGGCCCAAAAGTTCTTAACCTGAAGTTAATTAATTTGGTGTATATGTGTGTATGTGTGTCTATGTGTATATATGTATATATACATACATATATGTAATATATACACATGAGCGTGACCCAAAAGTTCTTAACCTGAAGTTCATGAATTTGGTATAATATGTATGTATAGATACACACATGTGTGTGTATATGTGTGTTTATGTGTATACACATGAGTGTGATCCAAAAGTTCTTAACTTGAAATTCATGAAATTGGTGTGTGTATGTGTGTGTGCATATCTCTCTCTATGTCTGTGTATATGTGCATATATGAATATACATACATGTATACACACATTGATAGATATATTTTAATATAATTGGCACACTTAAAAATTATTCTGAGGAGTTCATAGCTTTTACTACACTGTCAAAGGAGTCCACAACACACACATAAAAAGATTGAGAACGCTTGGTTTAGCCCAACCATTAGGAACGTATATGCTGCCAATTATTTAAATAATTATTTTTTAAAGGAATGTTTTGTTATTGCATTTAAATACATTGAGTATGTCATTAAATGAATTCCCAGACTATTTGTGCATTTGTACTTCCTTTGATTTGGATTTCTCTTTTTATTATTTCATCTGGATTATGTAATTGCTGTGTAGAAAGGGAGATGATTTTGTACATTAACTTTGCATTCTCCTATTTTACTAAAGTTATTCATGTTCTCAGTTGGTTCCTTTGCTGATTCTCTAGGGCTTTCTAAGTTAACCAACCATATTGTCGTCAGCAAATAGGAATAATTTTGTGTCCTACTTTCTAATATTTATGCTTTTAATTTCCTTCTCTGTTTGTTATTATTACTATTTTTTGAATCTAGGTTGCCCTATCTTACCCAGGCTGGAAAAGCAACAGTTTACTCATGGGCCTGATTCCACTGCTTATTGGAACAAAAGCTTTGACTTATTCTGATTCCCAGCTATTCCAATTTGCCCCTCCATAGGAAGCTTATCTACCCCATAAGCCAACTCCACTGGGCTCATTACATTGGCGTTAGATTTAGCGTGAACACCTAATGGGCATTAGGTTACTACAGCTCTCAGAACTCCTGAATTTAGTAATCCACCAGCTTCTCCCTCCTCACTAGCAAGGATTATAAGTGGATGACAATATGCCTAGCTTCTTTTACCATTTCTACTAACATTTCTTGTATATTGTCAAGAAACAGTGGAGAAAATAATCATGTTGGCTTTAGATACATATTTTTATCATATTAAAAATGGATGTATCATGCCTATATTTTTTGGCTTTTTAGTAAAAAAAAAATGTACTTTCTTGAAGGCTTTTTCTGCCTTTATTCATGTAATGATGTAGCTATGTAGTTTAGGGATGTTTTTATTTTTAATATAATTATGTGAATTATTTTTGTAATTTTGCAATTTTCATTGCTAGTATAAATCCAAGCTGCTCATATGGAATAAATATATTGCTGCATATTTTCTTGCTTGAATTTATTTTAAAATTGCATATTATTATTCATTAGTGATCGTGACTTGCTATTTGCTTTCTTTGCTTTATTCTTCTCTGGCTTAATTATTTGGAATATATTTGTCCTATAAAATGAATTTGGTAGGATATGCTCATTTTCAATTTTTGACGATAATTTGTGTAGCACAGGTATTAATTAATTGCTTTCTAAAGCAATTTGATAGTTTGATAGAAGTCACCTGTAAATCTCTCTGGACAAGGTGGTCACTCCCCACACACTCAACCCCTAGCTGTTTCTTTATCACTAAATCAATTTTTTTGAGATTTAGTTGATTAAGATCTCTCTTTTATGTTCTACTATTTTGAATATCTTATTAGTCTTGTATTTCTTTTAAATTCTCGGTTTTCATTTAATGTATAATATTATACATACTATGATTGTAAATCCACATAACACACTGTATCTCAACAGCCCCAGACCACCGGACTGTGCATATGGCAATCCACCCAAATCATCTTCATATTGTCCTCACTACTTCTGCATTGGTCTCCTACTATTTAAATTCACTCTAAGCTAGAAAGGGCTCAAAAAGTAATCATTAAGTGGTATTTGGACAGGAACCAATTGTGGTCCATCCAGAGTAAACTGGGTTTAAGGCATGGTCTTTGAGAAAGAAATCTAGCCAGTAAGCCCCAAGATAACCAGGCAGGTTTCAGCCATCAAATTTACCTTCCTTTGGGCAGAACACCTTCAAGTAGAGATATGATACCCCATTTAGAGAGAAGAGGGGAGAGAAGTGGAGAGGAGAGAAGGGGGGAGGAGAGAAAGAAAGAAGAGAAGAGTGAAGAGGAGAAGAGGAAAGAGAAGAGGAGGAGAAGGGAGGGAGAGGAGGGGAGGGGAGGAAAGGGGAGGAGAGGGGAGGAAAAGAGAAGAGATGTTATTGCCAGCTATTACAATGTAAGCTCTTTGAGGGCAAGAGTTATCTCACTTTTGTATTTGTATTCCTAGCACTAAGCACAGTATTTAGCACAATATAAGTAATTAAACAAATGTTTTTCATTCATTCATATGATTCTTAATTTTTATGATTCATATGACTCATGTTTAATTTTATCTCTTCTCTCTTGTAATTTTGTCTTATTTATTTATATCTTATTAATGTAATTTTCCCCTTTTATCTATTAACCAAATTATCTAAAAGTTTATTGACTTTGTTTTTTTCAAAGAATCAGCTTTTGGGGGTTTTTTTTCTATCAGTACCGAAATCTTTCTGTTTTCTAATTTATCTGCTTCTTACATAATTTTCAAAATGTCACCTTCTACCTATATTGGGTTTATGTTTCTTTTCTAGGTTTTAAAAATGCATACTCCATCCAGTAATATTTTCTTTCTTTCTTGATAGTGTGTATTTTAGAGATATAACTTTTCTTCTAATGATTGCTTTAGCTGTGTTCCAGTTATCGCAACATATTGTTTTGATGGTGTGATAGGACCTGGATCCTTAAAAAGACATTTCGGGGTTCCTAGCAACCCCAAACCACATCAGTTTTACAATCATTCTCTCTCACGTACCCATATTGTTTGTGACTTGTCCTTTGATCTATTCATTTAAAATTTTCTTTTTTTTATGAACATAATAAATATCAACAAATGTGAAAAAAGGAAGCTTGAATCTGTATTCCATTCAGTTTGGGGTTTATTAAGTGTGTATTAAATTTAACAAACTAGTGCCTTTATTGCTGTGTTGGATATGAACCCTTCTTGAATTTCCTTCTTCTCTCTTCTATGTATTTGCTTGTCTTCTATATGTTGCCTTTTGCTTCTCCTCTGACAAATTTTTCTCCAGGAATTGTCTTCCAATTGTTGTTTCTTTCAGAGCTTTTACTTCTTTTGAAACATTCTCTATCATGTATTCAATTTTTCCTATTCTGCTGTTTTCATTTTTTATTTTGATTCTGTCTAAACATTCTGATTTCTGATGTAAATTTATTGCTAATTTCTTCTTTTATGAACTTTTTTCTTTTGTACTGCTCGTGGAGTACCTTGACATTATTCTGTGCTCTCTTGGGAGTTTCTTTCTTCTTTCTTTCTTCAGGTAATATCAGTTCATTCCCCTTCATATTATAAAACTTGTTTGATACGTTTTGGCTTCTCCTTGAGGTTTTATGCATTCTTCCCTCTGTTTTTTATCCAGTTTTTTTTCTCTTGAAATTTGCTCTTTCCACATTCCTCTTGTATTCTCTGATACTTGCCTTTGCGTTCTTTCCTTATGCTTCTTTCCCTTTCACTACTGGACGTATTTCTGAGACAGGGCTACTGGTCTTCAACCTGTTAAGTTGGGGATATTAAGTTAATTCAAACCTGGATCCCTACCCTCTTTAAAATCACGGAGAAGAAGACTAATCATAGTTCAATTTCCAGTTCCCTTACTCTCAGGCAATAATACTTTCTCACCTAACCTAAAACTCTGACTGTACCTCAGATCTATCCATGTCCTCTGCAC
>CM053590.1:169722753-169765468 GCA_028646515.1 Pseudochirops corinnae | reverse complement strand
GGTTATTAACCTCAAAATGGAACAGGCTCTCTAGATAAGAAATATAGCTAGAGCATTCATTTAAATACCAGAAAACTGAGTCCCCAAACCAGAAAGTCAAAGCCAACACAGTAGTTATGAAGTTGGCACATGTGGTTAAAGTAGTAAACACCCACATTCTCAAGCCTTCAAAACAGGACAGGCTACCTCAGGCAAAGATCCTCCTCTCCTCATGCACGCAACTGCTCAGCATCCAGGCAGCTCGCTCCCAGCAGCTCCAGCCCGCAGTTCTTGTCCCAGACAGTCCTCAGCAGGAGTCCTTAGCAGAGATTCTGGCCGGCTCAAAGAACAAGGAGTTCGCACTGCAACCACAGCTGCTGCCTTTGCCACTGCTTCCAGTCAGCACTGCACGGAGACTAGCTTGGTTCCGGCGTCCTCTTGCTCCACCCCTTCCTGCTACGTCAGCAAGTTAAGGGGCATGGAAGATCTTCAAATCCCAGTATCGTTACAACATCTTGGAAGATCAAGCCACCTCTGTGGGGAATTCCTAAAGTCAAACTCTTGAGTCATAAGACTCCAAATTTGCTTATCTGGTTTGCAGAGTGGGTTGTTGTTGGGAATGTTGATTGGGAGCTCCGTTTTTTAAGTTTTTTGAGGTAAATTTGTGAATTTTTAATTTGGATAGAATTCTGTTTTTCTTCTCTTATCAATTCAACTATATAGGCCATCCCAAAAATCTTAGTGCAATTTTAAACTAGTAAAGCCTACTTTTCAGTTTTAATAGCTTAAAATTTAAGATTTGTTCTAACTCATCTGGGATTAATACAAGCGCTTCTTTCTGGAGAACCCATAATTTTAAATTCATAGTTTTAAACTATCAAGCTATAAAGCTTAGGATATCCTGTATATTCTAGACCTAGTTATAATTCTATTTTCTGAATTTTTGGTTTGCTGAAGGTTAGCAAAAGAAGCTGTTTGACATTTTGCAAGTCACGTGGTCTCTCATCCTTCCTTTACATACATCCTTCATGTAAATAAGATTCAGGAATCAAATCAAAGTCTCATAGTTGTCATCGATTGTCTTGGTTTTTGAAAGCTAGAGAATTAAAAAGTTTTTGTTGATATTTTCTAGCTGAACTCCCTCATTTACAGATGAGAAAACCGAGCCTTGAATGGGTAAAGTGATTTTTTTAAAGTCACTTAGCAAAAGAGCTCTAGAGACAATACTAGAATCCATGTTCCCTGGATCCCAGGGCAGGGTTTATTTAAATATATCATACAATTCTCAGGGCATCTCAGTCTACGAACTTGGCAGCTCTTTGGAATAATAATTATATTCTCTGAGATTTTGTTAGTGTAGTTTATCTAAGCAACAATGTCAAGTGCTCTAACTAGCTGACTCACAAAAGAATTTTCAAGTTGCTTAAAAGAAATAGGAGATGGTAGACTTTCCATTATGTTTTTTTTTTTAAGTTGGCGCTAGTCTCTCAGACTTGTAATCATTTGCTCTAACGCATCTGGGATTAATGCAAGTGCTTCTACTTTCTGGAGAACTCAGCCTGATTCCTCAGTCAGCCACAGCTGACCTCAAAATTACTAATGCCTAGACTTATTCAGGATTGGCCTTCCCATTAGGTCTCTGGAGACATGGATAACACGTACTTTTGTTAAGTCAAACCAGATATTCATAAAAACTAAATTGCAAGTGTAGTATTTTAATCTCCCAGGTCAAGTTTTTAAATCAATGGCAGTGTCAACAAAGCAGGAATGAGGTGACATGCTCAAGGATTCCTTTGGCATTGTAACCTCCTCACTTTAATGGGTCTGGTCTGACTCACCTCAGGCACTGTCAGGCCCTGAAGACACAGAAGCTGTAGTAGCATCTTCTGGATGACTGCCTTCCTATCTTTGCTTGCACTAATACCAGTGTATATAAATGAAAGTTTGCTTTTCAGACATTGAATAAGCAGCAAAAGCATTTCAAATAGCATTTCAAATATATTAATGACAAAGTCCTCAAGATGAACCTTTTTCAAACATGTATAGTCAAAGTCAGAGTAGGGTAAGCAAATTCACTGTGATCATACCTGGGAAAGCAGCATTCAGGCCCAGCTTTGGTAACTGCATACTGTTTTGCAAATGGAACAAATGCACATAATTTTTCTCCTCGAAAAGATGTACAAAAATGAAGATTTTGATCCAAAGTGCAATATTGGATACTTTCTAAATGGACACCCATGAGAGTTCATTTTGTAGGGGAAGTATCAAAACACCATCACACAAGGACAGAGGCATATAATGGCCATGCCCAACCGAGTATGGCAGGATCCCTTAAGTGATAGATTGCCTGCTGGGTAATGTTGACTGCAGTTTCCTTAGATAATCCTCAGATATAGGGTTAATTCATAACTTCTGACTCAACCCTTACATCTCTAGAAACACTTCTTCCTATTCAGAACCAAACGTTAAACTTCATCCTATTCTAATGAAAAACTTGAAAGTTTAATTGCTAAAATTGTCATGATAACAGCAGTAGCAGCACCATGAACAGGAATCATAACAAATCTCAATCTTCGCCTATGAGGACAAAGCATACTCTCTTTGCTCACTCCCCTGTGCCTCCACAGATACAGGAGTTAAAATAAGGAAGTTAGCATGCTTAAAGTAAAACTGCTCCCTACACACACACACACACACACACACACACACACACACACACACACACACACACCCCACTTTTGTTGTTCAGTTGTTTCAGTCATGTCCGACTCTTCATGACCCCATTTTGGGTCTTCTTGGTAAAGATATTGGAGTGGTTTGTCATTTCCTTCTCCAGCTCATTCTACAGATGAGAAATTGAGGCAAACAGGGTTAAGTGACTTGCCCAGGGTCACACAGCTAGTAAGTGTCTGAGGCCAGATTTAAACACAGCAAGATGAGTCTTTCTGACTCTAGGCCTGGCGCTCTATCCAATGTATCGCCTAGATGTCCATACTCCACAGGGTCCCTCATTAGGAAAGCAGGTGACCACCTACTGGGGTGTAATCAGCTTGATTCAAGAATCAAATGATTCCCCGTATAATTCAATGGTATGCTAGTAGAAATTTAACAATCAGCTCTCCAGAAAAATAAGGATGGCTAACATACTTTTAAATTTAATCTACCTTATTCATATTTCTCGATATTTTCTTATTTCTAGACAATCAACAAAACAATAAATCAAGTCTTGATTTATAGTATTCACAGATTTCAGAGATATAAATGCTCATGCTAATAATTTAACAACAGGCTCCCCTAAGCCAATTTGAGCTGACTCCAGCACAGCCCTGCCTTTTGGTGTTTGCCAAAGCTTGACCATCTTCAACAAAGTTGCAGAAAGTCTTGAGAACATTCCTCTCTCTGGCTGCTCCCAACTCTAACAGTCTCCCTGGTTTCACATTGTGGCCACTGTGCAAAGGAGGAGAGGACCACCCTCAGTATGTGTAACCTGAAGGCAGAAGGGTAATTTGGGTAATAACTTCCTTACTCTGGGTCTAGTCTGTTTTTATTCAACCAACCTTTCCAATTTAACTTTGCAGTCAGATGTTTCAGTGACCTGCTTCACTATCTCCTCAAGTCAGTCTCTCTAATTAGAATCTGTGTTAAGCCGCCAGGGTTAACTGCCCTTAGCCCAGTCTGAGGCCAAAGCAGGGCCATTGGGAAGTGCAGCCCAAACACTCTAGGACAACATCTGAACTGGAACATGTGCTACATTTACATTCCAGAATCTCTCTCCTCATCATTGTTTATCTGCAGCTATGAAAGGATCTTTAGACACACAATGGTGAGCCTCGTCCTCTTGCTGTGAGCATGCCCCCTATTTTGATACTGGCAGAGGGGAAACCATCTCCTTCCCCCCCCTCTGCCATCCCACCCTCTGTTTGGATCTGCCAACTTTGTGGGTGAGGAAACAAAGCTCTTGGAGAGTGAAGAGGGTCTGAAATGCCTCTTTGAAAAGTATAGATCTCTGTCTTTACTGAAATTCACCTTTAATAACAATAGTTAACATTTACATCGTGTTTCTATGTGCCAGGCACTGCGTAAAGTGCGTCCCAATCATCACCTCATTTGATCCTCACTATGCCCTGGGGTTCCATTATTAATCCCATTTTACAGATGAGGACATTGAAGCGGGCAAAGATTAAGTGACTTCCCTGGAGTCACACAACTTGGAAATGTCTAAGTCTGGATTTGACTCAGGTCTTCCTGACTTTAAGACCAGTGCTCTATCAACCAGGCTACCCATTATAAGCGATAAGCCACAATAAATTTTATAACATGCTGCTTTTTGAACTTGTGTCACTATATTTGGGGTGATTGTAATCTTTGGATCTATTAGCTATAGCAGGTCTGAGCTCTCACACAAAGACTTTTGGTGTTGACTAATAACATGCTCAATAGACTACTTAGTATTCTTTAAATGCATGTAGGAACTCATTAAGATCTATGTCACATGGATTTTGTTGAGACTCTTTAATGCAAAGAATTATAGGAAGGCACTTCAAAGAGCGGTACTTAAGTTCCCCCAGAAAACTTTCCAGAATTGGGAACATAGACAAATGTGTCAAATACAAACCAGCTGAATTGCTAAGGATAGAAAATTTCAGATGGAAACAGTGGCCATCCCATGGAATATGTGTAGTAATAGGTTTAGGGCCGAGACTCTTCCAGTGACCCATGTGCTCTGGTTAGGGCACTTCCCATGGAAAGCTCAACCTGCAGTCTGGCCACTTCCTGGGTCCCACATGCATATTGCTAAAGGACTTGGGACAGCAAACCCAATGGTCCCTCTTTATGCAATAGAGTGCTGTTCCTAAGTTGCATTGGAGACAACTGGTTACTGAAATAGGAAGATTATCCCACTAAGTAGACTTTAAAAGTAGTGATTCTGTTCCACCCAAAGGTCTGCTGGTAAATGTTTAAAAAATATATACATATCACCTTGAAGCTTAACCTGCAATATTCATGTTTTCTTCATGAGTTTCTTGAGTCTAGAACAATAAATTATACCTTGATTTGACCCATTTGCTGATTTTTGGGGTGTAAACTCTGAGTGAAAATTTAATAATTTCTCTTAAGTCAGCTCAATTTGACTCCAGCACAACACCCCCCCCCCCATTCCACTTCTTTATATAAAAGAGAAATCTTGCAGAAATTAGTGCTTGTGGGGTGAGGGTGGGGAGTGGAGATTCAGAGAAAGGTTTGATTTTTCATCAAGGGTTAGCTTCAGGAAGATTGAAATGCAGAGAAGGAAGAGCGGACAAGAGATCCATTGGGAAGTTATCAGCGCTTCAGGCCTGCACAACCTACGGCTTGCCAAAGGATTTCGGTAGGCCCATGAAAAATGTAGAGGAAAACATCCTCTAAATTTTTGCAGGCTCCCGAAATCCTTGAATGTGCAGCCCATGGGCCACAAGTTGTGCAGGCACAATGTATGCTTCCTTGAGCAAACACAAGTTTTCATAAACATGAGAGCCCAAAAGCAGAGAAAGAATATTAACCTAGATACTGATCCCCTACGCCTAATAGAGATAAGTCCTAGAACTAAAAGTAAGCCAAGCCCAGGAAAAGAGAAATATGTAGCTACCCTTTCGGCAGGACTCCTACCCCTTAAACTTGCTCCTCAGGGAACATCCCTTAGGGAAGTGCACTCCCAACCCCCACTTACGTGCTACACAAGGTGGCCCCATACAAATGTTATATACCCGTGCAACTCTCTTCTTCCTCTATAAAGCTACCTATACAAGATAAGACAAAGATTTATATTAAAGGTCTAGGTACGCTTTCAAAAGGGGCAGTTAGATGGAAAAGTGGATAAAATACCAGGCCTAAAATCAGGAAGATTCATATTCCTGAGTTCAAATCTAGCCTCAGACACTTACTAGCTCTGAGACCCTGGGAAAATAACCCTGTTTGCCTCAGTTTCCTCATCTGCAAAAATGGGCTGGAAAAGGAAATGGCCAACCACTCTAGTATCTTTGCCAAAAAAACCCCAAATGGAGACATAAAGTATCAGATACAATTGAAAAATGACTGGTACTGATTTTTTTTTAAAGAAACCTACAAAAAATGTGGATGACCTTACAAATGAAAAGCTCAGCTCTAAGAAAAGCAAATGCCTTACATGAGCTGATGCAAAGTGAAATGTACTGTGTACAAAGTAAGAGCAATATTGTAAGATGATCAGCTGTGAACAACAGCTGTTCTCAGCAACGCCATGATCCAAGAAACTCTGACGGACTTAGGAAGAGAAATGCTATCCATCCCGAGGCAAAGAGGGGATGGTGTCTGAGTACAGAATGAAGCATACTTTTTTAACTTTATTTTTCTTGAGGGTTTTTTTTTGGTCTATGTTTTCTTTCACAACATGACTAATATGGAAATCTATTTTGCAAGACTACACATGTATAACCTATATTGAATTGCTTGCCCTCTTAACGAGGGAGGTGGGAAGGGAGGAAGGGAGAGAATCTGGAACTCAAAGTTTTGAAAACAAATATTATAAATTGTTCTTTCATGGACCTGGGAAAAAATAAAGTAATAAATAAAATTTTTAAAAAGAAGAAAAAAACAAGTGCCAAAGGGTACCAATCACACCACCAATAAACCTTTATTAGGCACCTACTTTATGCCAGTCACTGTGCCAAGTGCTAGGAATAAAAAGAAGGAAAAAGTACAACCCCTGGGGAAGACAACATGTAATCAACTATACACCAATAAGTTATATACAGAATAAATAGGGAATAATCGATAGAAGGAAGGCAGTAGAATGAAGGAGGAATCAGGAAAGGCTTCCTGTAGAAATTTGGGGTTTATTTGGGGATTGGAGGAAGCCAGTAGGCAGAGATAAGAGTTGGGAGGAGCATTTCAGGCATGGGTGGCAACCCATGAAAGCCCCCAGAGTTGGGACACAGAGTGTGGCAACCAATGAAAGCCCCCAGAGTTGGGACACAGAGTGTCCTATACAAGGAACAGCAAGGAGGCTAGGTCATTGGAACAAAAAACAGGTAGTGGGAGTGTGAGATGTAAGAAGACTAGAAAGAGTCACTTAAGAGGATTTTATATTTAATTCTTGAGGTGATGGAAGCCATTGAAGCTTATTGAGTATGAGGCAGGAGCTTTCTTGGCTCTTAGAGCCTTTGATACTGATGAGCCTTCCTTGACTGATATTCAATACAATAAAATGCTTATTAGAGAGTTGTGGAAATGGAAAATCCTAGAATGTTAGAACTTGATGGGACCTTAGAAATTTGTTTCACAGATGATGTTGAAACCTATGCAAGCAGAGTCAGAACAAAACTCTGGGTGTTCTAACTTCCAGCTTAGTGATATCCAGTATGATGACCATATATATAAAATTAAAAACTGTCATTGATACACATCAAAATATTTAGTAGCAATATTTTTGTGATAGCAAAGATTTGAAACAAAGTCGATGCTCATCAATTGAGGAATAGCTAAACAAATTGTAGTACTTCATTGTAATGCAATGTTATTTCTGTGTCGTTAGAAATTACAAATGTGATGAATACAGAGAAGCGTGGAAAGAGCTATATGAACTGATGCATGATGAAGTCAAACCTCCACCCAAACCAATGTACACAACGACTACATGTTGTTCCACTCCCACTCATGTCTTCCTGTAATTCCTCCACACTGAGTCCTCCCAACATTCAAGGGGATGTTCTTTAGACCTCTTGACACTGTAAGGACACTAGTGGAGCACATCTCTCTTTTTCTTGCTCATGACCCCTCCCTTTATTTTACTAATCCATCTCTCTGGTAATCTGCCACTATTCTTGTGCTTCATTGTTAATATATCCTTTTATCCATCTTAACATATCTTTTTCATATGATTATGTTGTCTGTGGAAGCACTGCATTTCTGATTTTTGTCCTTTATCCCACTTTTCCCCAATCTCTTTTTCTTTTGTCAGAGATATTTGTCTTTGAATCGGCTGTATCCAAATTCACTGAGAGTCTTGTTACAGTAAAGATCTGAATTAAGTGAGGGGAGGTGGAATACATCTTTAATGTGGATTTCTAGCTTTGATGGTTAACCCAGTACTGCTTCAGATTCCCCAAAGCATTCTCATCTGAGCATGGCTCGTTTATCATGGTAAATATGGGATGGATTCTTCACAGGCTACCCCTTGTTTTAAATCATACAAGCTGGAATAAAAGTTTTCCTAGGACATGCACTGATATATTGAAATAATCCTTCCAAAATGTTGTCAACATTCTTCCCTCCCACAAGTCTAGACATACTCATTCAAAAAAAAGTTTGACATCATTCCACAGATGTTTTGCTTCAGCAAATACTTAAACTTTCTGAAAGGAGTGATCGACTCCAACTTCTTCCTCTTCCTCCTGGCTATATCTAAGATGAAACAAAATGATGTATATTATTTTAAAATTAACTATAGAGCTTTTAGCAAAGGGTGAGGCAGCACAGTAAATATTAACTCGTCTTTAGAGAAAAGGTGAATATTTGCACAAGGCAAGGATCAGTTTTACAAAAATGACAGAAAATGTTCTAAACCCTGAATAGCCTATAGGAATGGCTCTTAAAAACTGAGGCATATGGGATGGCTAGAGGGTGTGGTGAATAGAGTCAGGAGGACCTAGTTCAAATCTGACCTCAGACACTTAACACTTAATAGCCATGTGACCTTGGGCAAGTCACTTAACTCCAATTTTCCTGCCTTCCCCCTTCCAAAAAAAAAAAAAATCAAAACCAAAAGACTGAAGCACGCTTAGTGTAGACAAAGCAGGGGGTCTAGGTGGTGTGACTCCAGAGCCCATACGCAAGGAAGGCATGGAAATAAGGAAAGCTTTAGCTGTTATTTTTATATACTTTCATTTGATTTGCGTTTGATTCCTGGTGACTAGAAAATGTAAATCATTCTATGCTGTTTAGAAAGAAATCACAATTTTTAGATTCCTATATACATGGAATTATTGTATTGATTACTCCTGCAACAAGACTTCTACCTCTGTTACATATGATCTGTGCCCAGAATGCTCTTTCTGACCACAGCTTTATTCTCAAACCAAACCAAATGCTTTCTGTCTCTCAAGCCTCAGCTCGGGTCCTAGCTTCCTTCCCTGAAGCCAGAATTCTTCTTACAAGTTTTCTACACCTCTCAGGCACACTTAATATATTCTATTTTTTATAGTCATTTGTGTCAATATCTTATATCCTCTACTAGATTAACTTGAGGATGACATATATCTTTGTAAATTTAGGTGTCCAATAGGCTTCAATAAATGTTTGTTGAAAATATGGGATTTTATTATCTGCATCCAGAGAAAGTACCGATAAATAGAAGTATGTATAGAATAATTATATATACATGTGTGCATATATGTACATGTACAAATATACATATATATGTGTGTCTATATATACACACATATTTGTGTCTAATGGTAGCCAAATCTAAGAGGAAAGAAGAGGAAAAAAGAAAAAAAATTACACAATAACTTTATTATATATTTAAAAGGAATAGCAAGTAGTACATAATTAATTTGCATTTCACGTACAAGCAAGTTTTTATTATACAACGTCATGGAAATGCTTATTTTATTTCATAAATTAAAAATAAAATAAATAAATGTGAAAAAATACAAATTAAAAAATAAAGACAAGCCAGCAAGCTATTATTCTATAGATCTTCCTTTTCCTGCTCAGTGTCTAAAAAGAAAAATCAGCACTCAGTATCTTCACTTCTTCACTCTCTATTCAGTCCACAACCTCTTCTGATTTCATTTCTAAATCTGCTTTGCAACCTAGATCCTTCAAAGGTCATGAGTGTCCTTTGATTTGTCAAAATCCAATAGCCTTTGACTCAGTCTTTATTCTTTTCTCCCCTTAATACTATTTTTTACAAATTACATGGAAAGATGGTTTTCAACAATCATTTTTTGTAAAATTTTGAGTTCCAAATTTTTCTCCTTCCCTCCCTCCCCTTCCCCTTCCCCAAAACAGCAAGCAGTACAATATAGGTTATACACGTACAATCATGTTAAACACACCTCTACATTAGCCATGTTATGAAAGAAGAATCAGAACAAAATGAGAAAAAGACAAAAAAAAAGTGAAAATCGAATGTTTTGATATGCATTCAGACTCCATAGTTATTTCTCTGGATGCAGTTAGCATTTTTCATCACAAGTCTTTTGGAATTGTCTTGGATCATTGTATTGCTGGGAAGAGCTGTCTATCTTAGTCATCACACAGTGTTACTGTTACTGTATATAATGTTCTTCTGCTTCTGCTCACTTCACTAAGCATCAGTTCATGTAAGTGTTTCCAGGTTTTCCTAAAATCTGCTTATCATTTCCTATAGCACAATAATATTCCATTTCATTCATATACCACAAGTTGTTCAACCATTCTCCAACTGATAGGCATCCCCTCAATTTCCAATTTTTTTTTTAATATTTCCAAGTGGAAGTGATATTTTATTTAAAATTTTTTTTTGCCTTTTGTTTCTTACATCTTTTTTAAAAATTAACTTTTATGTTTATTTTTAGCTTACATCATTTATTTCCATAAGATTTTGAGTTCCAAATTTTCTCCACGTCTTTCCCCTACCCACCACCCCAAAACAGCTATCCCACTGTATACCCCCTCCCCCAATCTGCTCTCTCCTATATCCTCCCCCATCTTCCTTCTGTCTTTCTGGTAGGGCAAGATGGATCTCCATATCCCAGAGCCTGTATATCTTATTTCCCAGTTGCATGTAAATAATAATAATATTTTTTAAACATTTGATTTTAAAACTTTGAATTCCAGATTCTTTCCCTTCCTCCCTTGTCACCCACCCCCACTGGAAAGATAAGCAATGCAATATAGGTTGTACATGTGTAGATACACAAAACATTTCCATAGTGGATATATTGTGAAAGACTGACTATATTTCCCTCCATCCTATTCCCCTCCCCACTTGTTCTATTCTCTACTTTAACCCTGTCCCTTTATAAAAGTGTGTGCTTCTAACTACCCTCCCCCCAACCTGCCCTCCCCTCCATCATCCTCTGTCTCATCCCCTTCCCCCCTACTCTCCTGTAGGGCAAGATACCCAATTTAGGGTATATGTCATTCCTTCCCTAAGCCAAATTCAATGAGAGTAAGGTTGACCTATTCCCTTTTGCCTTCCTGTTCTTCCCCTCCATTGTAACAGTTATCCCTTGCCTTTTCAATACGAGATAATTTACCCCATTCTGTCTCTCCCCATCTCCTCTCATTATATTACTCTCTCATCTCTCAATTTCACCTTTTAAATATTATCCTTTCCTATTCAATTGATTCTGTACCCTCTGTCTATGTATACCTACCTGTACACATATATACACATACTCACATATGCATTCATATGCATATATACCCTCCTATATAGACATATATGTATGTATACATATTATATATACACATTTATATTCTTTTCAACTATCCTCATACTGAGAAAAGTTTCACAGGTTACAATTATTGTAAACTATGCTAAGCTCTTTTTTAGATTCTTGCTTCATCTCTTTCAGAAATTCTAGTTGAATATGTGCCTAAACTAAATTTTTCTCTGTGGCATTCCTTGTAAATGTTTTAGAGTAATTTTGTTATTCTGTATTTGTGTCTTGAGTGTCACTGCCATCAAAGTGTTCATTGTGGTGTGGTTTTTTTGTTTGTTTGCCCATTCTCCTAATCTGCTTCTTGACTTTAGGCTTGAAATGAGAACTAGTCTCTATCACGCATTCTGTAGTTGCTTTCTTGTGGTATTGAGCGTCATATTACTGTGGGATCTCAGAGACAGGCTAGGGACTTGAAAGTCTTCAGTGCTCTCTAAGCAGTCTGATCTAGGGCAAAGTTTTATTGCCGTTCCCCCTCCCCTTGTTGTGAGCTCTGAAAATTCCCAACATGAGTTTGGATTTGTGCCAGAGTAGACTGCTACTGGACTCCAGCTCTATCAGCCAGTTGGAAAGCTCTGTTGACTCAGCAGTCATACTGTAGGCTTCCTTTTGGGATTCTGGCCTTAGATATTTCCTCTACAGGTTGTGCAAGACACTGGAGTTAGGATCCTGCTTTGCACCCAGGGTCTGAGTCGTATCACTGCTGCTTCTGGCTTCTGAATGTGCTCCTTTCTCAGTTTTCCATCTGGGACTTCCCTACCTAGAATGGCATTCCCCTGTGCATGTGTCTTTCTTAGTCTACTTTGGATCTGTGACCCAGAACCAAAGAGTGGGTGATAAAACTGCCAGTTCACATCTATGCTTATTACAGTGCCCTGGTGAGAATCTGAGCGTGACCCAGTAAGCATCTTAGAACTCTTTTTGTCTTGGTGCACAGTTTCTCCCTCGGCACAAAAGTGTTCCCTGTAGCATAGTCTTCTTATTCCCCTGTTATCTGTCCCCAGAAATGCCTGTCTGTCTCCCCACGCTTAATTTGCTACACAAAGAGCTCTCTGTGACTTTTTTTCCTTAATTTCCCCATTAGGATTTGGTCTAGTGCATTTTCTAGGTCTGGTGGAGGATTTGGTAGACCAGTTTCCCATACTGCCGCCTATCACTCTGCCATATTGACTCCAATGCCCCCAGTTCTGTTTTTCCTGTAGGAATCCAGAGTGTTTGGTATCTTCCTCTCCTTTACCTTCATTCCAATTTAAGGAGACCTATAAACCCTTCCCTCCCCATAAGGCAGTGCACAATTTGATTCGCCTTGGATTCTGTCCTGCCTGAGGCAATGGCTGGGCTGGGCTCCAGCCCCTCATTTTCCAGATGAAGAAAATGAGGAATAGAAAATGGAAGTGATTTATCCAGTTACATATGTATTAGTGGAAAATCTTGGACTTGAAACAGGTTTTCCGGGTGGTATAATGGACCAGAATAATTTGTAAATGCACAAGGCTTTGAAAGAGGGACTCAACCTGGAGTCTGTGAACTTAAATACATACACACATACATATAATATACATACATATATACATATATACACATGTATACATATATTATATATATATACACAGATTTGATTACTGTTTCAATACAACTTGTTTCCTTCGGAATCTTATGTACCTTATACATTTAAAAATGTTATTCTAAGAAGGGGGCCGTAGGTCTCATCAAAATTCCAAAAGGGCTCACAATACAAAAAAAAGGTTAGGAACTCCTGGTTTAAAGGCTTAAATTACTTTATAGCTATAGCCAGAAGGTAGCAAGTACTGGAAATTTACTGTAAGGAAACAAAAGCTAATTAATCTAGTAACTAAGAATTAACTGAAGAAGAGGTATAAATTGGATAGTTATCCAGCACAAGAACAGGAAGATTTAGTGACTGAAATCATTGAAGTTATCATCTGCAATTGAAGAACGATTAAGGGAGTTTAATTTATTGCCAAAAGAAATCACTGCTCCTCAGTTTATTAGGGAGAAGAACCAGTCTACCTTAAGATAGGCCTAGACTGTGTTGAAAGCTTCAGCCCGAAGCATACATAGTATAAACATAACTTGGCTGCTGTCCCAGGTTACTGCTTCATTCATGAATCAACTGATGGACAAACATGCACACAATATTTATTTCTTTGGGGTCCATATAAACTAAATACAGTCAAAGTGAAATCAGTTACCTTCTCAAGAGGGTCTATTCTGCCACCATTCAGGTACTGAAATAATTAGCTGAGCACTTATTCTGCCTCTGAGTCACCTCTGGACCAGTCAAATGAAACTAAATGGGTCCAGCAGCTTAGAATTTCCCTTTTAAATAGGAAAAAAAAGAAAAAAGACATATAATAATGCAGTTCATCCTTCCTGCCAGGAAGAAAATTTTATTGACCCAGTTTTCCTTGCCAATCCACAGGTGGTAAAGCAAGTGACTTTTTGTGGCTCCCACAAGCACGTCATATGATTCAATAAATATTCTGCCACTTTGTCATTCACTAGGTATTTTAGCATCCCCAAAACATATCCTGGGGAGCAGACTGCATTAAGACATAGAGGACTTGCCTCAGTGTACCTGAAGGTATAGCACAATATAGTGAAAAAAAGTAATGGATTAGAATCAGAAGACCTGGGAACAAGGACTAGATTTGTGTGAACTTGGGCAAAATATTTCTTCTCTTTAAATTTCGGTTTCTTCATTTGTCAAATGAATATAGTGATATATCTCCTTAACTCAAAGGCTTGCTGTATGTATAGCAAGGACTACACATCTTTTCCTTTTTAAGCTTGAGGGTTAATTTTCTCCTTCCTCCTTGCCCTAGAAGGAATCTTTTGGGCAGTAGGCAATTTGAATAATACCTCTCAGCTGCCCAGGGAGCATTGTAATGGATTGCGAGACAACTGGAGGGAAACTGTAAGATACAGAGCAGTGAACAGGTTCTATGTCAGGGACCAGAAATTGGTGCTGGAAGTGAAAGATGCAGGAAAAAGCAATGCTTTAACAGAACTTCTGGTATGACAAGAAGGAAAATACTAGACTAAAACTTGCCCTCTCTACCTTTATCTCAAAAACATTAACAAGTGTGCTGAATGGAGTAAGAGACTAATGATCAAAAGAAATTCCCATAAGCTAATCAATGCAAAAATGAACACACACACATACCACATCAAAAGCTATAATATTAGCCACACACAGCTATATATAGAAGATGTATTGGAAAGTGGAGAGGCTGGAAGCCAGGAGTCCAATTAGGAGGCTGTTACCATGGTTCATGAACCTCTCTCCTTGAACCCTGCATTTTCTCTCCTAAAGAACACTAAATATGCCTGGATGTATCCTTTCTCTATGGCCAGTGCTCCAAGTTATGCATAACATCATAGATTTAGAGCTGGAAGTTGCCTTAAAGACTATCTTGTCCAACTTTCTCATTTTACAGATGAATAAACAGACTCAGAATGGTTAAATGACTTGACCAAGGGCACCAAGCTAGAAAAGGATAGACATAGAATTTGGACCTGGGTATCTGACTCCAGGAGGCTAAATGGCTCAGTGATAGAGCACTGGGCTTGCAGTAAGGGAGACCTGAGTTCAAATCTAGCTTCAGACACTTATTATGTGACCCTGGGCAATCACTTAACTTCTGTTTGTCTTAGAGATAGCTAGGTGGCTCAGTGGATATAGCACTGAGCCTGCAGTTGGGAAAACCTGAGTTTAAATCTGGCCTTGGCCACTTATTGGCTGTGTGAACCTGGCCAAGTCATTTTAACTTCTGTTTACCTCAATGTACTGGAAAAAGAAATGGCAAACTACCTCCAATATCTTTGTCAAAAAAAAAACCGCGGACAGTATTGGCATGCTATTATGGTCCATAGGGTCATAAAGAGTCGGATACAACTAAAAGACTGAACAACAACAACCTCTGACTCAATAGTACTTCCCATTACACCTTGTATCCCTAGCATATACCATACCACCTCTGACTATTAAACCAAAAAAAGTTTTATGCCAGCTGCAAGTAGGGTGAACAATCACTAAGAATCTTCAATTAGTCACTCCAAGCTGAGTCTCCCTTGACAACAAACAGTTTAACCAAATTTCCACCCTCAATGAAGGAGAGTTCAGAAGTTAATGTCTTATTTAGGGATAAATAACCATGACAGAAAGACTGGGAAAGTGACCAAAAGAACACTTAAAAACAGCATTGAAACACTGTGACTAGTATATATAATCACAGGATAAAACTCCAAAAAATAAGTATGCATTAACTACAACTATAACCCAAGAAAAAATGTAAAATGACCACAAACAAAACTTCTAAGCATGTCTGTAAGATCTAATAAAAGAACTGAAGGAAGAAATAAATAATGGAATGGAGAGTTTAGAATAATCTCAGCAAAGCAATGGATACTCTGAAAATTAAGAGCAGAGGTATAACACAAAATAGATAATAAATAATCATTATCTTCAATGCTACAATAAGAAATAGGGCAAAATTAAAAGGTAGCAACATTTTAAGAATGGTGCAATGTCGGTGATAAAAAACCAACTAATTTGAAAAATAGGACAGAGAGGGAAAATCAAAGAATGTTTGGGTTCCTAGAAAGCATGATAAAACAAATAGCCCCTAAAAAAAAAAAATCACTTTTCATATGATTCATTTTTCAAGGAAACTTAAAAGAAAATTGCTCAGAAGTACTGGAATTAGGAATCAGAATGAACTTTTATTGAATCCACGAGTCCCTGCAAGTAAGAAACTCCAGATATAACATATGTAAAAATGTAGCTACCAAAATGTAGAAATACCAGGTCAAGGAAGAAAACATTGTGAGCAAAAAGTAAGACAGAGAGACAACAAACAATGGGAATTCTAGTCAGGATCATACAGAACCATGTCAACTGTGAGGAAGGCAATAATAGATGGGAATATGATATAATTAGTCCTGGAAAGTTGATCATAATCCTATTGGAAAGAAATGGAGTTTTAATAGAATTAATTTTAAACACTCCTCTCGAAGTTAAAGCTTATAAGAGTCTTTGAATTGTAAATGCAATAAAATCAACTTAAGATAGTAAACAATTTTGAACTACTTCAAAGGGTTACATGATGATCATTTACTTAATTCCTAAAAGGAGAAGAGACCATATTTCCCCTTCAAAGCCCCAACATCTTTAAGGACAAATGAGAACAAAAAGAAATAATCTTTAAAGCCTCCAAACCTCAAATAAACAAAAGTTTACCTAAGGAAGGAGAGAGAAAGAGGAAGAAAGAACTCATTTCCTATACAGGATAAAAAATTTTAAATATAGAGGCATGGGAGTGGGAGTAGAGAATCTCATTCAATTCATTTTCCTATATTCTGGGCAAAGATGGGCTTAAATTTTTAAGACTAGTGGTAGAAATACAGTAAAATAAATGGAGATTGGAAAGAGACAGATGGGGGAGTAGAGGATTTGAGAGGGAGGATTGTGCCTGGAATGGAAGTCTCAAGCAAAACAAAGTACAGTAGAATATAAATTTTTTGAAGTGAGATTTTATTTTATATGCCCAGTACCTTGTACAGTGCCTTACACTTAGTATGCCTAGGAACAGGACAGGTGTTGAATTTGTGACTTCATTGGGATAAGGGTAAAAAGAAAGAAAATAGGTAAGACCCAGTACCTTCAGTCTAGGTTGAAAAAATAGGGAGAATGGAAAAGGCTATGTACTCCCAGATAACAAACTGGATTTCACATTTGCTCTTGTATCCCAATCAATCAATAAACATTTATTAAGTGGCTATGTGCTAAGCACTGGGGATACAAAAAGAGGCAAAAGACAGCCCCTGTCCTCAGGGAGCCTGCAATCTAATAGAGGAGACAGCAGGCAAACAAATATATGCAAAGTGAGCTATGATACAAGATAAATAAGAATTTTTTTGAAAGGGAGGTAGGAAAGGCACTAGAATTAGCAAAGTACCTGACACATACCAGGGACAGAGATAGTAATTTCATTGGCATAGAAGCCAATGGTGAAGAAGTTCACTGTATTAATAGCGTGTTGGCAGTTTTTTGCAAATTGTAGTCTTAGAGAGTTGCTTAGAATTCTGAGTCGAAGTGACTTGTCCAGGATAATACAGATAGTATGTGTCAGAGGCAAGACTTGAATCCAAGTGTTCCCAGCTCTGAAGAGGCTTTTCATTCACTATGCCATTAAACATACTTAATATTTAAATAAATGCTTGTTGCTTGATTGAATTGTTGCTTTCTTTTTAATTTTAAGAGGGCAAAGGGGAGAGAAGAAATATTTTTACAAGTTTTTATGTAAGGAAATATTAACTTAAGATTCCTAATCATTGAAGGGAATGGTATGAACTCATCTATGAAATGGAGGAGGGGGGCAGGATAATTGATTAGAAAATGAAACCCCCAAATTTTTTAGTTGCAAGACAAAAGACTCAAAATGTTAGGATGTATGCAGAGTCAAAATGATGGTTTGGATACACTGTAAAATGGCTCAGCAGAGCTCAAAAACTAACGTGTGGCAATCGTTAGCTCTGACAATGAAACAATAAAAATACACTTTCTGGTCCCTCTCCTCTTGAGTTCTCCTAGTTCTCTTAGTTTTAAACAAGCTAGCAGAATAATTCCTTCAAGAATCATTCTCCCATTTCCCTGAATGCCAGTAGTGCCTTCCTTCACAAAACATCTCAAATTTATCATATGTGTGTGTGTGTGTGTGTGTGTGTGTGTGTGTGTGTGTGGAGAGAGAGAATGAAAGAGAGAGAGAGAGAGAGAGAGAGAGAGAGAGAGAGAGAGAGAGAGAGAGAGAGAGAGAGAAAGAGTTCACTTTCCTGGTATCTCATCCATTAGACCATGAGCTCCCTGAGAGCAGGAAATGATTTTTTGTCTTTCTTTGTATTTCTAGCACTTAGCCCCATTTCTACCATGTGATAGGTCCTTAATAAATTATTTACTTGACTTGATTTGATCCTTCCTTCAAAGTTTAACTACTGACTCATAATATCATGAATTCTAAAATTCTACTTACTCATGATGTCATCCCAAATCCACAGTCATCTTCCCTACTGTATCCCACATTTTCTGTATCCCATATTTGACACATTTCATGTCACATTTTTCAATAGTTATTTTTTTTTATTCATATGCCCCAAATAAATTGTTGGATTCTGTAGAGCAGATACCTTACCTCTAGTAAACATTCAATTTATGTTCAATGATTGCTTCACTGGACCTTTTGTGATGAGTCCAAACAATTCACCAAATCTTCAGATGCGTCAGAACCAACTAGATCTCTTGTGATATGGCATAGAAGCATCCAAGGACCGTACATGTTGGAGCTTCCAAAAATCCTTACCACACAGGCAATAAGTCAGTAGGTTCAAGTTTATTAGCTGAAGTTTCTTTATCTGAAAGCCTCTGAAATGATTTTCACCATCTTTTTCTAACAGCTGTAATATTGATGCTAGGCCAATAGTGTTCATTCTTCTAAGGTTCAGGTTTTTCCATTTAGGCTAATGGACAAATTGAATTTGTCTTATTTATTTGGCACAACCCCCTGCCTCCTACTGCATTTGGTTTGCTGTTTTTATGCCTTAACCAACCAATTAATCTTAATTATATTCAGCTGTCTAATCTCCTGTTGGGATTTGAAGCTTTAGAGTTCAAAACGAGTGAATCTAATTTAAATTTATAACATTAAAAGTAGGAGATCCTGGAAACTAAATCCACTCAGAGTATAGGTGAAGAAAATGAAGAATACAACAAAAAGTATGAATGGGACACTTTTATCTTGATGGAAAAAGGGGAAGAAAATGAGAAGTCTTTGAAGAAAAGGAAGATTTTGAAACTGATTTTATCTGTTGTTAGATTTACTTCAAATTGAACTTAAATAGAAAATGCCATTTGGAAAGCTGAAATAGTCTGAAGTTATTAATTTACTTAAATCTGTGTAGAATGTGGAATCCAAAACAATACTTTTGAATTATAATGTCCTTAGAGAAATTATATTACAAGGTATTTTCTAAGGGTATTAGAATGTACTCTCTTGTCCAGGTTGGCTGAAAATGTATGGAAAGGGGGCTGCTTGGTGGTGCAGTGTATTGAATGCAGGCCCTCAAGTCAGGAGGTGCTAAGTTCAAATCTGGCCTCAGATATCTGTGTGACTCTCTGCAAGTCACGTAATCATGATAGCTTCCCAAAAAATGTATTGAAAAACAAGAGACCATTCTAGAGATGATCAACACTCAATATGTCACTTGTACTACCAGTAATATCAGAGCATAGACTTTGAGAGTTTGTACAGGTATTGCCATCTAGACTATAAGGAAATGGTCAAGTTTCTGGTGGCTTCTTTAACAGTATCCCTATGGCTACAAAAAGCCCCATGAACATTATAAATAAATATAACCAAAAAAAAAAGATAAATAGAGAATAAAATAAATAGAAAAAATAAATAGAGAAATGTAGATTCCTTCTCTAGAGACACTGCCATGGATAGTGGTTTGCTACAGGAAGTGTCTGTATGGGCACGTACACCTGACCAAGAATTGCTCAAGGTTAGAATGATTAGAAGGGATTCTGGTACAATCCAGATTGTTCACAACTAGTATAATCGTTTGGGAGGCTAATTATTCAGACCTTTTTGGAACATACACAGTTTTTTCAGTGCTGCTAATTTGGCATTTAACATTTCAACTCTACTTAGTTGAATCCCATCAATGTCAAGTATGAGCTTCTTTTCTAATGGCCTTCTCTTCTACTCAACCTGATCCTACCACTGCTGCTGCAACTGTAACCTCCCCCTCCTGGGAATACTGGGGCTACTGACTTCCTGGACTACCTGATTACTTTCTGGAGAACTCAGAAGGTCATCTGGATTCATTGTCAATAAATATTTGTTATGATGCATAAATTCATTAGGACGTTGTGACCTCCCTTAATATGCCTGCAATCTGATTCTAATCTTCTTCCTAGCCAGACTTTTTATGATGTTTGCTCCCAGGAAGAGCTGGCCACCCCTTCCAGAACTGAGCACTTCTAAATAGGAATGTTCTCAAGGATGTTTTGAGAACAGCTCCTTTCCCACCTATCATGTATTTAATTGGCAAAATGTCTTCTTGGTTAGAAGGAACTACTAAACAAAGGCAAGTAGTCCTAAACCATCTTTGGGAGTCTCCCCCGTGGTACGAATACGTAGCCCAGGACCTTTTTGTCAGGACTCTGGAGGTTGATCCAAGACTCCCCAGTTGTGTGACCCAGATATAGATAATTCCCCCATTCATGCTGATCAATTGTGGCAAAACAAATAAGTATTGAGATTTACTGATTATGGCATACCTATTGACACTTACTGATTGTGGCATAACTATTGAGACTTACTGATTGTGACATGATTATTGGAACTTACTGATTGTGACTTAACTATTGGGACTTACTGATTGAGACCTATATTACTGTTCACTTACTAATAGAGAGCTTTATTATTATTTTATAAATAAATATTATTTTATAAATAAATATTATTTTATAAATAAATATTATTTTATAAATAAATATATATATGTATATATATAAATATATAAAATTTGAGATTGTGTGTCATTTCTGAACTGAAACTAAATTAAGCTGCAGTAAATAAGGCTGCTTCACAACAAAAGTGTCAATAAATATTTTTCAGCATTAGCATAATTATTGAACAGCAAATCAAAATTTTAGTACCTGAATAGGAGAGAGCTAATAAAGTATTTATTTTGCAAAACTTTTGTATAAGGCCCATATATAAGAAAGAAAGTGCAAGCAAATAGACCATAAATAGGAGACTAGATTTCAAAAGAGACTAGAAGAGCAAAGAATAAGGGAGCAGTAAATTAATGTGTCTTGAAGTAGGACACCACTCATGAATCTTATGGACGTTAAAAGGTTGGATTGAGGAAACTGCATACTTGTCTGAGCATAAGTATTGTTTTGGCTCCACTGTCTACCACAGATTTAAGTAAATCAATAACTTCAGGCTATTTCAACTTTCCAAATGACATTTTCTATTTAAGTTCAATTTGAAGCAAATCTAGCAACAAAAAAAAATCAGTTTCAAAATCTTCCTTTTCTTCAGACTTCTCATTTTCTTTCCTTTTTCCCACCAAGACAAAACAGCATCCCATTCATACTTTTTGCTGTATTCTTCATGAGTATAAAAAAGAGAAAGATCTATAGATAGATAGAGACAGACAGACAGGTATGAAGAGAGAAAATAGTTTAAATTTAACTTGGAATAGCAAAGTGATTAAAATGTTCATACTCCCAGATCCCACTGCTAGGGAAACACTTCAAGGAGGTTAATGACAAAAGGAAAAATTTAATTACCAATATGCCACATATAGCAAAGTTTTTACCAACTACCAGTATACCAAAATATTTCTGGCAGCATTTTTTTTGATGGGTGCAAAGAAATGGAAACAAACTAGAAGCACATTGTCTGGGGAACAGTTAAACAATTTGTACATGAATGAGATGAAATAGTGTTCAGACATAAGAAATGATAAATGTGAAGAAGATGGGACACTTTTGAACAAGATTGATATGTGAAAAATCATAGAGACGTCTAGATTTCTAGCATGAACTCCAGTGAGTATCTGAAAATTAAATCAGAAAAACTAAAGATAACAAAAATGGAAAATAGAAGGTTCAGCACCTCTGACAAAATATGAGTAGACACCAGTAGAGGCAGGCAAGAGAGACCCAACTATGGGAGTGAGTACAAACACGTAACCATAACAGCTGGCAAAACCAGGAAGAGGAGCCACCAGGGAAACCAGCAAGAGCACTGGTAGACAGGCTAGTCTCTGGAAGAGACAGGGAAAGGAACTGAGCCAAGGAAACCAATGCAAGTTCTTTTAAACAGAACTGAGGACATTGCTCTGATCAGGGAAGCCACACTCATCACAAGTTTAAATAACTTGGGATCTGAAGTCAAATCCTGACCCTGGGCCTGTGAGAATAGAAGTAGGGATAGAACTAGTCCTATAGACCAGGGCTTCTGAAACTTTTTTTCTACTTGCAACCCTTTTTCCAACTTGTTGCATGGCCTGAGGGCATGCACAGTGCAAAGTGTACCTGCTTTATGTTCAGAACCAAGGCTGTAGTGAAGTTGTGTGATACAGCCTGGGCAAGAGCTGCCAGGAATTCCTTAGATTCATTACATATTTGATTTTGAATTAATATTCCATCATTGTACATTCAGAAACCTGTTACTGTTTCAAATTTTTCACCACCCCATATTTAAGAAGCATTGATAGACCACTATGCCCCTGCTCCTGGGAGCACTGCAATCCAAAATGCAAGACAGTAAAAAGAGAACTATGCTGGTCACCAGAGACCAATGCGATCTCAAAACACCCTACAAGTCTGGTCAGTGCCATAGCAGGAAACAAAACGTATTTTTTTATTAAGGGTTTTGCAAAGAGAAAAAGGCTGAGTCCAACTAAGAGAAGTAGCCACAGTGGATTACCAAAAGATATGTTGAGAAACCAGGGAATGAAGCAAAAGGTAAGGTCTAATACCAACCCTGCTCCCACCTGAATTAATAGTAGCTGTGATGGCTAAGCTATATAGGTGATAGATTAAGTCTATAGAGATGTTATAATTAGGTCACTCAAGAGAGCTCAAGGGGAGAGGTCCAAGCACAAAATCTTCAACCATGAATTAAGGCTGAAAATATAATTAAACAGAAGAAAACACTGAGCACAATGAAGAAATACTATGGGTCAATAGAAGCCCAAGAGGTAAACCCAGAAAAAGACAGTAAGCCCACAACAACTATAAAAACCATAAAGAAAAAAAATGGCTTGGCCATGAGGACTATAAGACTGGAGAAAATGAAACTAGAAATAATCAAATGAAATTATAAATAAAGTAAGAATTCAGGAGAAAAAAGTTGAAAGGAAAAATTAGCTCGGAAGTTAAAGTAGAAAAAGGACAACTAGTTGGCAAAATGGATAGAGCATAAGGCCTGGAGTCAGGAAGACTGAGTTTAAAACTGTCCTCAGATATTTACTAGCTCTGTGATGCTTGACAAATCACTTCATCCTGTAAAATGAGCCGGAGAAGGAAATGGCAAACCACTCCCGCATCTTTGCCAAGAAAACCCCAAATGGCGTCAAAAAGGACTAAACAACCACAACAGGCATAAAACCTTACCCAAATAAAAAAGACAGAATGAAATAAAATAGAATCAAATGACTCAAAGAGGAAACATAATAAAGTCAAAGATTTAAAAATAGAGGAAAATATCAGGTACGTATTATCCAAAATTGACTTGGAAAACAGATTGAGAACAAATCATTTCAGAATCTTAAGTACTACCTGAGTACCATAACCAGATAAAAATGTGAACACTATATTTTAAGACACCTTAAAAGAAAATCACCTAGATCTTTAAGAACCATAGGGCAAAGTGAAAATAGAAAGAATCTCCAAACTGAAAACAACCAGAGAAAGTCATAGCCAAAACCTAGAGCTTCAACATTAAAAAAAAAATGCTTCAAGTAGCCAGAAAGAAAGGGTTCAAGTATCAGAGAACTGTAGATAGGGTCATGTCAGACCTGGTAGCAACAACAACAAAAAAGAAGAAAACTTAGAATACCATATTCCAAAAAGCAAAATATAAAAGCCTTATAATCAAGAATAACTTAGCCTGCAATACTAAACATAGTCCCATAGGAGTAAAAAAGATCTTGAATAGAATAGAGGATTTTGAAGAGTTCCCAATGAGAAGTTCAAAGTAGAGTAAAAACTTTGAAATGAAAATACTGGAGTCAAGAGAAAACTAAAAAGTAAATATACTGGAATAAGTGGAGGGGCAAAATGTTAATGATGTCCTATCTTTATGTTCCAAAAGGTTGGAGGGTAGGCAAGTGTCCTTTAGAATTGTAATGTCTTCAGTGGTCACAGGAGTAAAATAAAACAGGCACAGTACTTAGGCATGAATTTGTTCTATTTTGTTGGCTTTAAGAGGAGGAAAAAAAAAGAAAGAATAAATTAGGAAAGAAATGAATGGACACTTACCACGTCACATAAATGGAGTATTTATGTAGAAGTGTATATATGTGAAAGATGTGGTTGGGTGAGTGAGTATATCTTAACCTCACCCTCATTTTAACTATATAAAGAAAAGGTTAACACAGAGAGCTTGGTATAGAAATGTGTTAAATTTAATAGATTTATATAGGGACAGGAAAAACAGGATGAAGATATAAGAATGAGAGTAGAATTGGCAAAGAAATACAAGTAAAAAAAGTTTCAACTTTGGAGAGCTGATGATAATGGGTCATCAAAGAGATAGAAAAAATATAAAAATCAAAAATCAGGGGTTGAATTTAGTCAAGAGAAGATGGTTAGAAGAGTTATATATTACTAGTGTTTATTACATTCCTTCTCTTGCTTCCCCCTTTCTTCTTTGGCAGAGGAAAAATGAAAAAGGATAAGAAAGTTATGATGGAAAGAAATATAGTACTAACAAGTCATCATGGTGAAAAGAACAGGAAGAAATCACCCATAAAATAAAGGCATATAAAGTAATGGATTAGAAAGAAGAACCCAACAATATATTGTTTAGAGGAAACACATTTAAAGCAGAAAGATCCACATAGATTTGAAAGGAAGGGGTGGAGTAATATTTATTGTATGTCATGTGATTATAAAAACTTGCATAGCAATTGTGATCTCATACAAATCATCAGGAAAAATAGACCTGGTTAAAAGAAATAAGCAGGGAAATAACACTATGCTTAAAGGAACTATAGAGATAGACATACTAAAAGCATACAATATTTGCATCAAATGGCACAGCATCTATGTATTAAGTAGAGATAAAATAGAGAAAGAGAATTATAGACAAATGTACCTAACAGATATTGATATAAAAATATTTGAATAAAATGTGTACAAAATAAAATGTATTTAAAAGATTATAAACTGTGACCAGATTGAATTATACTGGGGACACAAGGTTGTTTCAATATTCAGAAAAATATAATGAAGATAGTCCATACTAATATCAACACAAAAAAAGATTATATGAATTATGCAAAAAAGCTTTAGACAAATTAAGTACTTCTTTATCTTTAAAAAAAATTAGAAATCACAAGAATAAAGGAAAATTTTTTAATATGAAAAATAGTATCCAAAACGAAGAGTTAGCTCTATCTATTTATCTTTCCAATAAACAAGGATGTTCATTGTCACCATGACTATTAGATATAGTTCCAGAAATACTAATTATAACAATGACCAAAAAAAAAAAGAAATTAAGGAAATATGCAAAGATTTAACAGAAGTATCACTTTTAACCAATTATATGATAGTTTATTTATAGAACCCTAAACTAAAAATAACTGAAAGAATAACTTTAGTGAAGTAGCAAAATCCCTGATCTTCTGATATTATTATCAACAAAAGTCAGGAGGAGATAGAAAAAAAATTCCTTTCAAAATAATTGTGGCATGTATAAAATATCGTGGAGTCTAGCCACCAAGACACAGCAGGAATTACAGGACCACAACTACAAAATAATTTTTATGGAAATAAAGAGACCTAACTAATTAGACAGACATTAAACGTGTGATGAAGAAAAGTCCTAAGAGACAGTTTCTAGGTAATTAGTAATCAATTTATTAATTAGGCAATCTGAAAATCAGTAAATTGATGGTCAGTGATTTCTCTTGGTGACCAAAGAATCCAAGGGAGACTCTCAAATACCTAAAATCCTTTCTTAAAGGGAACTTATCTGACAAGTGAAATTCAACCCTGATTGGTGGACATTTAATAGAGAGAGCCTAAAAGTCCAGCTCCTCCTTCAGAGAATGCGGCTTAATAGGGAGACTCAGCAGCTTCAAGGCATATGAGCAGGGGAAGTTATTTCCATCTGGGCCTTTCTGGTTAGTTTTCCCCTTCATAAGCTGGGCTACACTAAACTCTAATGGAGGGGATCAAGGACAGAGAGTTTCTCCCTCAGGCAGAGGCTCACACAGGCTTGATTCTGTTTATAGCTAAACAGAAATTAGGTTTTCCAGTTGGGTGGAATCCTGTCCAATCTAGTTAACAAGCCTCTGCCTTGTAGGCTAGGAGTAATATCACTCAGTCACAGAATGACTGACCTTTTCAGGAGCTGGGTCTCAAAAGAAAAAGAAGGAAAAGGGGAGATCACAAATGAGTAATTATTAATATAATGTCATAATATTAATATATCTCAGCTGATGGTTTGGATATGCCAATAACAATAAAAATGACAAAACCAGCGACACTAATTTACTGATTCAAACTACCAAAGAATTACTTTATAGAACCAGAAAAAAATGATAATGCGATCCATCTAGGGGAACAAAAGGTCAAGAAACTCAAGAGAAATAATTGAAAAAAGCAGGAATAAATGGGGCCTGCAGTAATACTGCATCTCAAACTGTACTCCCAACAGCAGTTATCAAGATGATTTGTTGTTGGTTAAGAAAAATAGGTAAGTCAATCGGTGGCTCAGATTAGGCACACTTGCCCCAAAAGCAATCAAAGGTAGTAGAATAATGTTTGCAGAAACCAATGGTTCCAGAGAATAGGGAGAAGAACTCCATGTCCAACAAAAAGTGCTGAGTAAAAATAAATGCATTTGGGCAAGAATTAGGTTTAGACCAACATTCACACCCCTACAAAAATAAGCTCCAAATGGATACAAGGTTGTAGCTATAACTGGATCCAGGATGTTCAAGGCACAAGGCTACTCCATGTTAAAATTACTCTGTTGGTATGAATTCACTCAAAACCACAGGACACAAAGCACTACCCTTTATTAGTCAGCCAGAGGATACATTTGATTCAAAGCAAAGGCATTCAATGAAGTAGCATGTAAGAAAGGTAACTAGAAAACATTCCTCCAAAATCCTAAGGCATAGTCATGGATACATTCACATGCTAGAAGCCGTGAACACACATAGGCAACATTCAGAGACAGACTCAGAAGGAACACTTGTGCTGAGGTTGCAGGCTTAGGAAATTAGGACCAGGACATATGTGGCTGGATCTTACTAATGTAAAGTTAATGTGTGTGACCAGGACATGGGGAAAGGCATGATTCCTGCCTCTGATGCCTCAGGGTGGCCAGTGGCTTCAGATGAAGCATTGTGCTGGCCTATTGGTCACCTTGCCTCTGCCAGATGTGGTTCTGTTGGATTATTACTTTTTGCCAGATGTTATTCCACTGGACACATGCATGGTAGCTGCTGGCCACTGTTAAACACAGCTCTGCTGGGAAGTTTCTCTGTGCTTCCAGATTCTGGTTTCAGCTGGAGTCTTTGGCCGGAGTGCTATCTCTTCCTTATTTGAAGAGTATGCTTTGCCAAGCTTTCTAAATTTAAAGACCTGAGGCTTTCTATAAGCTATTTTAGAAAAGCAGTAGCTTTTTAAATCATGAAATTGTAAAAAGCACTTTGGTGGGGGTAGAAATCCTCCCAAGCTTCCCACACACACCCAACCCTTCCCGTGCTTCAGCCCCACATCATTTCTATTTAAACCCAGGTTCGAATTGGTATTTCATATTCAGCAAAAGATTTTTTGCCCCAGATACCAATCCTTTTAGAACATAGAGCAAGATCATATCCAACTCTTTATTGATCTTAAACTTAACTTTCTCTTTTGAGTCCCAATTTCCAGTCATAGGGGCTTTATTCTCTCCATCAGAGACCTCACCTTAGCATAGCATGAGCATTCCTTATGCCTTCTAATTTTAATCTCCAAGAATTAGACTATACCTAATTGTCCTCTGCTTTAAAGGCATCCCCACTCCCAATATACTTCTAGTGCTCCTGGATCCTTGGCTGTTTCTCACTTCCAAAACTTGCATTCACCCCTACACAGATACAGATGTGTAGGAGTAGAGGGTAAGAAGAAAGCAAAGATCCAATTTTCAGGGGTCAAGAAGCTAACACTCTGCCCTTCTCAGAGCTAGGAGGTACTGGGCTAGAATTAAATCTGTCTGCTCCTTTAAATACTGTTCATCTAGGGGTTATGATCGGATTCCATCTAACTTTTGATTGCTTTGTCATGTAGTGGGGGTAGGGAAATCCCATTCTCTATAGCCAAGGAATGACTCCTATCCCACCTAATACCAGTTCCACAATGAACACACATAAGAAATTGATTTATCCAAATCATTGCAAAATAGAGATCAGAGAAGGTATACATAGAGTATATATCAGACAATACAAAATGAAGGAGCTCTCCCAGTGGAAGTGAGATAACTCGGCTCAACCTAGAGTACCTGAGGGGAAAGTCCCCAAAGTCTCTAGAGTAGCAAACTGGGAATGGGGACACGATGAAGGCTGCCTGCTCCTCTCGTGTCTTCCCAGAGTCTTTTCCTTCAGCAACCTGAAGTATGGTTGGTTTCTTCCATCTTCTCTCTCAAAACAGGAAGCCAGGAGCACCCAAATGATGTGTCTCCAAAGCAGGACTGTTTGAAAACTGAAGCTCTCACCTCTCACCACCCCCACATAGACCCTGCCACAGCACAGGGCATTCATTCCATCAATAAGAAGAGAGTCTGGGGCGGCTAGGTGATACAGTGAATAGAGCACAGACCCTGGAGTCAGGTTTAGCCAAAATAGAGGGAGGCCATTCAAAACAAGGGAAAGATAATCAGTGAAGACAGAGCTTGGATTTATTTGAGCACAGCTCAGTGGTGCCCACACATGGTCTTTGGTCAAGCCTAAGGCAGCACCAGGAGTTCCACTTGCATTAGCTTTTGTTTTTTGTGCTCAGGTGATCAGGAAGCTGCCAGTCAGTTGTCTGAATCTTAGGTCTCCTGAGCCAATTAAATCTCAAGGATGGCTTTCATACCTTTTAAGCAAAAAAAAAAATTTACTTAACAGTGATATGCTGGTAATGTTTAACAACTAGCTCTCTAGGGGGAAAGTGTACATGTGACGTACTTGTAAGTTTAATACGCATTAACATTTTCTCCATCACCTTCTTACGTTCAGTCAATCAACCCAAAAAATAGAGTCCTGACTCATGGTATTTATAGATTTCCCAGACATAAATGCTTATACTGACAATTGAACAATTGCCTTATCTGAGACAGTGTGAGCTGGCTCCAGTCTATACTGTGTGGATCCTGCTAGACGTTTTTCCTATCACACCCTCTAAAATGCAGATTGGACCTTTTTCTGCATAGTTCAGAGATAAATGTTGACGGAGAATCTGAGGAGAGAAGTGAGGGAGAATCTGACTGTCAGACTGCCAGATCTACTTACAGTCATTAGATTGAAGGCTAGAATCAAGGCAATTTATACTCAGTTCTCATATGTACCTTTTGATCTGGCCTTCTTAATTATGAATGTGTGTTTTCACAGAAAGACACTGTGCTTGCCAAGTTCAGTTCTGTAATACCACTGGCTGTCCTTAAAACACATGAGCTAGGCAGAGAGACAGAAATTGAACATGATGGTATGAAGACTCCAGGCAATTCCCCAGGTAACAGTGAGCTGCATTGTTTATTATGACATAAAAGAGGGTGACATTATACAGTGTGCCATAAATCAAGAATTCATCTCCTGCCTTTGTGGGAAAGGTGCTTTTAGGAGAGGAGAAGTCACCAGAATAAGTGAGGATTTTTACCAAACTACAGCTATTAACGATGTTTTATTACTCACCAGCACATCAGCATTGGGTCTTCCGTGCATGAAGCACTCACTTTATTGAGTAATTATTGTTCTGTTACCTCACACTTGGAAAGCCTCGAATTATGGGTAAATCTAATTTGAAGCCACAAAGCAATTGTTCCTTTTCACACATATTTCCTTCTGATGACAAAAAATACTCATTAGGACACATTTTTCCCTCTTATTTTTTTCCTCTTTATCACGATGAACTCAGCATGAACAATTGACAGTCAAGACATTTAAATCATGTACTTTAGAGTAATTTCCAGAGCCATAGAGCAAGGGGCCTATGACTGAAGCAATGGAGCAAACCCCTTGCTGCCAGATGGCAGATGAAATATAATGGGCTGAAAGCCCTCAACCACAGCCAAAGCCTGAATGCAAAGAGCGTGGCCTTTGTGGCATCTGAAGTGGGAAGCAGAGTAGTTACTAGCAGTTTCTGCATTGTTTCCAGTTGCATACAAAACAAAATGCAAACTCTTCTCTCTTATTCCATTTTGCCAGAGCTATGAATGTAACTTAACAGGCCTGCTCCACATACTGGTACATCCTTTGCTGTGTGTCTCTGTGTATTTCTGGCAGCAGACAGAATTGAAAACCAGAATAATATTTCTTAAGCTGGGATGTGATGATGGTTCACTGAGAGGGGATCTTAGACCACAAACCAGTCAGACATATTTTCCCCACTCCCCAAAAACATGCAGTGTAAGAATTAGGTCATATGTTTTCTTTAACAACTGATTTGATTTCCCAAGTTATGACAAGATTGTCAGAGGCAAAATGCACTTTGCCACTGTTTTCTGTGTCAGAGAAGCACTTCAAGTGTGTGAAACTTGTTCAGCTAAAAGCTGTCTTTCACATTTCCTAATCATCTGTTAGAGAGTTTACTTGGATTCATTCAGTCATGTTTAGCCATTTTTTAAATGCCACATAAGAACTGCAGGGTAACCGCTTGAGAAAGGATGGATGGCTTTGCTCAGTTATGATCGTCAACCTAAGATGAAGACTATATCTGGCAATGCATTTATTCTCATCAGCATGATGATAAAATTTTCTTTTGCTTAAGTAGGGGCAGCTTGTATTTACTGTTACAACTATATATGGGCTGTCAGGTCACATAAAAAGAGGAAGTAACAGAAGACAGTTGCAGAAAGGAGGTTATATAATGAGATGAAGGCAATGAAAGTCTGGCATCTAACAGTAATTCCACTAATAAAGTGGAGACTCTGCTCCCACACCCAAGTCAAGCTATTTTTCTTCTTTCTTGAAACTTCACTGTATACCCTTCAGCTGTGCAACGAGTCATCAACAAGGAGAAATAAAATGCATAAAAATGGAAGGAAGAAGAAAAAATATCCCAAGCTGTCAAATTCATTGCTGGAAAATACTAGGGTTTTTTTTATAGGTAAATTTCCTAAATGGGAAAGGACCACAGATTCTTCAACCATTCAGAAATAAATATGCCATCTTGATTTTATAGTATTCACAAAAACCCTATGGTGCCATAACTCTCATCTTCACAAATGTAGGACAATGGTCATTAGAACTGCCTGAAAAATCACTCAAATGAGGAAGACATCAAAAACTAGTGAAGCAGGCATTTCGTAAGTGTAAGTTAGTAGGTTTTCAATCACTTCAGTTTCGCAATTTGACACCATTAAGGCTAATATATGGATGCCTGCTAGCAGAGCTACCATTAAGAATCTATCAGTATTTCCATTATAAACCCCATTTTTCAGGGGTTAATAACTTGGTCATAAAAATTCACTGCAGGCTGAAATTAGGTCTTGAAGGGAAAAATATCTCCTTCATCCCAATAGTAGAGTTGCCTCATATATTTCCGAGACTGGGATAGGCAGAGACTAGGAAAGATGGAGTAAGAGTAACCTTTCATCTTTGGAAAATTAACTTGGAATCCTAGTGCTGGCTGAAGTGGAGTTGCATCTGGCAGTTTAAACACTGGCCCTTTGTAGAAGTTGGTTCTTCTAACTTTACCACTAGATGCCTGGGAATTCTGGGTTTCCAGGACAGAACTAACCTTGTTTTCTATGGAAACCTACAGAATGCTAGACCCCAGCTAAGTTCCACCCTGATCTCGGCCCCAAGTCTTTGGCTCTATATCAAATCTTATTGTACAAAAACATTTACCAGAGAAACATCTTACTTTATTTTAAAATTTTTATTTATATCATTTGTTTTGAATAATCCAAGTTTCCAAAAATACCTCCCCCCACTATCTATACCAGAGAGTGATCCCTTATAATAAAAATTTAAAGAAAGAAAAGAATATTAGTTCAACAAATTAAGCCAATACATCAACCAATCTTAACATTATGTTTAAAATTATATATTGAGTCCTTCACCTCGGCAAAAAAGTGAAGGAGGTAAATTTCTACATCTCTTTATGTGGGCCAACTTGGTCATTACAATTTAATAGCATTTGTTTATTATGACTTTGTTTTTCTTTTCATTTAAATAGTTGTAATCATGCGACCAACAAGATGGAGGATATGATCTCTTCTCCAATCTTCATCACCTCTTAAGATTCTCTAAAATAGGAATTATGTGCTAAAGATGAAGCAATTTCAACTGCATCCATGATCCAGGACACCTAGAACTTTTAACAAGGCAAAACCCCAACGATCTAATAGCATAGAATTCCTAACGCACTCATCAATACTTCCCTATGACTTTCTCTGGTAAGACTAAAAAGGCTGACATGAGGACTTGTAACAGACCTCATACCTACCCCTCCTAATATCAATGAAAACCAAAAGGCAAAAGTTTGCTCTGGCTGAGTCTATAATAATCTGTGCTGAATAGTACTCAGCTAGAACACTATAGAACAGAGCGAACTGATGCAGAATGCAACAACATGCTTGGATCCATCAGACCTACATTGAACAAAGGGTTCACTATCTAGCTGGAGCTGGTTCTGACTCCCAAAAATCACTGGGAGCAGAAACTGAGGTTGGTGAAATGTAAATTTGCCTAGGGTGGGAAGAAGTTGAGACAATTTTGAGGTGTAGCCCCCTGGGAAACCACTTAAAGGGCAACATTAAAGAGGAAAGAGTTAGAAAGTGAGGTATAGGGGAATTCTTTTTTAGAAGGAAAAAATTTCAGTTAAACAATTGGTGTGTAAGCAGATAAACCAATAGGGAAAATGTTAGTAACAGAAATGAATGTGCCCTCCAAATCAGCTAAATGACTTAGATATCTTTTAATAAGTATTGTAAGACAAAGGGAAATTAATCAATAAGTAATGAGGGAGGGGATTCCCAAGAGTATGGAACTGCAGCAGGATGTTCCTCAATGGTTTAAAAGAGAAATAAGGAGGAATTTATGGCCTGTACAATAGAAATAATTGGCAGAACAGAAAACTTAATCCATGGTGACAAGCCTCATGGTGAAGAACAAAGAGAGAGAAGAACAGAGAAACAAAAGAAAGAATTATTTATTGGGAATGTAAATACACAGAAGTGAAGGATAATCTAGAAGAAGAGAAGCAAAAAGCAATAAAGTCGAAAGAAATGTGATCTCCATATAAGGAAAATATATTGATTTATAACAATGGCGTCAAATTGAAGTAGAAATGGATACCTATGAGCTGCATATTGACTTAGAAAACCACGAATAAACTTTATGCATGTTATGTTGTATTTTTATTCTTTTTTTAGGTTTCCCAACAACATTTTAATCTGGTTTGGGTTGCACTGGAAGTTTTACACAATTTGTAGCCTGCTCACTGAGTTTGACACCTGGGATCTGGAAGACAGCATGTCTAGAGACAACTTAAGGATTACAGGTTTCCAAGAAAAACAAGACGAGACAAGAAATCCAAACACCATAATGCAAGGAATAATGCAAACTGCTCAGAACAAATGAATATAGTAAACAAAGTGCCAATTAAAAGAATACATGTATTACCTTCATGAAAAGACAAAACCAAACCAAACCACAAATCAAAAAATCTCTATGCTGCAAACTCCAAGACATAAAGTGGTTAAATTGAACAATTCCAATGAAAACCAACAAATTCTGCAAGCAACCAAGAGAAAGACTTTTAAATATAAAGGAAAGGAAATTAAGATAACAAGAAAGTGTAAGAGGAGATTGGAATAATGTATTCCAAAGAGGAAAGAGCTCAAGATGCAACCAAAAGTGATATACCTTACAAACCTGGGCATAAGTATTAATGAAAAAAAAAGATGGATATTCAATAAAAAAGAGGCAATCAAAGCATTCCTAGGAAGATAACTGGACCTGAAGAAATTACTTGCTTTTCAAACACCCCAGATAACAGATATAAGAAAAGGTAAACAAATATAGCAACCAAAGCCATCAAAATAAAATACCACAGAAAACCAAATCCTATTCCTTCCTTGCTTCCCTATTTCAGTCAAGGGTGTCACCATCCTTTCAGTTGCACAGACTTGCAACTTAGGAGTCATTCTCAACTCCTCATTCACTCAACCATATCCAATCTGTTGCAAAACTTGTCAATTTCACCTTTGTAACATCCCTTAAATAGGATTTCTTCTCTCCTCTGACACTGCCACCACTCTAGCACAGTCCTCATCACCTCATGCCTAGGCTATCACAATAATCTGCTGGTTAGTTTCTTTGTCTCAAGTCTTCCCTTCCTCCTATTCAGTGATAGAATTGATCTCCCTAAATTTTATGGGTCTGACTGTGTCACCCTCTTATTTCATAAACTCCAGTGACCTCTAGGATCAAATACAAAATCCTCTGGCATTCCTATCTTATTCCATTCCTTTATAACTTGGCCTTTCTAGTCTTCTTATACTTATTTCCAGCCCCTACTCCCAACATACTAAGACATAAGCACCTTTGCTGCTATTTGCAGAAGAAACTCCACCTCCTGGTTTTTAATTTTCACTTGCTATTCTCCCTGCCTAGAATGTTCTCCCTCCTCATCTCTGCCTCCTGGCTTCTCTGGCTTCCTTCAAGACAAAACCCACTAAAATTATACCTTCTACAAATCACCTTTCCCAAACCTCTTTAATCCTACCTCCTTCTTATTGATAATTTTAGATTTACCTTGTATGTATATATGTATGTGTATGTATATATATATATATATATAAATGTATATATACAAATGTATATATACATACACACATATATAGAAAAATAGAAGATAGATATATTATTTGTGCATGGATGTTTGCAAATCATCTCCCCTATTAGAGAGTGAATCCCTTTGCTTTGCTTCTCCACAGGGCTTAGCACAATGAATGGCACATAGTAGGTATTTAATAAATGCTTATTGACTGACTAACTTTAGTAATCTCTCATCTTTCTAAATGATATGCTTGAATTACCTTTTTCTACATCCCTAATATCTATTTCTATGTATAATTAACTTTTTTCAGTTATCTGATCTTACTGTTCCTCATCTTGAATGACTTGACACCGGTACCTGAATTCTGTTTGTTCTACATTTGTGATGCTTAAGGGATTCTAGGTACACAGGTGCCCCTTCTTAGTGACCATGGGGTTCTAAGGTAGATTGACCTAAATTGTTAAGGTAAATTCTTGATTGTGCTGTGTGACCACATCTTGTATTTTAGGCTAATTAATGCCAATTTCTGATGGCTGCCTCTTATACAATTTTTAATTGCTATATTCCCTTGTCTTCAAGCTTTGTGGAAGTAGAAGGACTGTCTTTTGTCTGTAATTAGTCATCTAGGCCAAAACATTTTATTTTGCTTTTCAGTTTCTGTCGGAAAATCTAAGAGAACTTTCCCTCATTGTCTTCTGTTTTTAATCTTTGTTTTTCATCAACAATAGTTGACTGAAAGCACAAAGTACAGGCCTTTTGGGAAATTAGAATTATAGGATGTTTATCAGCAGAGTTTCTTGAAAACTTGATAAGGTACGATAAGGTACGGGAGGCAAGCCTTTGTTTGGGACTTTTACCCATGGAGGATACAGACTTACCCATTGGTACTTGTCAACCCATTCCTACTTCACAGAGTATAAATGATTGAATCTTGGTTATGGGGAGTAATTATGGTTGAATTGATTGGCTTAGGCTGTCACTAATTGACCACCACCTAAGGAATGTCTTTTTCAGGTACCATCTTGTCTCTCCCAGTGTCAATATTCCTCCAAATTGGAAAAACTGTGTTCTGAGTCAAATTGATTTTCAATTTACCAATCAACAATAACTTTTTTCCTCTTCTGATATTATGCTTGGTGCTAAAAGGTATATTAAAGAAAAATTGGGCATGGTTCCACACAAGTTTGGGGGAAAAAAGTTAAAAGGAATCTATTAGAATTATTAAGTAGAGAATTGTATGCCCCTGATTTTAAGTGCAGCAGGAGTTCATGGACTACAAAATTCCATAAGCTTGTGGTAGTCAGAAGCTTCAAAGAGGAGGTAGAATTTTAAATGGAAACTGGTTCTTTGCCTAGTGTCTGTGAATTTGTTTTTAGAAGTATTTTGTTTACTATATTTCAGTAGAATCGGTTTCTATAATAATCCTATGTATTTTATTTTTATTCATTTTAAAAACATTGCTGTGAAAAGGCATCCAGAAACTTTATCAGACTACTAATGGGGCCAATGTTTAAAACTTAAAAGTCATTAAAGAAATTCTGAAGTAGACCTTGAACAACGGGTGGGATTTGGAGAAGCAGAGTACTGTGTCCACTCTAGGCTATGAGCAAAGGCCTACATGTAGAAATTAGCATATAGTCTGCATGAGACATTAAATGGAATATTCTTACTGAAATAAATGGGTAAAACTTGGGAGGAAATAGAAATAAGATGATATAGAAAGTATAGAATTTTACTGGAGAGGGCCTTGAAAGCAAGGCACTAAAAAAAAAATGTATCTATGCAGCTTTAAATATATAAAGATTTCCTCACAATAATCTTGTGAGATAGGTATTAAGCAATTCCAAGCATTTTTTCAAGCATCTCCTATGTGCCGGGCTTTATGCTTGAGCCTGGGGATATTAAGAAAAAAATGAAATAGGCCCTCCCCTTAGGAACTTGCATTCTATCAGGGGAGATATAATATGTGCATAAAAGATGCAAATATGATCCTAAATTATCTCTAAGTAAACTGAGGCTTATTGAGGGGAAGTGATTTGCTTAAGGTCATAAAGCCAGCCAATGTGGAAGTTATTACTGTTTATAATTCATTGAGTGGCTTACATACTAGGTTGCCCAAAGTGGAAGTTTTGGATATGAAAGCAAACATCTTACCGTATGTAAAGATTGCTATTGCCATGGAGAGTAATATAGGTGAGAATGGTGGAAGTTGTCCTGCCACAGCAAAATTAGAAAGATTTGGAGGGCAGGGGTGGTCTCACATATCTGAGCATAAACCTTACATGATAAGTGAACTGAGCTGAGAAATTTTTTTTTTCTGAACTGTTATATCTGGTATTTATTTTAGTATTCAAACCTAGTAATCTGACCCCAGGCCAGGTCTCATTGGTTCCCTTGGTTTCTGATCTTAATTCTGGTCACTGACTCTCCCCAGACACAGTGGAAACCTTTGAGCCTTCAGTGTACTAGCCTAAATCCCAGTTACTGATTTTGTATTTTCAAACAGCATTTCTTGCTCCTAGATGCCCCTGAACTCCCATGGGGTGTTATCATGAAAGGCAGTAGTTGAACCAATGGAGACAGATGAGGAAGAAAAACAGGAACTGAAGGAACCTGGGTCAGAACTCTAGTGAAACTGGGTGAGAAACTGCAATCCATAGGTAAACTGAGTGCTAAAGATTACTTAAAGCTTTTAACTTTGTCTTCTTAGAAGTTCACAATCTAAGGCAGCAAATGGTAGATGATGACAAACTTGCTATCTCCCAGGCATTTCTTGAATCACCTTTGCTGACATAGGTGCTCTAACCACCGACAAGAGTCTCCAGGCCTCTGATACAGTCATACTTGAGGAGAGCATAGGTCAGGATTCAGATGTTGCTAAGTATATGGAAGGATTTCTACTTTCACTCAGGATAATATAATCTCAAAAGGCCAAGACACCTAGATTGAATCAATCAAATGTGTAAATAATATATGTGAATGTCTTCAGTCAATCTGGAAGATTCTAGGGTTTGAAAAGATTATAAAATTAGGTGTTGGATTAAAGGCTATTGATCTGACTTCAGAAACATCTCATGATTGGCTGTGAAGAGCAAGTCGCACCCTTTGGGCTAGGTTTAAAAATAATTAAGAATTTGGAATCAGCTAATCAAGCAGTAAATCATTCTAGTGATGGAAGAGTTCTAGTTTGTAGGATTACAGTTTGAGAATAGAAGGCAAGCCCCTGAGAGAGAACTGTTCTTAAGTGACTGGAAGAGAGGTTTTTCCTCTACTTTTCTTCCCTATCCTCTACTCCCATCCTGAGCAATTTTATTTCAGAGGCTTAGCTTTTACTCTTAAACTATAAACCTCTGTGGGGAAGGGGAGAAAGAAGGGAGGGACAGAGACAGAGACAGAGACGGAGAGAGACATAGAGAGAGAGAGAGAGACAGAGACAGAGAGAGAAGAAAGGAGTCTTCGTCATCAGAGATACTTGACCAGTAACAGGTAGTACCTATCCAGTTATCGATAGAGAGACTGGATCTGTAGCAGACAACATATCCAGTTATTAGCCATAGTCACCAAGGAAAGGGAAATTTAGAGAGTGTGACCCCTCATAGCAGAGAGAAATGCTGGCTACCGACTCTACAAAGTGCCATTTCCTAAAGAGTTCTCTCCAAAATGGAATGAAAAAAAGACATCTGCTAACAAGGAGTTATGAGTGACCCCTTCAGTTACCCCTCTGTCATGTGCCTTACTACCCTTATACTTTAAGTTTATGCCCACTCTCCCCTTGTATTCTTTATATATTCATGTTCCCCAGAGAATGTGCCCTAAATATTTTTGGAGAATGTTTTTGTAGCTATTATTCTTTCTATACCATCATAGCAAATGCCTTTACTCAAAAGTTAATCATCTACCTGATTGTTAGTGGGGCTCATGAGCAACAGTTCTAGAAACTAAATATTCCAAGTTAGCCCTAGAATGCTAACAGTAATAGGGACTTGATCCCCTCAATGTGAGTGGGATCTTGGGGATATAGCAGTTTTTAGTGCACCCATAATATGAAGTATTCACTGTTAATCTCTGAATATTCTGTGCCAAAGACCTCAAGTAGTCTTAAACATAGATCAATGCATAAAACATACGTAGACATGCAAGGAAAGAGAATATCAGCTTCTTTCCCATACTGAGGCTGTCTGCAGTTATCACATGTAACCCAAGTCTCTGAGGTAGTGCTCCAAAATGAAGCTGTATATTGTGGCTTTACATTTATTGTGGCTATATATATATTATAGCTGGAAGGAAGAAGAGTAGAGTCAGTGCATAAGTGTTCATGGCAAGTTTAAGGGTGGTAAGCCTCTAATCTGAGGAAAGCCATCCAGGTAACCAGACTTCCCAGAACTACATGGCTTTGGGGCCAGTATTGGAATCTACTGAACCGAAGCTGCAAGAACACCACCAGAATTAAGATAACAAACCAAGAGAGCTAGAGCTAAAAATGTCCAATTTGCTGTCAGAAAAGAGCTGCGGTAAATATTTTTGCACAAATAGATCCTTTTCCTTTTTGTTTTTTATCTCTTTTGGGGTACAGACTTAGCAGTGGTATTCCTGGGTCAAAGAGTATGCATGGTTTTGTGGTCTTTGGGGCATACTTCCAAATTGCTCTACAGAATGGTTGAATCAGTACACTACTTCAACAACAGTACATTAGTGTTACAATTTTCCCATGTCCCCTCCAACATTTGTCATTTTCATTTTCTGTCTTATTAGTCAATCTACCTCTGAATTATTTTAATTTACATTTCTCCCATCAAGAATGATTTAGAGCATTTTCTTTTTTTTGGTTGCTTGCAATATTTTCTCCTTGACCTGGGAGGTGAGCAGTGGATTCTTTCAACTTCCGTTTTACCTTCTGGTTCTAAAATATCAGAAGCTTTCCTTGAACATTTCTTGAAACATAGTCTAGGCTCCGTTTTTTGTTTGGTTTTGCTTTTTGGAGGGGGGAAGGCAGGGAAATTGGGGTTAAGTCACTTTCCCAAGGTCACACAGCTAGTAACTGAGGCTGAATTTGAACTCTGATCCTCCTGACTCCAGGGCAAGTGCTCTATTCACTGCACCACCTAGATGCCCCCAGGCTCTTTTTTTTTTTTTATCATGTCTTTCAAGTAGTCCAATAATTTTAAAATTATCTCTCCTGGATCTATTTTCCAGGTCAGTTTTCCAATGATATCTTTCACATTGTCTTCAATTTTTTCATTTGTAATTGTCTCAAAAAGTCATTAGCTTTCATTTGCTCAATTCTAATTTTTAAAGACTTGTTTCCTGACATTAGCGAGCCTCTGCACCTTCTTTTCCATTTGGTGAATTATACTTTTTAAGGAGTTCTTTTCTTCAATGAATTTTTTGTGCCTTTTTTTCTCCATTTGGCCAATTTTGGCTTTAAGGACTTCTCTTAAGTAAACTTTTGTATATATTTTTTTTCCATTTGTCCAATTCTGCTTTTCAAGGCATTCTTCCCATTAGATTTTCATACATTTTTTATATTTAGTCTATTCTGTTTTTTAAGGTGTTATTTTTATCAATGTTGTTTTGTGCTTCCTTTACCAAGCTGTTGACTCTTTTCTCATGATTTTCTTGCATCACTCTCATTGCTCTTCCCAATTTTTATTCTACCTCTCTTACTTGACATGTAAAATCTTTTTTGGGCTCTTCCATGACATAAGACCAATGCATACTTTTCTTGGAGGCTTTGGATGTAGGAGTTTTGACTGTGTTGTCTCTTCTGAGTGTGTGCTTTGATCTTCTTTGTGATCATAGTAACTTTCTGTAGTTAGAAATTTTTCCTGTTGTTTGCTCATTTTCTAGTCTTTGACTTTTAACTCTTTGCTAAAGTAGGGCTTTGCTTCCAGGATGGAGGGTACACCTGTCCCAAGCTTCAGGGGTTTTGTGCAGCAGTTTTCAGAGTTACTTCTAGGACCCTATGAATTTTTAGTCCTTCCAAAGTGGCATTCTCTAAGGCAGCAGTTCTCAACCTGTCTGTTGCGACCCCTTTGGGGGTCAAACGACCCTTTCACAGGGGTCACCTAAGACCATCAGAAAACACATATTTCTGATGGTCTTAGGAACCGAGACACTGCTCCTCTATCCATCTCCAGGCAGGTCTGCCCACAGCAGATACGCCCACATACGAGTATTAAAGGGTTGTGGCATTAGGAAGATTGAGAACCACTGCTCTAAGGAGAAGTGTTTTCTCTGGTCTGTGAGTGACCACAGGTAATCTTTTCCGTCCTGGAATTGTGATGAAGGCCTCCACTCCACTATTGGGCTATTGATCCTCCTTGCCCTGGGATCGCCACCCAGGACGACAACCTGGATCTGAGTATGGGCAAAGAAATAGTCTTGCCCTCTGTGCCAGCGAAGAGACGCTTGTAATCTCCTTGTGACCAGTTGTCTGACCCCCTTATTGTCATTCACTCCCAAGTCCTGTTCCTGGTTTGCTGGGGCCTGGGTGTGGCCTGCACCAGACTGTGATCCACTTTCACCCTGGTATGGTCTGGTATGAGTGACCATTCCTGCTGACCTTCTAAGTTGTCTTTGGCTGTAAAATCATTTCACCCCGTCATTTTGTGGGTTCTGCCACTCTAGAATTTGTTATGAGTCATTATTTAAAGGTGTTCTGAGGAATTTGGGGGAGAACTTAAGCAAGTGCCTGCCTTTTCTCTGCCATCTTGGCTCCCTGTCCATATGGTTATTGAGAGCTTGTTTGTGGACCTATCGAAAACTAACTGATCTTATCTTTTTATCATTCGTTTGTCTATTGGGAAATGGCTCTTATTCTTATATATTGGCACAAGTATCTTATATATCTTGTATGTTAGACTTTTATCAAATATGCATTTTTTCTTTTATAATTAACCATTTCCCTTCTAACTTTAGATTTTGCTTATGTAAAAATTGCCCGTTTTATGCAATAAAAACCATCTAATTTCTTAAGATTCTATCCCTTGATTGTTCATGGACTGTTCCCCTATCAACGATGGTGAAAGTAGTTCTTTCTCTGCTCCTTTAATTTGTTTATGTGACATTTTAGATGTAGATGATCTATACATTTGAAACCAAATGTGATATATAATGTGAATTGTTGTTGTAAACCTAATTTCTGCCAAATTGTTTTCTAATTTTCCCTGGATTTTCATTGAACAATAAATCCTTACCCTAGTAATTTTTGTTTATTTCTGATTCATGCATACTTAACATGTTCCATTTTTTTTTCTTTTTTTAACTGGTACTAAATAATGTTAATGATTGCTAACATGTAATATATATTGAGACCTGACATTGCTAATCCCCCTTTTAGCTTGCTTTTTTTTAAATTAAGAGATTCATGATCTTTTGTTTCTCCAGATGAATTTCATTATTTTTTTCTAGCTCTATGAGTTAAGTATTGCTATGGACCTGAAAAAAAAAAAGGAAATTAATTTATATAGGATTGGATTTT
>CM053590.1:169701130-169722253 GCA_028646515.1 Pseudochirops corinnae | reverse complement strand
TTGTTTTCTTTCTCTGCTTTGTCACTCCTTGATTTAGTTATCAAGACCATATTGTTTCATAGAAAGAATTTAGTAAGACATCCTCTTTTCCTAGCTTTAAAATAATATTTATGATACTGGAATTAATTATTCTTCAGATATCTGATAGAATTCATTTGTAAATCATCTGGTCATTTTCTTTAGGAATTCATTTATGGCTTGACAATTTCTTTTCCTTCTGTTGGGTCATTTAAGTTTATATTCTTCTGTGAATCAGCATATTTTATATTTTACAACTTCATCTTTTTCATTTACATGATCAATTTAGTTAACATGGGCAAAATAATTTTTAAAAGTTTCCTTTTCATTTATTATGCGTTCTCCTTTTTCATTTTTGATACTGGCGATTTGGTTTTCTTCTCTTTTAAAAAAAGGTCCAATTAGTTAATAGTTTATTTAATTATTATTTTCAATTTTTTTCTTTTTATTTTTGTTAATATCCTTTTCTTCTTTCAGAATTTCTATTTTGATGTTTATATGGCTTTTGAATTTTTGTTTTCTAGCTTTTTTAGTTGCATACCAAATTTTGTGTGATCTTGACTATAATTCCTTTATGCTTGAACTCTTTGCTATCTGCTAGAAGCATTTTTCTTTCGTGTGGAAGCTGGATTTTGACTATGAGTTTCCTAAGAGTTTTCAAATTTGGAATTTCTTTCAGAAACTAGCATATTGAGCTGTTTCTATTTTCCCTTTGCTTTCAGTTCAAATAGCACTGAAATGTTTTCATTAATAATTTCCTAAAGTAAAGTATCCCAATTTTGTCTTTTGTCATGGTTTTTGGGAAGTGTAAAATAACTTTCCTCAGCCTTTTCCCAGGTCAGATGTTGTTGCTGCTAATACTGCTGCCGCTACTGCTGCTATTGCTGTTACTGCTTTGAGAGTAGTTTTCTTACATTTCTTCATTTAAAAAATTATAAGTAAGAACAGTCTGGGCTTGAGGTGTTCATGGAGAGTCTCTGATCAAAGTGTTAACAGCTTCTGTCCTGTTTACCTGTACTCATGGCGGTTTCTTTTGTAGCATCACTGTTGCAATACACACAGGATTTTGACTGCCTTTTTCCACAGTCTTGGGCTAAATGAATTCATTTACAATTATTTATCTTGAGATTTATTGATCATTATTTTAAATAGTGCTTTCATGAGATCTTTGATGGAAAATATATAGGTGATCTTGGATCCTCTATCACCTCTGTGATCTCTTCCAGCTTTAAATCTGAGATCCTATGATCTTCTCACAGCCACCATTTAACTGGAAGATCTTCCAATATTCCTTGTAAAGTCCTTTTGGTTGTACTTAGTGGCAATACAGAGATAGGGGAAAGACATGACCATGACTCTGAAACATATAATTTAAGTTGTTCCATATAAGACTTTGAGTATGACTATTCAAATTAAATCCCTTAGACAGAAAAAATAGGGAGAAAAAACTGCTTGAATATCCTGGTAGTTTTTCCTTGTTAAATTTCTAAAAATTGTATTGTTTCAATTTTGAATTTAAATACCTCCTCCATGAGCATTTCCACATATACAACAGGATACTAAAGATTGTTTATTTAAAAAGTGAGCCTTCATTTTATAGTACTTGACTTTTAAAAAGTATATAATGAATTCTATATTTTATTTTCAAAACTGTCTTTCTTGTTTGTATTCTCCTCCCAGTGTCTTATTGTTCTCTTCTGTTCATTTTAAAGAATGTTTGCATGGCCCTCTTTTGGGGGGGAATTGCTATTACTAACATTCTCTCTCCCATAACCTCTCTTCCCAGATTATTAAAAATAAGAGAAAGAAAGGGGGGAAATTGAAACAAATAAATGTCAAGCACAATGATATAACAGCCTTATCAAAAGGAAAAACAAAAGGTATGCCTTCTTTATTACCTTGAATCCATAACCTCTCAAACCAGAGAAGTGAGTAACTTGCTTCAACTTAGACTCTCTGAAGACATGATAGGTGAATGAATTTTTTAGATGTCTTAAGTTGTTCAAAGTTTCTCAAGTTTCAAAGACCAACATGGTTGTTCTTTTAAAAATTGTTGTCTTAATACAGCTCACTTCATCCCACATCAGTGAGTCCTATATGGAATTCTTGAAATCATCATTTTAAAATTTCTCATAGTATAATATTATCCTCTTACATTCATATAACACCATTTCTTCCATATTTTTCTAATTTCTTGGCACTCCTTTAGTACATGTATATGTATACACATGTGTGTATACATATACATGTATGTATACATATACATGTATGTATACCTATACACCCTCATATACATACACATACATACATGCCTATATATTACATAGATTATAGTTATTTTCTTTTTTCCCTTCCTCTCTTCAGTATTAGGAAGTTTGTTTTGTTTGTAAACAAGCTTGTATCATCTTTCCTCTTAAACCTCCATCGTCCCCATTTTTTCTTTGAGTTCATTGGATTTCTACATTGAATTGCTTGTGTCATGTGTGAGTGTTCAATCTTCCTTTATATATTTCATGAATGAAATTCATCTGATGCCATCTCTCCTCATCTCTTCCTCCTTTTTTGTATATTCTCATGCATCTCAATTTTGAGAAATGGTAGGTTCTACCCCTTCTAAGCAGTTAGGTGGCACAGCGTATAGAGTGCTGAGCCTGAAGTCAGGAAGACCCAAGTTCAAATCCGACCTTAGATAGTTATTAGCTGTGTGATCCTGGGCAAGGTATTTATTCTCTGCCTGTCTCATTTCCTTAAATGTAAAATGCGGATGATATGAGCACCTACCTCCCAGAGTTGTTGGGAGGATCCAATTAGATGATAGCTGTAAAGCACTTAGTGCATTATTTAGGTAGCATTTATAATGCTAATGTACTATAATGCTACACTAATGTATTAACTTGATTTCCCTTATCTTTACCCTCTTAAGATGCTCAAAATAGAAGCAATCCACTTGTGGTTCTTTTATATTTCTTATTTAACTACCTCTCAACACCTTTTAAATATGAGGTTCTAATGGGGTTTTTGTTTCATCCTCTTCTATTAAAATTTCATTCTTAGATTGATATATGGCCCCTTCCATTTTCTCAAATAAGTATACCATTCTTTGTTTCGCTTGACTCTTGTATTTATATTTCAAAATTCTTATTTAACTCTGGCCTTTTCATTAGAAATGCTTAAAAGTCCTCTATTTCCTTAAAGATTTGTTTTTACTCTGGAGCATTATACTCATCTTTGTAGGATAAGTTGTTCTTGGTTTTAAGCCTATATATTTTGTCTCCTGGAATATTATATTCTTATATCTCCTCTAGCATATGGTAGAAGCTGCCAGATCTTGAGTGAGCTTGACTCTGGTCGCTCAGTACTTGAACCTCTTATTTCTGGATGTTTATATCATTTTATCTTTGATGTAGAAGGTCTGGGTTTTGGTTATGTCAACTAGAACCTTTTCTTTTGGTACTTCTTTCAGGAGGTTATTAGTAGATTCCTTCTGTCTTGACTTTACTCTTTTGTTCTAATAGATCTAAACAATTTTCATTTTTATTTATGATTCTTGAAATATAGTATCTAGGCTGGGCGTTTTCCTAACTCTGCTTTTTAAGGAGTCTAATGATTCTTAATTATTTCTTCTTGACCTTTTTTCTAGGTCAGTTGTTTTTTATATCAGAGTTCACATTTTATTTTTTAAATCTTTTGATTTTGTCCTAATTGTTTTTGCTGCCTTATAATCCATTTACCTGGTAAGATTTTCTGGTCCCTATTGTAAATTATTTATTCTCCTTCCCATTTTTTCTTCCAGGACTTTTATTTCATTTTTAAATTTCTTGCCTCATTTCTTCTTAGTATTCATTCAGTCCTTGCAGAAGCTCAATTTTTATTTTGATTCTCATATTGAAGCTGTTGAAGAATTACTGTTTCCTTATATTCTAGATTTTAGGGTATCTCTAAGTGTTTATTAGTTGGTGTCTTCTTTAGTTCTTGAATTTGGGCATTGTGCTGGGGCCAGCCCTGTTTGACCTCATCCTGGGTTACCATGGTTTCTGTAGGGACCTTTACTTTCTAGGGTTAGGTCCTCCTGGAGCTTTTGAAATTCATAGATCAGAATCTTCAAGCCCCTCTATAGAATTTCAGGGCAGAATATCCAGAACTTCTGAGATTTTATGCCTTCCCTTACTCTTTATACTCATGCTACACTGGTCTCTGCCAGGATGCTCCAAGGCCCCTGCCATGGGTTTCCTATCTTTGCCCTCAATCTCCCCACCCCAGCCCTCTGTCATTCTGGATTCTGGATTCTAAGACTTTCAGGCTACACTTGTCCCTTGTCCATCTCTCTTTTCATTGGGAGGTTACTGGCTTCTTTCCCTGCACAGGCTCTGTCTTTGCTGGTAGGCCCATTTCCCACTCTTCATGGACTTCTGGGTGACTTTTTACACAGTTCTATAGTAGACAAAGTCACTTGAGTTTTTGCCTGGATTTCTTGATCATTATTTGGCCTAATATGAGTGTTGGTCTTTGCTAGAGTAGGTATATGAGATCTGGGTGGTCTGCCTCTGTTCAGAGAGCTCTATTAACCAGAATCCTGTCACTTTTGTGACTTTGAGCAAGGGAAATTTAGGTCAATAACTTTTGGAATTATTTCTATAAAAGTCCCTGTAGATGTTTTTAAAAAGGGGGGAAATGTTATATAGGACTGAATGCTAGAAGATGCTTCCAGTGAGAACAGAGGAATACCCCAACCCTTTCTAGGAAAATCTCAAGTAAGAACCTGCCACTGAATCATCTGTGTACTTATGATCTGTGTACTATTATGATTATAAGAAGTCATGCTATAGCCAAACCACATGATCTTGTGATGATTGGTATGAAAAGAGTGGGATTTTTTTCCCCTTTAAACTAGCCATACCCTTAGAGTAACTTTCTACATGTCTTAATACTTTACTTAAGAATCAAGTAAAGACTCATTCGGAATGTGACACAACAAGGAAATTAATTTAAATAGGCAGGAATTATAACTATTCTATCAAGGGGTAGATTAACCTAATGATCTGTTTGCCAACCTGATTTTATCAGGAAGGATTAATAGTAAAGACTGTCTCGGGACTTAACTGTAAGAATCTTTGTGCCCAACCATCCCACTAAAGTAAATGGGAAAGAAATAAATATTGTTAGAGTCAACAGTTCCTACTTTGCATTGAAACAAGTCATCTATGAGCCAAGACTGTTTGAAGAACTACTTTCGTATCTTCATCTCCTTGCTATTTTGATACTTCTTTTAAAAATTGTACAATATGCAAAATCAAATTATCAGAGAGCTGAAAGTCATCTAGTTCAACACACTCATTTTACAGATGAGTAAAATAAGACCCACAGGGTATAAATGACTGGCCCATCATCACAGAAGTACAAAGTGGCAGGGCCAATACCAAAAATCAAGACTTTTGACTCCAATTTCAATGTTCTTAATACTACACCACGCTGTCTCTAACATGGTCTCCCTAAAGTCAGCCAGGAATTACAGCAAGTTCATGTAATTACAAACATTTAATAAAGCTTGAGAAGCAGGAAGAAAACCAGCCCTAGAGTTAAAACCTAATGTTAGCTAGGATGTGGGACCTCTTACAAATCACTTAACCTCTTAATCACTGAGGAAACTCCCTAAACTTCTAAGTTGCAAAGCTGAGTATAAGCCTGCTTTCCTTGGGAGTTTATTATTCCAATAAAATCACAAGTGTGGCAAAATAAATAGTGTTACCTATAAAAATGTTTTTTGCTTTGAATAAATACACATGAATTGAATCACATTATTGTGTTACCCTAAATTTACAGTAAAACTTTTATTATATTGACACAAGCTACAGTCACAATAAATATGGAAAGTCAGTTTTTGATTATTCAGTGACTGATTATCTAATTTGTAGGTTTTCTATATTCTTTTCTTCCCTTATTTCTCCTCTATATATACCCCTTTGGGAGACATAACTGCTCATTAATATCACCACCTGTGAGGGAGCAGGTAAAAAGAAAGGCTAGTAAGTCACATTAGTTCATTTTTATCCTTATTTATAGCTCTAGCAGTGGAAGTAATTGAACTTATTATAGAAAATGAAAATTGGCGTATCAATTGTCCTCCACTATCCTCATTGCCCATTAATATATGTAAAATTGAGACTTGCTTTGTGCATTCATAAGGAAATCACTTCATAACTGTTTAAAATTATTCCATTCAAATTATTTTCAATTAAAAGGAGATTTAACTTTTGCAAGAAAACTATGAAAAAATTTGATGTAAATTCTGGGTCATTTCCTATGTAGCCCTTGGTAGAGACATTCAAGACTAATTTTAGAGTGATTAATAGCCATTAAAGTTTAGTAGGAGAACATCATTTTACCTAGGTTTTTAATTTCCCTATTATAATAATAATGGCTGGCATTTCTATAACACTCTGGAATTCATAAACTGCATTTCTCACAATAACTCTGTGATGCTGCTCTCCAATTTGCCCAACAATTTTTACCACATTCTTTTTCCAAAATCTTAAGTCTTTACACTTGCCAGATACAAGGTTCTTATATTTATTTCCTGCTATAAATTGTATATCTACTCTGTTCCATTGATTTACCTTCCTATTTCTTACCCAGTTCCAGATAGTTTTGATAATTACTGCCTAAGATCTGGTACTGCTAAACCTCCCTCCTTTACAGTTTTTCATTGTTTCCTTTGATATTCTTGACTTTTTTTTCTTCCAAATGAATTTTGTTATTATCATGTCTAATTCAGTAAAATAATTTTTGGTAATTTAATTGGGATGGCATTGAATATATAAATTAATTAGGTAAAATTCTTTTTTTGTTATATTGACCCCACTAACCCATGGATAATTAATATTTCTCTAATTATTTAAATCCGATTTTATTTGTACAAAAAGTTTTTGTTTTGCCATTTTATTTATATAGTTCCTGGGTTTGTTTTAGCAGGTGTAATCCCAGGCATTTTATACTGTCTAGAGTAATTTTAAGTATTATATTAAATTAAAAAGGTTTAGTACAAATAAAACAAATGCAGCCAATATCAGTAGGAAAGCAGAAAATTCAGGAGGGGGTGGATTTTACGGACAGTTTCTCAGATAAAGGTCTCATATCTAAAATATATAAATATCTTTGTCAAATCTGTAAGAATACAAGTTATTCCCCAATTAACAAATGGTCAAAAGATGCGGACAGACAGTTTTTAGATAAAGAAATCAAAACAATTTATAGTCATTTGAAAAAATGCTCTAAATCATTATAGACTGGAGAAATGCAAATTAAAACAGACTTGAAATATTTCATACATACCATGCTGGATAAAATAATTAAAGGGGAAAGGAACAAATGCTGTAGGGGATGTGGAAAAATTGAGACACTAATTCATTGTTGGTAGATTTGTGAACTTATCCCATCATTTGGGAGAGCAATCTGGAATTATACCCAAAGCAATATCACCACTAGGTCTATTTGCAAAGATGAATAGGGAAAATGGAAAAGAATCTATATGTTCTAAATTATTTATACTCTTTGTGGTGACAAAGAACTAGAAATCTCAGGGATGCCCATCAATTGGGCAATGATTGAACAAGTTGTGGTATGTAATTGTGATGGAGTACTACTGTGCTATAAGAAATGATGAGCTTAATGAGCTTAGACATGGTTACACATGCATGAAGAAATGAAGAGTGAAATAAGCAAAACCAATAGAACATTGTATACAGTAAGAGTAATATTGTTTTAAGAACAACTTTGAACAAATAAGTCATTTTGACTATTGTAAATACTCAAAATAACTACAAAGAACATATGAAGGAAGACACTATCTGCAGCCAGAAAAAGAACTGATAAATAGATGCAAAGAATGGTTTTACATATATATGTACATTTATGTTAAATATATATATTACATACATATTTATATATTTTGTATAATGGTGGCCATCTCTAAGATGGGAGGAGGAAGAAAAAAGGGGGAACAAGAAATTTACATGTTAACTTTATTATATATTTAAAAGGAATAGCAAATCTACATAATAGATTTGCCATTTCATGTGCAATCACCTTTTTTTATTATACTATGATAGTAATATACATTAAGTATATAATATTTAATTTTTATTATTTTTATTATTATTAAATAAATTTAAATATATAAAAATAAATAAATAAAATACTATATTAATATACATTAAAATCTAAATAAATAAAAATTAAAAACAATAACTCTATGAGGTATATAGTATGCAATAAATATCCTTATTTTGCAGTGCAGAGACCTACGGCTATGAGATGTAAAGTAACTTGCCTAAGGTCACATGGCTAGTTAATTATCATATTCATGATTCAAAACCAGGTTCCAGTTCTCTGGCTCTAAATATTTTAAACAGCTTTAAATTGTTGTTGTTTTTTTTAAATTTCACCCAGACTTGCAATCTCTATGTGATCCTTGACTCTTCACTTTCTTTTCTCCACAATGGTCGTCTTATTCTTTCCACTTCCATAACATAATATATATTCTTTCCTCTGACACTGCCATGACCACAGGCCAAGCCTTCATCATCTCCTGCCTAGACTACCACAATAGTCTACTGGCTGGTCTCCTTGCCTCAAATCACTTCCTACTCTTGGCCCCCATCCACTCGGTTGTCAATAGACCTCCCTAAAATACAGGTGTGCTATATTACCCTCCTATTCAATCAACTCCAGTGGTTCCCTATTGTCTCCAGGATCGAACATAAAATCCTTCATTTGGTTTTTAAAGCCTTTCATAATCTGAGACTTTTCTCTTCCTAGTCTTCTCACATCTTGCTTTCTCCCACACCATACCCCATGTACGTTTTAATCCAGTGACACCGACCACTTTGCTATCCCGTGGTCAAGATTCGCTCTCTCTCAACTCTATGAATTTTCACTGGCTGTCCTCCATGCCTGGAATTCTCTACCTCATCCACTTGGCTTCCCAGATTCCTTTAAGTTACAGCTAAAACTTCATCTTCTACAAGAAGTGCTTCCCAGTCCTCCTTAATTTTAGTTTGAGACTATCTCAAAAATTATCCTGTATATATCTTGTTTATCCATAGTTTTCACATTGTTTCTCCCATTAGATTTGAGATTTTCATTTGTTTGCCTCTCTGTAGATCCTCAGTGCTTAGTACAATGTCTGATGCATGACTCATGCTAAATAAATATTTGTTGATTTACTGATAGTCATAAAAATCTGATTTTTTTGGCTTGTCTACTTATCTATCATGTCCATCATTTCTTAAAGCATAACATTTCATTACACCAATATACCATAATTTATCCAACCATTCTTTAACTGATGAATACTCCTCCAAGTTTCCAGAGAAACTTGTTTAATTTTTTTCTCTTCCAGTTAATTATTTCTCTCCTAATTTTTAAATATACTGATTCTGTGTTTCAAAAATTGTTTCAATTTTATGTGATCAAAATTATCTACTTCACCCCTTTTGTCCTTTCTATTCCTTTATCAATCATGAAATCTTATCCCTGTCCATAATGGTCTCTGCTCCTCTAATTTATCATATGACCTTTTACATCTAGGTCATTTAAGCCATTGGAACATATCATGTTATGTTTACTGAGCTATTGTTCAAAATCTAATTTCTGTAAGACAGCTTTTTCAGTTTTCTCAATATTTTTTGTTAACTAGTGAATCCTTATACTAATATTTGAGATCTTCAGGTTTATTGAACATTATAATATTACTTCAATTTGTTTCTGTATCTTATATATCTAATTACTTCCCATTGATTCACATCTCTATTTTTTAATCAGTACCAAATAATAGTAATGAATACTGCTTTTAAAGCTTATCACTATTAGTTTAACATCTCTATTTTACATTGCTATTTTCCTAGTTTCTCTAACAAGTTGTTGCTAAGTCAAAAAAAAATGTGGATAACCCAAATGCATGATTAGTTTGCATGTATTTTATTTGATCAAAGACTGTACAATGAAGGTAATTGTCACCTCCACAGAGAACATGAAAGAAATTCTCTTTCTAAATCACTGGGAGCTTCTCCTGCTGGGGCTTTAAATGAACCAAAGAGATTTTTTTATTGATCACATAATGTTGAATTACAAAAATTGCAAATCAAAAATGAATCTGGACTTTTCTTGGATTCCCCTGGGCAAAGAATGAATTAAACTAGCCACTGAGTGATGGAGGTTTAGTAAGGAGAAGTTTTCTCTCTAAGTCCTTTTGAGGCAGCTGGCCTGGGGCAACTCTTTAACATTATTTTCTCCCTGGAAAGGTTCAAAGTAATTTCCCTTTCCCCCTCTGATGGATGGATTGATGGTACTGACTAAGTGAAAAATCAGCCTACCAGGATACCAGAAGGAAAGAGCTGGAAAGAGTGGCTCCACACTCCCTCATAAAGGTGGGAGTTATCCAAGAAAGAGTACTTGGTTTTCTTGCTAAAACCCCCAGTCATTTTATACCAATATGTCTATGTCACCCATTTCCTACTTCTTCCTTTTTCCTCATGGCCAAATATCCAAAGCTGGTCTACAATGTTTCCTCAGCCTCTTCCTGCATTGGGTAATTTAGCATTCGTGTCTACCTACATTCCTGTCCTGGGTAGGCCCTTAGGAATTGAAGGGAGGCAGAGAGTTAACGTTGCCCCTAGCTTTGTTCCAGTATCCTTTACGTCATTCAGGACCACTACACCATAGTCCACTGCTTCTGTTCCTCCCTTTTCTCTCTTCCTTTCCTTCTCTGGCTGGGTTAAACTGCCATTTATTATGAAGGAGGTTGGAAGTTTTGTAGGCTTTGGAGTCTTTCTTTGTCTGCTTGTTTTTTCCTGTATGGGAAGCTAGGTCAGCCTCATGGGAGTGATTATGGACCTTATTTAGGAAGGTTTGCAACATTCCAGGCCTTTATGTCATTCCACAAACAAGGCGATAATAACAACAAAGATTATTATTATAATAACATAGTGCTTCAATGTTGATTTTATATATATTATCCTCATTTTAATTTTATATTTATTTGAGGAAACAGAGGCAAACAGGTTAAATGACTAACCTAGGGTCACACAGCTAGAAAATCCCTGAGATAGGATTTGAACTTAAGATCTTTTTGATCTCAAGTCCAGCAATAGATTCACCGTGCCACCTAGCTGCCTAAGTGATCTGGCTGATTTCACTATTTATAGGGAATCATTTTTCTATTGGGATTCTGTGCTGGGTATCGTCCTTGACAATGGCTAACATTTTGTACAAGTCTCCTTGTTATATGGATGCAAGTTGGATACTATTGAAAAACGACTGGACATCCCCTTGTTCCATGCTTCACTTGACAGTCAGTTATCTATGCTATTGCATTTTTCAAGAAATGCTATGTGATTTTGACATAAACATGGGTGACAGTTTGCTGGAAGTGAATCTTTAAAGTGGCATTTTGTTCTTCCTAATCAAATACTTCATAACACTCAATAAGTTATAAGCAGAGTGGGATCTTATTTTTTCTGAAATGTTTAATTATATGACTGTAAAGATGTGGTGTGTTATTTCATTTAGTAAATTCTGTCTTTTACCTTCTAGCTTTATTAAATATTTTCTTAATATGTATTGATTATTCTTAAAAAGAATCTGTCCATTTATTTTTTGTGCATCTTTTCTTTTGGTCTATTTCTTCTTTCATAACATGACAAGTATGAGAATATGTATTACGTGATTGAAAATGTATAACCTACATCAAATTGCTTACAGTCTTGGGAGGGGGTGGTGAGCGAGGGAGGGAAAAAATTTGGACCTCAAAAAAATTTTTTTAATGAATGTTAAAAACTATCTTTACAGTAACTGGAAAAATAAAATGCTATTTTAAAAATTGTAGAGATTGGGAATTAAACATGGATCAGTAGTTACTGCTGATTTTTTTTATATTCAAAGACTGGTGTTCCTGAAAATGTTTTTGGGGTAGACTTGTGTCTGGGTAAACAGACACAAAAATAAAAAACAGACACAAAAAAAAAATAAGTGCTCTCCTCCTATACTAGAAGGCTTTAGAAAAAAGAGTGAATTCATTGTAGAAAAAAAAAAGTCCTGAAAAGAATGTTGTGAAGGTAGAAACGACAAGAATTATCAATAGATTGTATATGTGGCCTGCGTATAAATGAGGAATTGACAGTGACTGATATTTCAAGTCAGAATGACTATGAGGATGGTCATTCCTTCTATAGTAATAGGGAAGTTTGGAAGGGGAAGGATTTGGAGGGTAAATAATGAGTTGTTTTGGATGTATTAAATTTTAAATATCTATGGAACATGTAGTTCTAGATTTTCAGTAGGCAGTTATTGATGTGAGGCTGGAGGTCTGGAGAGAAGTTAGAGCTGGATAAATAGATCTGAGAATTTTCTGCATAAAGATGACAATTGGATCCATAGTAGTTGATGGGATCAATGAATAAAGTGTAGGAGAAGAGGAGACAGCCAAGGACAAATCCAGAAAAAATTGTTACATTTGAAAAATAATTTATGCAGTTATTGTAGCAAAGAGTTATATTTTCCTAGAGACAAAAAAAAGCGACAGTTAGTATCAGCTATGGCCCATCAGTCCTGATGAACACAGGCATTCATCTTGAAAAAGTGACAGCTCTCTACAACCCTTGGATAAACAATATCTTCTCTGATACTCTAACTCTGTAGACTTCTCTCTGATTTCATCAAATCCCAGGAGTTAATCCACACAGCTTTGGGATTCCTCCCTGGGACTGAGTTGTCTTGACTGATAGGTGAGTGAAACCTTACCTAACTCACTGCATCTGCCAAGCCACAGACTTTGTTTCATATCCCACTCATCTATTCAGAAGAAATACATGATCAAGGTCTCTTGCCACCTGCCCTGCCACATTTTCCATTGCCTTTGTTTGTTTGTTTTTTTGTCCTAGAGGGAACTTGGTAGTATAATGGACAGATTGCTGTCCATTGGAATTGAAATTGGGAAAACATGGGTTTAAATTCCATTTCAGACACTTGCTAGATCCATGAACCTAGGCAAATCATGTAACTGCCTGCCTCAGTTTGCTCAGTTTGTAAAATGGAGATAATAATAGCACTCCCAGGACTATTGTGAGGATAAAGTGAGATGACATTTGTAAAGAACCCTTGCAAATCTTAAAGTACTATATAAATGCTAATTGTTGTTGTTGTTGTTACTCTAGAAATTAATTAAATAAAAAATACCGTCAGTACTGGACAAGGTGGGACAATCTATTGGCCCATGACTTTACTGACAAATGTTTGGAGCAAAACATTATTTTTTGTCACTCTTCAGTTACATGTACTATATCCCCTCATTACAATGTAAGCTTCCTGAGGGCAGGGACTATCTCAGTACAGTAGTATACTATTTCAGTATAGTAGATGCTTAATAAATGCTTGTGGATTAATTAATTAATTGATAATCTCCTGTGATTCCTTGACCCTGTCAAGTTTTTTTTGGTTTTTTTTTTTTGCTTGGTTCGATATTCTTGGGATATTGCCTTTGGATTCCCCTTTCCTCACAATAGCTTAAATCTTTTTTTTTTTTTTTTTTTTTTGCTTTTTGGAGAGGGGAAGGCAGGGCAATTGGGGTTAAGTGATTTGTCCAAGGTCACACACTATAGCTTAAATCTTGCAAAAGATTCTGACTTGACCTTGGCAATGTCCTGATGTGGCTTCCTGTTTGGCCCCTTTCACTCATGCTTCCCATATCCATTGCCTTTCTAAGTAATCTCCTGGCCCCGTATTGGGAATATGCCAGGTAAGCAGTCAGGGAAGTATGTCACGATGACTTTGATTCAATTAAGTACAAATTTGGGGTATTTTAGTTATCCATGTCTAGAAAAAGTCTGACCAGTTGGTCCACACAATCATAAATCAGGATTAACAATTCAGGTGTTAGCTACCTGAATTGAAGATATAGTATAAGGGAGGAAATAATCAACCCGTTTAGGTCTAGCTTTAGAAATCCAGATTATAAAATGAAACATCATGGTGCTCCTCATTTGCTCCGTGTCTCTATATCCATTCTACCTGAATAATCTGAACCTCTTTGAGATCAGATAAGTCCTTCCCCTACCTCAACCCCTCTTCTACACATACTCAGGTGGCCTCGGACAGTGCTTTGCTATTGATGAATGCTGACTTCTTGCGTTAAAATTGAAATTGCAGGAAACTTTGTTGTGTGTCTTTAGCAAGAGTATAACAATGCTCAAGTTATACAGGACATGGGCCCTAGTGGGGAAATGTTCAGGACACTGTCTATGCACATTTGACTGCTACCTTCGTTCACATCATATTCTACTCATGAAAAGTACAGGGGTCATGGGGTTACCCAGAGCCTTTTGGGTGCTCAATGCTGCTATGTAAAGTGGAAGACACATTTTCTTCTTTGAACTGAAACCCTTCAGGAAATTCCATCTGTATCTTTATTATAGATCAAGATCCCACTGCAGTGGAGAAAACCAGACTCACTGTCTTTTCATATAGTCTTTGATTAATGTCCATAGCTATTTGTCCCATTTATTGCTAAATTAGTGACTTTCACAAGGACTCTAGCCTGAGAAGTCAACAGATGGCGAGGGATGCCCACCTGCTATTTAGACGCAGCATGAGACATGTTAATTGGCTTCTCTCAGGATTCTCACTTGGGCAGAAGGAGCCATAATGACCATTTATGTGTGTTTTCAAAAATCCCCTTTTGGCTCTTGGTTCAGCTATCAAATGGTTGACTAGACAGTGAAATCCTGTGATGCTTTCTTCACTGAGAAAAAAAGTGACCAGACATTTACATAAAGAAACAGCACAATAGATTGTCATAGTGTCATGTCTCTAATGAAATGAATGACATGAGGCTTGATGATACTAGTAAGTATGGCAGCTAGTCAAATTAATCTAGTATATAGCAAAGAGAACTCAAAAAGAAACAAAAAAACCCTGAGATTTTAGTCTCAACTACACCATTTACAAACTGTGTAATCTTGGGCAAACCACTTGGGCTCTGAGCCTCAGTTTCCTCACCTAAAAAGTAGGGATAATAAACTGCCCTGTCTCACAGTATGTTTGGATGGAAAGACATTGTGGTATGGTTGGTGAAAATGTCAGATTAGGAGACAGAGGATCTGGTCTCAAATTATTCCCTTGCTACTTACTACCTGTATGACCTTGAGCAAGGAATTTTACCTCTTTGGATCTCAGTTTCCTAATCTGTCAGATAAGCATTTTGAAATAAATCATCTTTAAAGTCTCTTACAAATTATAAATCTTAAGATGCTATAATCTTGTGATACTATATACTGAAAACACTTTGAAGACTGTAAAGTGCTGGGTGAAGGTCAGATATTAGTGAAATATGTGAGGTAAGGGTCTACTTTGAATAAACCAATAAGCATTTATTGAATGAGCAGTATGTGCCCAACACAGATCTAGACAGTGGAGACAAGAAGGCAAAAATGAAACATTTCCTGTTCTCAAAGAACTTACATAATATGTCCCCAATTCTGTACTAGATGCCCTGGGAGATACTAAGGAAGGACAATCCAGTTCACATTCTTACTATCTTTTAGTAGAGTTGATGAGACTAAGACAGGTAAAAGAAAGAACAATAAGACTTAATGTAAGCAAATGCTACAGTGGAGTAAGGGATAGATTCATGGAGGAGTTAGGACTAGAAATAGTCTTTGAACGATATAGACAGACAGACAGATAGATAGATAGACAGACAGACATATAGATAGATAGATAGATAGATAGATAGATAGATAGATAGATAGATAGATAGACAGACAGACATATAGATAGATAGATAGATAGATAGATAGATAGATAGATAGATAGATAGATAGACAGACAGACAGACAGAAGCCCAAGTGTGCCTTAGCACCACCAGGGGAATCTGCAGACACCAGCACTGCCTGCCACAAGCTGCTGAGCCTGCCTGAGCTGTAGCCCAAGGGCACAGAGGTGGAAACTGAAGTAGCCATACCACCCCTCTCCCACAGATCACTCTGTGAGCCCCAGGGCAAGTCAGGGGAAACACTGAGAGTCCTAGCCTTGGTCTCAGTCTAGACATCCAGAGGCTATAGCACACAAAGTCAACAACCAGGCCCCTATCTCCCATCCTGAGAAGCCCAGTCAGGAAATAAGCAATCACAATGGGTAAGAAGGAAGCTGAAAAATCAAAAGCAAGAAAAACAAACCGATCTTATTATAGCAAGCAAGAACAACCAAATACAGAGGACAACATGGACTCTATACTCACACCTAAGACCACAGAATGAAATATTAATTGATCTCAAGCCCAAAAATAAAAATTCTTGGAGGAGCTCAGGAAAAATTTTAAAAGCCAAATTAGAGAGGTAGAAAATAAATTTAAATCTACAATGACCAAATTGAAAAAAAAATCTTATTGAAGAAAACAAATCCTTAAAAAGTAAAATTTGTGAACTGGCTTGGGAGGTTAAAAATCTAACTGGTGAAAATACCTCCCTAAAAATGAAAACTGAACATATGGAAAAAGAGCTTCAAAAACTAACCAAGGAAAATAATACACTAAAAAATAGAATCAGTAAAATTGAAGTTAAGGACTCTATGATGCATCAAGAGTCAGTCAAACAAAACATAAAGATTGAAAAATTACAAGAAAGTGTAAAATAACTCACTGGAAAAACAACTGACCTGGAGAACAGATCCAGGAAAGATAACCTAAGAATTATTGGTCTACTGGAGAGCCATGATGAAAAAAAGCAGCCTGGACAACATCCTCCAAGAAATTGTCAAAGAAAACTGTCCTGAGGTCCTAGAATCAGAGGGTAAAATAGTTATTGAAAATTTCACCAGACTCCTCCTGAAAGAGATCCCAAATTGAAAACTCCAAGAAACATAGTAGCCAAATTCCAGAATTACAAGGTCAAGGAGAAAATACTGCAAGCAGCCAGAAAGAAACAATTCAAATATCATGGAACTGCAGTCAGGATTACACAAGACCTAGCAGCTTCTACATTAAAAGACTGGAGGGATTGGAATTTAACATTTTATAGGGCAAAAGAGCTAGTACTGCAACCAAGCATCAATTACCTGGCAAAACTGAGCATAATCTTTCAGTCAAGGAGATGGTCTTTTAATGAAATAAGGGACTTCCAGACTTTCCTGGTGAAAAAGCCAGAGCTCAATGGAAAATTTGATCTCCAATTACAAGACTCAAGAAAGACATAAAAAGGTAAACAGGAAAAACACACACTCATACACACATACGCACACACATGCACACACGTGCACATAACTTGGGAGTCAGTAAGAGTGAACTGTTTACATGCCTATATGAGAAGCTGATACCTGTCAATAATGAAATTTATATAATTATTGCAACATTTAAAAGGAATACACATAGATAGAGGGTGTGGGTATAAATGAACTAATCTAATGATAAAAAAAAAACCTTGTTAAGGGGTATAAAGGGACTGTAATGGGAGAAAAGTAAAGGATGAGACAGAAAAATGTAAATTACACCACACAAAGAGGCATAAAAACATACTATAGTAGAGTGGAAGGAGGGAGGGAGATGAACATTATATGAACTTTATTCTCATTGGTTCTGGTTCAAAGAGGGATCAACATAATCAGTTAATTTTAGGATTCTATTGTGAAAAGACACAAAAACTCATTATAATAGAAGGAAAGGAGAGAGGGAGAGGAACACTGTATGAAATTTATTCTCATTGATTTGGGTTCAAGGAGGGAATAACATACTCCATTAAGAATAAAAATCCATTGTACCCTACAAGCAATAGGAGGGGTAATGAGGGCTGAAAAGGGGGGAAGGGGTTAGAAGGGTGAGAAATAGTAGTAACGGGAAAGGGTAGGTAAAGAGGGAGAGCAGAGGGAGGGAATACTGAGGGAAGCAGTGGTCAAAAGGAAAACTCTTAAGGAGGGGAAGGGAGAAGGAAGAAACAAAAACAAACAGAGGAGGGAAAGACATAGAGAGTAATTATGACTGTGAATGTGAATGGGATGAACTCTCCCATAAAACAGAGGCAGATAGCAGAATGGATTAAAAACCACAATCCTACAATTTGCTGTCTACAAGAAACACATCTGAAACAAGGGGATACACACAGGATAAAGGTAAAAGGCTGGAGTAGAATATATTATGCTTCAGCTAAAATTTAAAAAGCAGAGGTAGCCATCCTTATCTCAGATAAGTAAAAGCAAAAATAGATCTAATTAAAAGAGATAAAGAAGGAAACTATATCCTGCTAAAAGGCACCATTGATAATGAAGCAATATCATTACTTAACATATATGTACCAAGTGGTATAACATCCAAATTCCTAGAGGAGAAGTCAACGGAATTAGAGGAAGAAACAGATAGCAAAACTATACTAGTGGGGGACCTCAATCTCCTCCTCTCTGAACTTGATAAATCTAACCTCAAAATAAACAAGAAAGAAGTTAAGAAGGCAAATAGAATTTTAAAGAGGCTAGATATGATAGATCTCTGGAGAAAACTGAATGAGGATAAAAAGAAATATACCTTCTTCTCAGTGGTACATGGCACATACATAAAAAATCAACCATTTACTAGGGCATAAAAACCTCACAATTCAATGCAGAAAGGCAGAAATATTAAATACATCATTCTCAGATCATGATGCAAAACTAATTGGAAACCAAATAATTTAATCCTAAAGAATGAGTGGGTCAAACAAGAAATTATAGAAACAATCAGTAACTTCATTCAAGAGACTGACAATAATGAGACAACATACCAAAACTTGTGGGATGCAGCAAAGGCAGTTCTTAGGGAAAATTTTATATCCCTAAGTGCATACATGAATAAATTAGAGGAAATGGATGTCAATGAATTGGGCATGCAATTGAAAAAGCTAGAAAAAGAACAAATTGAAAATCCTCAATTAAATATTAAATTAGAAATAATGAAAACCAAAGGAGAGATTAATAAAATTGAAATTAATAAAACTATTGAATTAATAAATAAAACTAAGGTCTGGTTTTATGAAAAAACCAATAAAATTGATAGACCTTTAGTCAATTTGATTTTAAGAAAAAGAAAGAAGAGCAAATTAAAAGTATCAAAAATGCAAAACTGAAAAGGGTGAATGTACCTCCAATGAAGAGGAAATTAAAACAATAATTAGAAATTATTTTGCCTAATTGTATGCACATAAATTTGACAATCTTAGTGAAATGGATTAATATTTACAAAAAAAAATAAGTTACCCAGATTAACTGAAGAGGAAATAAATTATTTAAATAACTCCATCTCAGAAAAAGAAATTGAACAAGCCATCAGTGAACTCCCTAGGAAAAAATCTCCAGGGCCAAACGAATTTACTAGTGAATTCTATCAAACACTTAAAGAACATTTGATTCCAATACTCTACAAACTATTTGGGAAAATTGTTGAAGGAGTCCAACCAAATTTTTTTATGACACTGATACTGATACGTAAACCAGGAATAGACAAAATGGAGAAAGAAAATTATAGACCAATTTCCCTCATGAATATAGATGCAAAAATTTTAAATAAAATGTTAGCAAAAAGACTACATCAACTAATCGCAAGAATAATACATTTTGATCAGGTAGGATTTATTCCAGGAATGCAAGGATGGGTCAATATTAGGAAAACCATCAGTAAACTTGATCATATCAACAATAAAACTAGCAAAAAAACATATGATTTTCTCAATAGATGCAGAAAAAGCTTTTGACAAAATACAATGTCCATTCTTATTAAAAATATTAGAAAGTATAGGAATAAATGGAATCTTCCTTAAAATAATAGGTAGCATCTATTTAAAGCCATCAGCAAGTATTATATGAAATGGGGATAAACTAGAAGCATTTCCAATAAGATCAGGGCTGAAGCAACGATGTCCACTATCACCCCTCTTATTCAATCTAGTACTAGAAATGTTAGCAGTAGCAATTAGAAAAGAAAAAAAATTTGAAGCAATCAAATTCGACGAAGAAGAGACTAAGCTATCACTCTTTGCAGATGATGTGATGATATACTTAGAGAATCTTAGAGAATCAAGTAAAAAAAACTACTTGAGAAGATAAATTGGGCAAAGTTGCAGGATATCAAATAAACCAACATAAATCCTTGGCATTCCTATATATTCCTAACAAAATCCAACAGCATGAGATAGAAAGAGAAATCCCATTTAAAGTTATTGTAGACATTATAAAATATTTGGGAATCTACCTGCCAAAACAAACCCAGGACCTATATGAACACAACTACAAAACACTTTTCACACAAATAAAGTCAGATCTAACTAATTGGAAAAACATCAATAGCTCACGGGTGGTTCGAGCTAATATAATAAAAATGACAATTTCACCTAAATTAAATTACATATTTAGTGCCATACCAATCCATATATCAAAAAATTACTTTATAGAGCTAGAAAAAAAGTAACAAAATTCATTTGGAAGAACAAAAAGTCCAGAATATCAAGGGAATTAATGAAAAGAAATGCTAGGGAAGGTGGCCTAGGCACACCAGACTTTAATCTGTAGTATAAAGCAGCAGTCATCAAAACTACTTGGTATTGGCTGAGGAATAGAGTAGTGGATCAGTAGAATAGATTGGGTACATGAGACTCAGCAGTCAATGACTATAGCAATCTACTGTTTGATAAACCCAAAGACCAGTTTTTGGAATAACAACTCACTATTTGACAAAAATTGCTGGGAAAACTGGAATATAGCATGGCAGAAACTGGGCATAGACCATTATCTAACACCATATACCAAAATCAAGTCTAAATGGGTACATGATCTAGGTATAAAGGTTGATACTGTAAGCAATCTGGGAAAGTAAGGAATAGTTTACCTGTCAGATTAATGGAGAAGAGAAGACTTTATGACCAAACAAGAGTTAGAGAGCATTATGAAATGCAAAATGGATAATCTTGATTACATTAAATTGAAAAGTTTCTGTACAAACAAAGCCAATGTAAGCAAGATTAAGAGGGAAGTGGGAAATTGAGAAAGAATTTTTACAACCAGCATCTCTGATAAAGGCCTCATTTCTAAAATATACAGAGA
>CM053590.1:169684747-169700630 GCA_028646515.1 Pseudochirops corinnae | reverse complement strand
CCTCACATCAGGGCGTATATATAGCCTTCTCCTGGCTTGGAGAATGTCACAGCCCTCTAGACCCACTGCCCAATCACAAAGCTACAAGGCACGGGCATTCCTGGAAAACAAGCCTGGCGCCACAGGCTCCATGTGACCACATTCAGCCTATTAGGGAACAGAGTATACTTTCAAATATCCAAGGGTCCTCAAAGTCACGCAGCCACTTCAGCAAAGGGCCTAGGGGCAGGGAAGATCTTTAGATTCCCGTAACAGTATCCCAAAGAGACCATAGAAGTGGGAGAAAGACCCACATGTACAAAAATATTTATTGCAGCTCTTTTTGTAGTGGCAAAGAATTGGAAATTTAGGGGATGCCCATCAATTGGGGAATGGCTAAAAAAGCTATGGCATATGAATGTAATGAAATTATTGCAGTATAAGAAATGAGGAGCAGACAGACTTCATATTAACCTGGAGAGACTTATACTAACTGATGCTGAGTGAGAAGAGCAGAACCAGGAGAAATTTGTATGCAGTTACAGACACAACGTATGTGTGATGACCAACTTTGATAGAGTGGGCTCTTCTCAGCAACGCAAGGTTATAAGACAACTCCAAAAGACTCATAATGGAAAGAGATGTCTACCTTCAGAGAAAGAACCAGAAAGAACAGAGTTTGAACACAGATTGAAGCAAACTACCTACTCTCTTTCTTTTTCTTGTTTGGTTTTGTTTCCTCTTTCCGACCGTTTACTCCATTGGTTACAATCCTTCTTTACAACCTGACTAATGTCTAATGTGAAAGTATTTGCAGATCTTACACTTGATTGCATGCTACTATGGGGGAAAAGGGGAAGGAGAAGGAGAAAATTTGAAATTCAAGGGATTGTGGAACTGAATCTTGTAAACTAAAAGTAAAAAAAATTAATAAAGACAAAAAAATGTGAAAAAAGAAAGTGTAGCCTTGTTACCCATAATTAGTAGAATTTATTTTCTTGGTTACTGATTATATAAGAAGAATGAGACAGTCTTTCCTTCTCATTCTGGATTTCAAGGGGGAAAGAAACACTAACTAAAGCCATAACTATGCTAGAATAGTCCACTGAAGGTAGGGAATGAACTCTCCCCTGGATAAACTGAAGTGTGTCTGCTGACAGTGATTAATGACTTGGAAACAGTCATAAATCTTTAAAGAACATAGAAATCAACATCAGGGTCATATGCTGCCCTCATTCCTTGCATGGAACTTCCATGAATGTCACTAGGAATTCAGTGTAATGATGAGGGGAAGCATATGGCATGACATCCAAAGCAAACTAATAACTGTATAAGGACCCAGTTAAATAGTGATAATTTCCCCTTGTTATCCAGCTTTGTTGGAGGCAATCCATTAGCATGATGGCTAAGTTTGGAACAGGCATTTGTTAATGAAGAAAGCTGACTTGAAGCCATGTGGTGTAGCTTTTAAAGGCAATACGACAGGTTTGGAATTTGGAGTTCCTTATTCAGAATTGTCATTTGTTGATCATTCAAAAAAAAAACCTAAAAATATCCATGTTTGAGGCTTTCCATCTGTCTCTGCCCCCTCTCTGTTGCCATAGACACACATCTCTTAGCAACAGCTTATCTTTCTGCCCACCTCCATGCCACATACTTTGATGTCTGTAAAATGACAAGCATTGAGACTGAGTAATAAATGCTACAGCTAACATTCAGCAGTGGGCTTATGTTGGATACTAGCCTCAGAGGCTCTCTAGTGATCAGCGTTCCTTGTAAACCCAAACAGCCAAAAGCTCCCACTTGGGATCTTAATACAGTTTTTCTTTTTCTCTGTGATTAGCTTGGTCCCCTAAACTAGAGAACTCATATTGAAACAGAGGCTACTAAACCTTACATAAGGATCACTGCAGGCCACATGCTCACTTATAAAACTATGTACATTTATATATTTCCTTTTTTTTATTAATACATCAACATATTAAAATCAGAAAGGAATTACAATTTAATCTGGTTTGGTCCATACTCAGGAGTGTTGTGGGTCACACGTGGCCTACAGACCACATGTTCATACTGACATTATTATCGCTGTCACAATTGTTGCTATTAACATTAGCTTTCATTTCTACCTACAAAGCATTTTACAGTATCTCAGATAGGCCTAACAACCCCGTGACAAAAGAGTGTAGTGATTTAGCTCATTTTGAAAATGAGAAGGATAAGGCTCTGTGATTACTTTAAATTTCATTTAAAAATCTATGGAAAAATACATCTATCATTTAAAAAAGTCTCTCCATAGTTACCTAGAGCTTTGATTAGGGTTGAACTGGAGAGGAGATGCCACTGGGTCTGAATAGGAATGTTCCATCTCAATACAACCAGACTCTAAACAACTCACTAACAGCCTTTAAAATGAGAAATGAGTTTCAATTGAGGCCATCAGGAAGAAGTGGTAAAGAAGCTAAAGTACAAATAAAGAGGAAAGACTGCATGTGTCATACTCGTCCTTGAGGCAAAGTAGAAAAAGTGCTTCTTGGTAGAGTTTTAGTTACATATATCTAAGTGTTTTACCCTGTTTCAAATGATCTTCATTTAAATAATCTGCCAAGAGAAATCTTTAGGAAAACCAATGATAATTTTTCTTAATGTGGCATGGTTCAGAATCCTAATAAGCATTACATTTGTCCTGAGGTATGTGCTTAATTAAAATAAGAAGAGTGTCGTATTTAAAACTCTTATTGATGCTGGTCAATACCATGTACCATTTAATCAACAATAGCATCAAATTTCATAAATATTTATGTATCTGAACATACACAATCTCCTTCGACCGCAAGCCCTTCCTGGTCCATCTTAATTCTAGGGCCTTTGCTTTGTTATTCCTTATGTATCTTATATATGGTTGGTTTGTTCATAGTGGTTTTCATGCCATGATTTCCATGAAAATAATTGATTTTATCTATTACTTACTAGTCTCAGAAGTCATATCCTGTACTTTCCCCTCCCCCCAGAATTTCTAATACTGCCCTTCTGAAATCCTGTCAGAGTAAGTTTGTTAAATGTCATTGAAAGATGCACACTGAAAGTTGTGAATTCAGAAATGTCACAAGAATCTTTCACTCGAGGGAAGATGGAGCAGTTGGACAGTGTTGTCTCTATCCGAAGGCACTTAGGTAGTCCGTGATAATGTGTTTACATGTTACATGCAGAGCCTGGCTTAACTGTGCTAACTACTCTGTGAAAAGAAAATCCTCCTGAAATTAAATCATCAAAGAAGATAGGTGAGTGCTGATTTTGTGAAACAAACAGTGATTGAGGAAAGAAATAAAACCAGCAGGACTCGACATGAAACAAATTAATTCATGTTGGAGATTTACTCTCCTGAAGAAATTAAATTGCCCACTTCCTAATCAGCACAGTTTCCTGGCATGTCATTTTTCTCTCTTTTTCTTACTTAATTTGTTTATTATGAAGGCCCATAATTCCACATTCTCCTCTCCTCCCCCACCATTTTTTGAATTATAGTTTGAAGCTTCACTCCTCTGTGTCATTCTGGGGAATTCAGCAGGCAATCACTTCCTCTGCCGTTTATGTCTTTTTTGGAAAAAAAAAAAAAAAGGTTCCTTTTTGTGCCTTAGTGGTTCATTTTTCTGGCTACTCGGAAGCTTAGGGCCTATCCATATCTTCATTAGAATGAACTGAAATCACTCAGGGAAAGCCAAAATATTGGTGCCTGTAACAGGGAATGGCAGCACAAAATCAATACAGATAGTTGGGTGAGTTTCCCACAGTTGGGACAAAACTTAAATTTGTGGCAACAGAAAAAAAAAGTGAAAACTGTTGTTCTCTCAGATAATACTGAGCACAGGAGAAAGATGTCAATATACATCAAAGCTAGAAATTGCACTGAAGAAGGCACACAGAATTTTGCACATGCTCTTAATGTTTGTGTAGCATCAAGCTGGAGGGGGATCATATGTCTTTCAATCTGTGTTTTACTTGTCTGAGTTCTTAAAATGTACCATATAATTCACACACTCAGCTTCATCATGTAAGTTATGCCATCAGTCTGTTGAGATTCACTGACTAAAATATCTTTTCCTTTTTGTTTTCCCTGATGTGGGCTTGTTAGTCTCATCCCTGGGGGCAAGCCAGGATATCTTTTGGAAGGCTGACAAGTAAGGTATGGCAGGAAGGCAGCACAAAATGCCACATGAAGATCAAAGCCTGGTAAGTAGCAATTTTTGACTCTTTTTCTCATAGGTGTGGGTTTCTTTTTTTTTTTTTTAACCATTATCATAATCAGCTACAGTAATAGAAAAATGCCATCAGTGCCACCTGTACAAGTAACTTGATACGAAATGACAGGACCACGTGTCTAAGAACAAGGTCTTGGAAGGAAGCCAGCTCTCATGAATTGAAGCCATACTTCTCCAGTCTGATCTGTTGACTTCTACATATGAGTAACTGGTTTTACGTGAGAGTTAACATACCAAAGATGTTCTCCTTTCTTCCTGAATCTCTATTTCCTCATCTGTAAATTTAAGTGGTTTGAACTAGATAACTCCTAACATTCCTTTCAGCTCTAGATCTGCAACTATGATCATTTAACTGTGCATAGTTATAGAGAGCTTATTAATACGATCAAATAAAACTTACAAGGTTAACCTGGCACATTGCTTGACATATATGGTCATTATTGTTCTGCATGGTGGTTAGATACAAAAGGTCTTCAGTTCACATAAGTGACTCTAGTCATTTTTACTCTTACGCAGCCAAATCAAATTTGTACTTTTATTTTTTTCTCACCTGCTTAGGTCTTCAGTAATTGTAGTCTGTGTTGTTGCATTTTTCTACTATTTAATCAACAATAGCATCCCAATTTCATAAATATTCATGCATCTGAACACACAATCTCCTTCTAGAGGAAGGCTTTCTTGGTCTATCTTAATTCTAGTGCCTTCGCTTTTGTTGATTATTCCCTGGTATCCTGTAGATGGTTTCTTTGTTTATAGTGGTTTGCGGGCTGTCTCCATGACTAAATTGTGACCTCCTCAGAGGCAGAGATTATCTCTTCCTTTCTTTGTATCCTCAGTGAGCAGCACATGGTAAGAACTTAATAAATTCTTATTAACTGACTGACATACAAGATAGAAGACCAAGGTTACAACAAAAGTTTCTTACTCCCCAACATCTAAAATTTCCTTTCCACAGCACCCACCCTTGCCCCAAGTCTATTTCACGTGTTATACCCATGTGTTTCAATCCCGCTGATTTTTTTTTCAACCATACCCATACCTTTCAAGCACCATTCCCACAAGAGGAGAGGGAAGGGCAGGAACAAGAACAAGAGATGAAGAGAGGGGAGATTGTTTGGTATTGCTAGGTAGCTCACATGATATCTCTTTATGAGGATAGGGAGACAAAGATGTCTAATGGAAGATAAGCTCAGACATCAATGATTTGATCTGACTGATGGTCTCTGCTTCATCAAGCCAAGTTATGATTAGATTAAATATAGTGTGCTCAATAGTTGAACCACTTGCAGGACCATGAAACCCAAAGGGTAGAAGTCCATCCATTTGTGAGAGCATCTGCTTATTTAGGATTGGGTTCAGGGAAGCAAGTCATACCCGTAATACAGTGTGACTAATGGATTGCTTAGCAGGAGAATAGTTCGTCTATTTCTATTTGTAGGCAGAAGGGACCAGTCCAGCTGTTCAGATTATAAGAATTCACTCATGAAATGTGACTTTAGACTAGATCAAATGAGTTTTTACCTGAGAGGACAACTACGAGGAATCTGCAGTTGTCGCTCCTCATGGAGAATTTAGAACCTTCAGAAGAAGTAGAAAGACTACTCAGGAATAGCTAATTAACATTTATGTGGTGTTTACTGTGTGCCAGGCATTATGCTAAGTTCTTTACAACATTTGAACCTTGCTATAACCCTAGGAGATAGGAGCTATTGTTGTCTCATTTTATATATGATGAAACAAAGGCAAACAGATTTAAGTGACTTGCCCAAGATCACATAGCTTATAAGTGCCTGAGACCAAATTTGAACTCAGGTCTTCCTGACTCCAGGCCTGGTGCTATGTAGTTGCCTTTAACATCCTTACCCTAATCACTAATATGTAACTTTATCTTGACTCTAAATTCCTTTCTCCAAATGAATTATCAAGTTCCTCAGGCATGTCTTTCATTTTCCTGTCTCCGTATTTGTTCTTATTTTGTTCTCTCTACTTGGAATGTTCTCTCCTTCTTTCCTCCTTTCCTGCCCCTGAAACCCTTCCACGTCTCCCATTGTGGTGTTTGAAGTTTTGAAGTTTTACTCCTGATTCATGAGATCTATCTTCAAGTGTGGGAGCTGTTGTTGTTCATATATAACTACTATTCTCTGCATAAACTTTTTCATCTCCACCTAAAGCCATCCTCCAACCTATCTCACTATTGGCTCTCCTGTCTTCAGTGTCCACACTACTGGCCCCTTTTACTATGTAACGTGAAACCTGTATTTTTCTTTAAATAGCTAAATTCTCCTTTAATATCTGATTTTTACTAACCTCTTTCCTTCATTTCCTTGTCTTAACTAAAACTTGTCTTCCATCCCCTTCACATCTAATTGGTTGTCAAATATTTTTCTTTGCAATGACTACTATGTCCTTTACCTTTAGTGACACCCTTCTCTTGGTTCTTATTACCTCTTTCCTGCCATTACCATCTTCTCCCCATTTGTATTCTCATCTTGAGATTGTTCTTCCTTCAATTCATGCTACACACTTTGATATTTCAAAATGTCAATAATTCTAATTTAATCAGAATTAATTAATTAACACTTCCTTTATCAATGTAGTACCCTAGTGGAAAAGAGGGTTTTATGAGCAAATCATTTTGACTGCAGCATAGAATGTATGAAATGGAATAGTATGGAAGGAGTTTGAAAAGATAGATTAAAGTTAAAACTGTTTCCAACTCTAAATTTAATGCTCTTTTCACTGAACCAGCTGACTTATTTATAACAAAGTACTATTAGAGGCTTTTCCAATAAATATAAGGGTAAAGAAAGACTATTCCCGCTTACTACTATTATTTGGTATAATTCTAGAAATGCCAGCAATAATACAGCAACAAGACATGAGAAAGAATTTAATTGCATAATCATTTTTAAAGAGAAGAAGAAATCTCCCTTACTTTCGGATAACATGGCAGTTTACATAGTCGGAAACCCAGAGGAATCAACAAGGAAAGTACTATAATGATTAGTAATTCAGGAAGTGGCATGATAAAAAAAATCTCTAAAAATTAGCATTTGTGTATAGTAATAACAAAATCTTGAAGTAAATGATAGAAAAAGTCCATTAAAAATAACTGCAAAATGAATAAAATATTTGAGAACAAACCAAGACATACAGAATTTACATGGTGATAGCTCAATGTAGTGGATAGAGTATTCTACTTAAAACCAGGAAGACCTGTACTTGAATCCTGCCTTAAAACATTTACTAGGGCCAACGTATTCATAGCAGCACTTTTTGTGGTACTGATTAACTCACAGGTTGTTGTTGTTGTGTTTATCCTTCGTTTTTGAAGAGGACCATGGCATCAGGGAAATGATGACATGACTTGTAGATGACTTTGATTTGAGTGAGGGAGGGCTGTGCACCAGCCTCACTTTCTCCTCCAGAGCCACCTGGATCCAGTGACCAGATATTCATCGGAGACCCTGGCCCTTTTAGGCTAAGCCCTTTTCACATGCTCACTTAGAGTGAATACCTCAATTCACCCAGTTAGTGAATAGGCCTCTTTAAGAAGTGAGTCAAGGGATGGTCCCTTTAATTAGAAAAAAGGGGGGAAAAATCAAGCTGGGAGGGGAAGACCCTCAGGGTTGCTATACCAAAGAGAAAACAGTTACCATTGACATTCACTCTAAGTCAGGAGCCAAGTGGAGCTTGGGCAGGGACTTACTGTGATCCAATCCATGAACTTTAGAGTGAAGTGGATTTGAGAGAGAGAGGGAGGGAGGGAGGAAGGAAGGAACTGTCTTTTTTGTTTCGAGCAATTAACTAGTAATAAAGTGAATATTTATCACTTATCAACTGAAGAACAGCTGAACAAATTGTTTTATATGCATTAATGGAGCATTATCATGTCATAAAAATGACTGTGAAGAATTCAGTATCACTCCACTTTGCTTCTGCTGCCTTCCCTAGATGCCCCGTGTGCTCATCACTTCTAAACTCACCACCATGGGTGCTGACTCAAGCTTTGATTGACACCACCTCTCTCAGCCTTGTCTCCCTTCTGTTTGGGGGTCTAGAGGATGGAGTACCCATCTCTTCCCAGTGCCTTTCATTATAGAAGGCTGAAATTTAGACTCTCAGCTTACTCCACTATATATCTGTTGCTATGGCTGTTTTCAACCCCACAGAACATGATATGTCCTGGTGTTCTATCCCCCTCTCCCTACTTTCCTACCTCCTTTTCTGTATTGTCTCCACCCCTATTGTCTGCCCCTCAAGGATAGGGATTATCTTTCTTTGCTTTTTTTTTTTTTTTTTTGGAGATTTGAACTCAGGTCCTCCTGACTCCAGGACCAGTGCTCTATTCACTGCACCACCTAGTTGCCCCCCAGGAATATCTTTCTTGTTATTAATTGTATCCCTGGCTAATATGTAGCGCAGTTCCCAAAACATAGTAGGAGGTTAATACATATTTATTGGGTTGGATTAGATTGGAATTCAGAGAAACATGGTATGACTTATATGAAGTGATGCACAGGGAAGCCAGCAGAGCCAGAAAAATACCATACAAAACAGTTATAATAATATAAATTAAAAGAACACTAAAACAAAGCAGAATGCTATATATACTTGTAATGAATAATCTTGGTTCTGGAGAAGAAGAGAAAAAATGTATCTTAATCCCTTCAGAAGAGAAGTAGGAAACCAAGAGCAGAGAACATTGCATACTCTGTCAGATATAGCCATTTTGACAGTTGTTTTTGCTCAGTTTTTTTTTCTGCACAAAAGGTAGGACCCTCTGAGTTACTATATGTGAGATATATTCCAACATGGCTCTAGTATGAAAACAAAAAATATTAATATAACTTTTTGAAAAATTATTAGAGATGTCACTCAGTTGGAGTTATTAAAATGATAAGGTTTGTATTTAACAGCATCAGAAAACATTTAGATATCATTAGGGAAGACTTCTGCTGTCTCAGCTTTGTTTCTAAATCCTAATGGAGTAATACAAAGTAAGACAACTGTTACTGTATATTGTATAGTTCAGAGGTATGAGATAGACTGTTGACCTGAAATTATAAAGAAAAACATAACTGAAAATTAAATGCTTGGTGCCTAGATTCAGATCCTCAGATAATTTTTAAGGATAGATGATTAATAATAATAACAAAAAAAATAGTTTTTGGTTTTCAGTTATGTCCTACTTTTCATGACCCTCTGGACCAGAACATGCCAATAACATCCAGGGGATTTTCTTGGCAAGGATACTGGAGTGGTTTGCTGTTTTGTTCTCCAGAGGCAAACAGAGGTTAAGTGACTTGCCCAGAGTCACAAGGTTAGTAAATGTCTGTGACTGGATTTGAACTCAGATCTTCCTGACTCTAAGCCCAGTGCTCCATCCACCAAGCCATCTAGCTGCCTCAAGTAGGTGCTATTATTATTCTACAGAGGAGGAAAGTAAGACAGAAAGTTAAGTGATTTGTCCAGGCTCACACAGCTAATTAAGTGCCTCAGGAAGGATTTGAACTCAGAATGAATTTGTTAGGACATAATTAGAATGAATTTAACTTTAGGTATTAATCTATAAGGTACCAATTTTTGAGCTTACTTCTCCTTTCAAAATTACATTTATACCTTCCCTGAGTCCTGACCTCAGTATTAACATGCTTCAACAAAAGTGAGACCACAAAGGATATATCTGTAAGTTCAGCCAAATTGGGCAGAGCAAAACTTTGAATCCATTTAATTTGCTGAAACACCATAAGAACTCAAAATTATAAAATCCCTATAGGGCTATGTAAGGTCTGTGTGTGTTTTCCATGAAGGTTTAGGGCCCCATGAGTTTATCCAAATGCAGCTCACAGGGAAGTGTGAATGTATATCTCTGGAATCACAAATCTCATCCACTCTTCCAAGGGAGTCTTTCATTCCTGCTTGGAAAGGAGCAGAATTTTGTGGCCATAAGACTGGCCTACTCTGCTGTCCTCCAAGAGGAAATAATAGACTAGAATCATCTCTATTTGTCCCCTTAAGTATTGCCAGTCTAGGGGAAATGATTTTTAGATTCATGCTGTTCTCCTAATCACTCTCCCTTTTTGGGGAAGTAGAGTCCCAAGATATGTGTGAAGGCTTTATTCCCTTCCCACTAAATACTAGTTATCCAACTACCATCAAGTAATAAATAAAAGAAAAGTGAATAAAAACAGTTGTGTTATACTGTAAGGCAATAGCCAATAGAAATTAGAAAAAAAATTATACAGATTAGAATCTATCAGACATTATTACACACAGTGAAATGACTTTCACACGGGGAGCAAGATATTTTAGCTCAACAAAAACAAAGTCCTTGATTTCACTCAAGGGGAAATTCCCTAAAATCTCTAGTTGGAAAGTTTGGAAAAAGGGACATCTTGAGGCACTGGCTTCTCTATATGTCTGTTTCTTCCCCAAATTTTTCTTTCCTTCCAGGGACATATCCCTAAAGAAAGCCTAGAACCATATACGTCCTCTCTCAAAGCTGGAAACCAAAACCAAAGGCATCTCTCTTTCCTTAAGCCTGAGGTGACTCCACTCCATTAGACATGGAATATTGAGTAAGAATTATCTCTACCATTGAGGAGAAGCTTTTGCAAATGTACAGGTTTGAGCCCTGGGGTACAGATATCTCGTTTCTCTTTCTGCTAATGACACTATTACTCTCTTAGCCATCCAGGCTCAAAATATCTATGAATCTGCTCTGTCCCTTATATTCACTTATTCGTAAAGGTTGTCAAATCTACCTAAGCAATATCCCTTTCATGTGCCCCATCCTCTCCATTCACACTGCCATCATCCTAGTTCAAGCCCATATCACCACTCGCTTGGACTATTATAAAGCCTTCTTAATTGGTTTTCCTTATCTCATCTTTTCTCTTCATTCCATCCTTCACAACAAAGCAATTTTCTTAATGCACAGGTCTGACCTTGCTGAGAAACCTTCAGTGGGTTCCCATCACCCAAGTGATAAAGTACAAACTCCTTAGACCAATATTTAAAGCCATTCACAATTTTGACACAATCTATAGGCCCATTTTTATTTCATGTTATTCCCCCTTCAAATAGCCTGATTGAACATATGCTGATCTTATTCTGCATTTTCTGCCTCCAAATTCCATTTTTCATTCTTGGGGCACTCCATTTTTGCCTATTGAAATGCTCTTCTTTTAAAGCTTATCCTAGTGTCCCTCGCCTAGCCATCTATTCTTTCTCTATGTTCCTATAACCCTTTTCTCAGAGACCTTTTTGTCCTATCACGTTATACTGTGACTCTTTCCTATTAGAATTTTAAGCACAAGACCTTCACATAGCAGCCATTTAGGAAATATTTGTCGAAATTGCAATTGAGTGGTCAAATGGCATCAATAAAAAATTTTTAAAAGCTAGAGTAGGGAGAGGAAATCAAGGTTTCCCATTTATAAAGAAAAAAGCATGGATTGGAGGTTATTACAGTGACATACAACCAATGTATAGACCAATTTATGTCACACACATTAAGGCCAAATTTCCTGAATTACTTCTACTATTCTGAGAAATTATGTAAAAAAGAACCTAACAGTACCTGAAGAATGAAAATAATAATACTAAAAATGAATTGTTGAATATGATCATTTGATAAGGAAAATGTTTGGTATAGTAGAAAGAGCAGTGAGTTAGTAATGAAGAGATCTGAGTTCTAGTTCTGGCCCTGCCAACAAGCTGATGTGTGACTTTTATGAGTCCATGTAAACTTTCTAGGCCCCAGATTCCTTGTGCTATAGAGCCCATGTGGACTGACTTATACTTGGGAGGCAGCACTGGGCTTGGAGTCAAGAAAATGTGAACTCTAACCCCGGGTTCAGAGTAGCTGGGAAGCCCTGGGCAAATCACTTACTCTTCAATAACTTCATTTTCCTTACCTGTAAAATGGAAATAATAGCAGTACCTACCTCATGTGATTTATGATGATAATTACATGAAAATTATGTATAAAGTGTTACATAAACCTTACAATGCAATATAAGTCGAGCTATTTATGATTAACTATTAACAACAACCACTTCTGTGATTTACCCAAAAAGTAGTCTCCCAACATTTGTTTAAAGAGTTCCAGAACTTCCCAAGGCAGCTCATTGGTTGGCTCTAATCAGTGAGAAGCTTTCTTTCTGTAAGGCTAAAATCTCCCCCTGCAACTTCTATGCATTACTATCAATTTTGCCCTCTAGAACCAAATAGAAAGAAATCAAATCTCTTTCCCATATTACAACAATAAGTCAGTTGTTCTCAAACTTCCTAACGCAGCAATCCTTTAATACTCATATGTGGGTGTATCTGCATGTGGGTGGACCTGTCTGGAGACAGGTAGAGGAGTGGTGTCTCGGTTCCTAAGACCATTGGAAATATGTGTTTTCTGATGGTCTTAGGCCGGTCGCCTGTGACCCCTGTGAAAGGGTCGTTTGACCCCCAAAGGGGTCAGGACCCATAGGGTGAGAACCACTGTTCTAAGTACTGAAAGACAGCCACCATATCCCCCATAAATCTTCTCCAGTATCCTTTTGAATTGTATTTCATACTAAATTCTGCCAAATCTTCTGCTAAGTTGTAGTAAGGATTGAGTATGCAGTGCTACTTTCGGGGAAACAAAGAGACTAAAACGAAAAGAATCTCACCTTGGAAACAACACATATAGCAAGAACTGGGGATATTTGGAATGTGATCTAAACATAAAGTTAAGTGTTTAGCGCAGTGTCTGGCACATAGTGCTTAATAAATGCTTATTGAATGAATGAATGTTAACTTGTTTAAAAGAAGTTAATGGTAGCACTATTTTGAACTATGGTAATTTTCGTCATCCTTTAAAATATTGCTATGTACCCAGGTGGCTGCACAGGAAAGACTTTGCATAGCTGGTGACTTTGCATAGCCCTGCCTTGCTTAAATCCAATTCACTTGCAAGTCAAGACATCTTGATGTCTTCCTGATGTCAGTGGTCCTCTGAGAACAAAGGACCTAGAACAACAACAGCTATTAGGCAGCCACCTTCACTCAGGACTAGATGAAGAATTATTATTAACTCTGAATTGTTTCTTAGAAGCCTGAATGTAGTGCAGGTAACACTCATTCACTGACACTTCAAATGCTTTTAAAATGTGAACAAAATAGTCTTTTGGGGGTGAACAATTAGATGATCTCATTCATTGATTGAATAATTTAATTTACTTTAAACTCTAAATCTATCAATAAGTGAATAAAATGTGTCAGGAATTGTGTTGGGTACTGGGAATACAAAGATCAACAAGAAATAGTCCCTACCTTAAGGGATTTTATATTATAACAGAAGAGACTAGATGTACATAGAACATGTATATGCTCTGGGGTCACTCTCCCAATCTGACTGGAACTATAAAGTCAGAGCCCCAGAGCTCAGCTGTTTATTCTCTCAGGGTTCTTTGAGACCTTGAAGGGATAGGGAAGAGAAATTGTTTTTTTGTTAATATTATCATATACAAACCCTTACCCAATATAACCTCCCATTTTCAAATGACCATTTACCATCTCTACAATTATTTAACCAGTTAATACCCCAATATCTATCATTTTCACCTGTTGATCTCTGCTCAATATCACTGAAAAACTTAATATCATTAACTTTTACAAAGATATTTAATTAAACCTCCAAAACCAGGAACATGGTTCCTTCTGCCACCTCAGTCCCAATGGAGAGTAGACTCAAATTTAAAGAAGCTGATATTAAATATGTTCCCCTACCAAGTTCACTTCCAGGTATGGTATAACCAATGAATGAGTTGTTCTCTTGATCACAAGACATGGTGACTGGCTACTAGGTAAAGTCGTTGGTGAACTGAGTTAAACCAAGTGCTCCTCACAATTGACTTGGATGCTGTAGCTACTAGAAAATTTTGCTCTAAATGATGGTCTTCTGAAAGTTTTTCTAACCATTTGAAGCTCACAAAGTCGTGATCTTGTCTATTCTATCAATGATACTCATTCAATTAAGATAGTTAAAGAAAGAATGCAACAGAAAAAGAAGAAACAAGAGGAGCCATGGGTTCACAACCACATGGTAGCCTGAGTGGGGAGATGAAGCAGTCAGTGGCAGTTCCTGATACCTCCTTCCTCACCTAGAAGCTTATACCATTTATTTCTCCTCACGTGAAAGGTGTCAGGGTAAGAGGGAGAGCTTTCATATGTCTATACTTTTTTATATGCACATGCTGTTCTGGCTTAGCAGTCAATTAAAAAATTTTTCATCACCACTCAGTGAGGTAAGTCACAGAATACATACACATGATCTGAATCAGAGAGTAGTTCTCCATTACTCATGAATGGAAGCAGACTCATCAAGCCTCTATGCTGGTATATATGCACCAGCAGAGAACATTGAATATGTTGCAAGGACTAGGGTTCCATTGCACAGTTCCCTGTTACATACACTTATAAGTATATGCAGCATACATACAAAATAAATACAAAGTACTTGTGGTTGGGTGTGGGAACACCAGAAGCTAGAGCGGACAGAGAAGGTATCATATGGGAGGTGATTTCTTAGCTGAGCTTTGAGGGAAGTTAGAAGAATTCTAACAAGGAAGCAGCTGAGTGATACAATAGATAGAGCACTGGGTCTAGCTTCAAGAAGACCTGAGTTCAAATGTGACCTCAGAGACTTACTAGCCCTAACCATTCCTTTTTCTTCCCTGCCCTCCTTCACACTCACACCCCTTCCCAACCAATAGTAATGTTTGAACACCCTATTCTGTTCTGGGTTGACTCAGGCATATTTCTTGGTAGTTTAGGTTTAATATTAAAACAAAAATAGACACTTGTACATCATCAATAGTTAACCAAAGGAGTTTTATTTAGCAATATCAGGAAAAGGATATTCAAGAAGGAGAGGCACTGAAGACACCCTGAGTTAATTCAGCTGAGCAAAGTTCATTGCTTCATTTGCCTATCGCAATACACCAGCCACAAATCTGTGCACTCCTGGAGCTCCATAGGTTGTGCTCTCAGGTGACAAGGAAGTACATAAAACTGGGATGACCCCCAAGCCACTGAAAAACTTTTGTTGTATCTTATAATTTTACTCTTCACTTCTATGTTGTTATTGCTTATTCGGAACTGCTATCTTATACATAAGCTCACTCGAAAGAGATCACTGTGTTGCTTTGTGAATTGTAACAGAACTGAGTATTGCTTGTGAACCACCTCCAAAAGTTAAACCTCCCACCTGTATTCTCTCTTTAGCGATCAAGGGGCAGACTTTGTAGAGGTGAGTGTAGGCCAGGTGCCATAACAGCCTTCCTTTCACCAATCTGCACATATTACTCAAACATGGAAGAATGATTTGTACTTTAACCCATGATGGAAAAAAAAATTCTGTAAAGTGAATATAGCCTAATTTGAGCTGACCTTGAGACAACTTCTTTTTGCATATGTTCCTAGGGTCGTTATTTAAGACACAAACACTGCTGTGAGTTGCTTAGCTGTAATAAGTCATACTGGAATTCAAGACAGTCCAGGAGGACCACAAAGAGCAGGGCTGCTTATAGCTCTCCCTCCCTCTCTCTCTCTCCCTCCCTCCCTCTCTCTCTCTCTCTCTCTCTCTCTCTCTCTCTCTCTCT
>CM053590.1:169656053-169676754 GCA_028646515.1 Pseudochirops corinnae | reverse complement strand
ACATACACACTCTATTGGGTATCTTATCCTACAAGAAAGTAAGGGAAGGGGATAAGGGGACAGGGGGAATGATAGAAGTGAGGGCAGACTGAGGGTGGGGTAGTCAGAGGCAATACTTTTGCAAAGGGACAGTGTCAAAGGATTAAATAGAATAAGTGGGTGGTGGGATAGATTGGCGGAAAATATAGTTAGTCTTTCACAACATGACTATTATGGAAGTGTTTTGCATAACTACACATGTATAACCTATATTGAATTGCTTGCCTTCTCAATGAGGATTGGTGGGGAAGGAAGAAGAGAGAGAATTTGGAACTTAAATTTTAAAAACAAATGTCAAAAATTGTTTTTACATGCAACTGCAACTGGGAAATAAGATATTCAGGCGATAGGTTATAGAAATCTATCTTGCCCTACAAGAAAGTTAAGAAGAATGGCACAATAGAAGGGAAGGCAGACTGGGGGAATAGGTAATCAGAATGCATGCCATCTTGAGGTAGAGGGAAGGGAAGAAGTGGGGACAAAATTTGGAACACAAAATCTTGGGGAATTTGGAACTCAAAGTTTTAAAAACAAATGTTAAAAAATTGTTTTTACATGCAATTGTGAAATAAGTTATACAGGCAATGGGGTATACTTGCCCTACAAGAAAGTAAGGGAGAATGGGGTAAGGGGGGGAATAGCAGGGATAAAAGAAACAGCAGACTGGGAGAAGGGGTATCAGTATGCTTCCCATCTTGGGGTGGCAGGTAGGGGAGAGATGGGGAGAAAATTTGGAACTCAAAATTTTGTGGAAATGAATGTTGAAAACTAAAAATTCATTGATTAAGAAAAATTATATTTTTTCTGAATCAAAAAAAGAAAACTATAAACCAATTTCCCTAATGAAAACATTGATGCAATTTAAAAAAAAAAATATAACAAGGAGATTACAGCAATTTGTCACAAAGATCTTACAGGTGGTATCTTACCAGGAATGCAGGGATGGTTCAGTATTAGGTAAATTATCAGCATATTTAACCAGGTCAATAAAAAAAACAAGAAAATCACATGATTATATCAATAGATGCAGAAAATGCTTTAGATAAAATGGAGCTTTCCTTAAAATAAAATAATAAGTAATCTATCTAAAACCATCAGCAAGCATGATCAGTAACGGGGATAAACTAGAAGCTTTCCAGTAATACTAAGGTGAAGCAATGCCCATTATCACTACTATTATTCAATAGTATTCACTATTGAATTCACTAAAAAACTAGTGAAATAATTAACTTTAACAAAGTTGCAGGATATGAAATAAACCCACAAATATCATCAACATTTCCATATATTACTAATAAAATCCAATAGCAAGATATAGAAAGAGGGATCCCATTTAAAATTATTATAGGTAATATAATATCCTTGGGAAATCACTTAACCCTATTTGACTCAGTTTCTTCATATGTAAAAATGAGCTAGAGAAGGAAAGAGCAAACCACTCCAATATCTTTGCCAAGAAAACCTCAGAGTCACAAAGAGTCAGTCATGACTGAAACAAAAGAAAACAACAAAGTATAGACCAACATCTCCTACCACAGACCAAGAAAAGGTCAAAATAGGCACATGATTTAGACATAAAAGGTGATACCTTAAGCAACTTAGGGGTGCATGGAGTAGTTTACCTGTCAGATCTATGGGGTAGGGAAGAATTTATGATCAAACAAGAGATAGAGAACATTCCAGGACATAGAATGGATAGTTTTGATTACATTAAATTAAAAAGGGTTTACACAAACAAAAGTAATGCAACTATGAATAGAAGGAAAGCAGAAAACTGGAGGGAAAGTTACAGTAAGTTTTTCTGACAAAGGTCCTGTTTCTCAACTATATAAAGAACTGAATCAAATTTATAAAAAATATAAGTCATTCCCTAATTGATAAATGGTCAAAGCATATGAACAGGCAGTTTTCAGATGAAAAAATCAGTAGTATAGTCATATGAAAAAATGTTCTAAGTCATTATTGATTTGAGAAATATAAATTAAAACAACTCTGGGGTACCACCTCATACCTACAAGATTGGATAATATGAAAGAAAAGGAAACTTATAAACGTTGGAGAGGATATGGGAAAATTGGGACACTAATGCACTGCTGGTAGAATTGTGAACTGATCCAACCATTCTGGAGAACAATTTGGAACTATGCCAACAGGTTTATAAAACTATGCATACTTTGATACCCCAAAGAGATTCTGAAAAAGGAAAAGAACCTATAGTTACAAAAATATTTATAACATCTCTTTTTGCAGTGGCAAAGGACTGAAAATTGAGGGGATATCCATCAAGGTGGGGAATGGCTGAACAAGTTATGGTTTATGAACATGATGGAATACTATTGTACTATAAAAAATGATGAGTGGGATGCTTTCAGAAAAACCTGGAAAGACTTAAATGAACTAATGCAAAGTGAAGTCAGCAGAATCAGGAAAACATTGTACCCAATAACAGTAATATTGTACAATGACAAACTGTGAATGACTTAGCTATTCTCAGCAATACAAAAATGCAAGACAATTCTGAAAGACTTATAATGAAAAATACTGCCCCCCTGCAGAGAAAGAACTGATGGAGTCTGGATGCTGATCAAAGCATTCTTTTATTTTTACTTTCTTCATCTTTTCTGTTTTCTTTTAGATTGTGTTTTCTTGCACGACATGACTAACAAGGAAAGATATTTTGCATGACTGCACATGTATAACCTACACCAAATTGCTTGCCATCTCAGGGAGGGGGTAAGGAGAAGAAGGGAGGGAAAGAATTTGGAACTCAAAAAAATTTTTTTAAAGAATGTTTAAAATTGTTTTCAGATTTAATTGCTAAAAAAAAATAAAATATATTTTAACAGATTAAAAAAGAAAGGTTTGGTGCTTGTTTCAGTCTTCATATTTAGAAGGGAGTGTATAGGATGGAGGCAGATAGAGGAGAGCATAAGGGATAGGCAGAACATGTTAACTAGAGGGACAACTGGGCACAAAGCAAAGATAAGTGACGTTGGAGGGAGTATTATCATTAGTGTGGATCAGAATCACCAGTATCATAGGGATTGCTAAGTCATTCCAAATTCAGTCTCCATGCTAGGATGTTCAAAAGCATCCCAAAAATACTCATGTTTTATGGATGCCCCTCTAATGTGATAGACTGCCATGGATTACATAGTCCCTATTTGAGTAGCGCAGTCTTCAGTCTCTTCAGCTTTACCTGTCTTCAAATCCTTTTCATCACAAATTTTATGATTTATGTTTCTGTGGTGGCTTCACCTCCATTCCACTGGGAAACATCCTATCTAGATTTTGTCAACAGATCATTTAGATTTCTTAGATCAGTGAAAGTAAAATGGTTTAATTAGTTAAAAGCATGGCAACATGCTTACAAGCAATTGCATAAATTGCTCTAAATCTCAATCTTTGCAGTTCCATTTTAGAGCTTTATTTTTCCTGGGACTTCAGACCTTAAGGATGAGAAGTCACCTCCTTTATATAAACTTCAAGTCTCCTAGAAATCAAGTATTCAAAGGTACTCACTGGAGTTGAAATTGGAAGCAGGTGTCTGGACTTCCTTGAGACAGGGGATGACTGTAGTCACTCCAGTAACCAGCTAGTACCAGATTAAGGGTTGGGCTTCATTGGGTTTCCTACAGGCTGCAAGAATGTTGTTACTCCCTATCCGTTTTTATTTCCACTGCCTCTAATTGCTGCATTCAACATTGCAGGAACCATTAATCAACACGTTGTTCTACTGGTTCTCAGGTATAAGTTTACTGTTTACTCTATATTAGAGTATAGGAGGTTTTTATTTTAATTGTTTTGTTTTTATTTCTGGAGATAATCTGTGAACTTTCAATTGGAGGTTTGTCTTCTGAATTCAGAAGTTCTGAGTAGTTTCCTTGTAATTTTTTTTGCATTCTAATGTTCATGTTTTTTACTTCTTGTGTTCTTCTGAGAGATCTATGATCCTTAAATTGTCTATATATATATATATATATATATATATATATATATATATATCTTGTCTTCAATATCAATATGCTTTACTTATATAAAGTTTTTTTTTTCTTTTGAATCTAGGGCTCACCCTCTCACCCCAACTAGTAGTACACTGGTTACTCACAGCCCCGGTTCCAATTGATGAGTTCAGGAAACTTGACCCATTCCATTTTTGACAAATTCACCTCTCCTTGGGTGTAATGTTAATGGGGTATAAGATCTTCCTGGCCCATTAATAGGCCTCATGTGGAGTCCATTAAAGGAAACTTGCTTATAGGAGGCTTGATTATAGGAAAGCTTTCACATCTTTTGCTCATTTCTAATTATGGTCTGAGTCACGAGGGTTGTGATGCCTTCTGGCTCTGGGAAATGCATATATTCTGTGAGTTTGTATTTTGCTTTGGGGTCTCACTTATAAGAAGGTTCTTGTGATTCCCTGGTAGAGATTCTGGGTGGCCATATGTTCAGAGTTCCCCAACTAATAAGATGTAAAGGTTTTCTCGATCCAGGGATATATGTAAAGTGTAGAGTTGATTCAGGCAGTCAGAGCCCTGTGGTCTTTATTTCTCTGCCTGTATTTCCTCTGTAATTTCTCTGAAGTTGAGTGCTGACTTTTACCCTGAACTAGTGAATGTAATTTTAAAAGATTGTTGACCCCTTAAACAGCTATCTTTCCTAGTAAAATAGATCTAACAACCTGTGCTAGCACCATTCTGGGTACGCCAGGCATACCTAGCTTCATGGCAGCTTCATGTTCCTCTGATCACAGTAATTCACCATGTTGATGCTAGCCTTTGTGCAGACACCTGATAAGCTTTAACTTTGCTGCATATGAAGTTTCTGAGCTCAAGCGATCCACTAGCCCTGGCTCACTTTATGGGCATGCACCCCCATGTCCAGTCATATATTCTTTTAAAATTGTTGTTTTTTCTTCTTTTATGCCAAACTGTCATTTACTTTAGTATATTTCTTTCTTTCACTTCTTTGGCAAGATTTGCCATAATGGATTCGAGTTTTCCTATTCTGCTCATTATTTCTGTGATGTAGTCCATAAATTCTGCCATTTGTTCTCATCTAAATTCTCTTTAGTGTCTGATTTCTCTCTGGAAGTACTAGGGAATAGTCTATTGCAATTCAATCCTCTCTTGGGAATTCACAAGGTTTTGTGTTTCACTTGGTCCTGGCTCTGAAATATTTATTTAGAGATATTTGTAATATTTTAGACATATTTTTACTCATCTTTCCTTCTGATTTTTTGGCTTATGAGTTTTCTTTCTTCTGAGATTTTTGGTGAATTTAGTCTTTTTTTCATCTTATATTTCTCTGTCAGTTACTTTCTGATTCTGTCTCCTTTGATAATGGGCTTACCTTTTAGGGATAGACCTTAAAACTATCTTAGCCTCCTGTCAAATTGGGGGAACCCTTTTTTATTGGCTACATTCCCTGTCCCATCTAACTTTGGGGGCCAATACTAGTTACAGCTGTGTGCCAGTCCCCTTTTCCTTCAGCGTGGTTCCGTATACTAGCCACCTGCTTAATTTCCCTCTGTTCATTAGTTCTTTGGCTAAGCTTAGTCAGTGTCTATCACTTTTATGCAGACTTAGGAAAGAGAGAGTGGAGTGGATTTTCTAGAAAGTTTCTGCCATTTTAGAGTTCCCAAACCTAAAAGCCATCCCAGGAATAGCATAGAATCACCCTTCTATGTGCTCCTTTTTTTTTATTAATTTATTTTGAACTTAAACACTAAAACTTGAATACATGATAAGAAAAAAAAATCATTGCCATGGGCATAGCAGAAATAAGAGAGGATTCAAAATATACAGCAATAAATTTCCATTTCAAGAAATAATAAGTACTAGGTATTGTGTTTGGAGCAAGGCATCTTTTCCTTGCTTCCTTATAAGTTTTCCTTTGCTCTCTGCCATGCACTTTTTACTTTGTTCTTTTTTCTCTCTTCCTCCCTCTTCTCTCTCACGAAGGCTACAATTAAGCATAGATAGATAGAGAGACAGATAGATACGCATAAATACACATATGCATATATATGCACAAACATATATGTACACATACATACATACACATGTGTATACTTAGATATCTATAATATACTCACAGACATGTACATTCATATGTATCTATATATGAATGTACTATACTTGTTTGTCCTGTGTTTCTCTGAGGGTGGATAACATCTTCCTTCAGAAGTCCAAGTCTTTCCATATGTTCCTTAGTCTACCAAGTCATCATTTCTTACACCACAGCAATGTTTCAACCTTATATTGTCTAGTTATTTTAAATAGTTTAAAACAATATTAATTAATATGGCTGACATGTAGTAGCGTTTTCCTGTTTTTCTCTTTTGATTAAATTTATTTTAGCTTTAACTTTGTCTGAGACTGTCATTACTACCCCTGATTTTTTTCCTAATAAATTTTACTCCTATTACTCCTGACTTCTACTTTAGTTCTATCTACTACCTTGCCTTCTATTATTTAACCTATCCCCCTCCAAAGATCCCTCCCTTATTCTCTCCTCCCTACCCTTTCCCCTTACCTTCTTGTTTCTATCTGAATTCAGAAGATTTTTACAGACCTCCAAAAAATATGTTATTTCTTCTTTATCTCATTCCCATTAAGCTAGACACCCTTCTATGCCCCCCTTATCCTATTCCTTCACCCTCTTATTCCTTTGTAAATTTAGAAGACTTTTATTCCATTCTAAATGTATAAATTGTTCTCTCTTTACCCCAGATCTGATGTGAGTAGCATTCCCTCTAAAAATCCCTTACCCCTCCATATCCCCTTAGTCTTTTATTTCTTTCTGAATTTAAAAGATTAGATAGATAGATAGAGAGAGAGAGAGATAGAGAGATAGATAGACAGATAGATATGTGTGTATATGTATGTATTGTATTGTTCCCTTTTTGACCCAGTCCTAATTAGAGTAGGGCTTCAGAACTATCAGTCCTGCTTCCCCATCTAATTCTTCTCTGTCAGTTTTTCTCATCATACCTCATTTATGTAGGATAATTATGCTTTTTACTTTTTCCTAACAGTTTTACTTTTTAAAATCACATCATACTCAGGTCTACCCCAACCTTTTTTTTAACTACTCAATTACTAATAACAAGCTTAGATATACATTGTACATATCCTCATATAAAAAGTAAGCAGTCTGTTCTTATTGGGTCCTTGCAATTAGTCTTTGGTGTACCTAATATTTCTCTTGGATCTTTTATGTCAGATGGTTCTATTAAGTTCAGGTTTATTTTGCAACAAAATCCTGAAGACTGGCAATTCATTTCATTCAGGATTATGCTTAACTTTCCTGGGTATGATATCTTCAGCAAAAACTTCAGGTCTTTTGCTCTTTTATATGTAGTGTTCCAAGATCTGTGATCTTTTAGTGTCACCTCTGCTAGGTCTTGTGCGATTCTAATTATTGCTCTACCATATTTAAATTGCTTTTTTCTTGTTGCTCATAATATTTTCTCCCTGAGTTGGATTTTACTATGATAGTCCTGTACATTTTCCTTGTAGGATCTCTTTCAGGTAGTGATTGGTGTATTTTTTTCTGTTTGTACATTCTCCTCTTGCTCTAATGCTTCAGGACAATATTCCTTAGTTATTTCTTGTATTATTGCATCAAGATTCTTTTTTATCATAGCTTTCAGGTAGTCTGATTATTCCTATGTTTCCTCTTCTTGATCTGTTCTCTAGATCAGTTGCTTTTCTTATGTGATGTTTCACATTCTCTTCTATTTTTTCTTTCTTTATATTTTGTTTTATTATTACTTAGTCTCTTATAATTTCACTGGTTTCCCCTTGTCCAATACTAATTTTCAAGGAATCATTTTCTTCCTTAAGATTCCAGGTCTCCTTTACCAGTTGGTTCAGTACCCTCCTCTGCAAATGAAGTCTTCTCTCTTCCCACAGTAACTTACTATAGTTGGGCTCTTTCTCCTTTGCCTGCTCATTTTTAAAAAATTTGTAGCAGCTTATTATTGTAATTATTTCTAATACTGGGGTATGGAGAATGGTGCCTCTACCCTCAGAACTCCTTTCAGTTCTCCTTTCTGTTCTGTAACCAAAAGCAAGAACTCCACCGACCTCCAAGTTCCCACAGCCACTGGCATCCCCATCCCACTGCTTCTGTACTCACTGGGCATGTGCTGGCTCCTTCTAGCCTAGTGCCTCATCTCAGCAGCACAGCTGGGTCTGACGTCCCTTATCAGTAGAGGTTCCCTCAATCATCCCCCACTCAGACACATCCCAAATTGTCCAGGGGTGAAAATTCCTGTGGCTGGGACTGAGGCTACCTCCCAACCCAGCTAGCCCCAGGGCTTGCCACTTGCTGTTTCAATAGAACTATCCTGAAGGTGTTTTCACTTCACTTTACACTTTGGCCCTGGTATTTTTCTTTGGATCTTCTCTGGTTGTCCCAGGAGGACCACTCTTCTGCCCCAAATCTTGTTTGTTTTTACTGGTCTAAATTCACCCTGACATACTATTTTGTCTTGTTTGTGGGGGAAATCTGGAGAGCTTGGAATTTTCTGATATATTCCACCATCTTCCCAAAATCCTCATTCAATATGCTTCTTCACTGGTATGTGGCTGGGCAGAATTGAGGTCAGCTACTTGTTGCAGCTAAATGCTGGAGTTGGGGGAAGGGCAGTATAGTTGCAGAGAATATAGCAAGAGGGAAATTCCTTATTGGGTCCCAGAGCACAAGGCAGAGCATCAGTTTGTGTGCCCTGATGAGGCATGAAAGATGGTATAGGATAGATGCTGGATAAACTTCAGGGATCAGCATAATTCACTGTTACTTTGCTGGGCTTCTTAGGTTCTAATACTGTGGAAACTCCTGTAATTGATCTTATCACCAGCACATAATTTCTCATTTGTGGGGACTGGGGTAGAAGGAAAGGTTGAGAGCTAGTGGAGAAAATGTCTGGTCCTCCATCTTGTTGATTATCCAACCAGCACAGCACATGAATGGTGCCATGTTAGTCCATCTCTCCCTATCCTTTTCCTCCTCCAAAACTTGTATCTAAGCCTTTCCAGGTAAGGGTATCACTTTGCCATGCCAATCAATCCCTCCAATTAGAGTTTGTGCTGAGGGTTTCATCAACACTATGGGTGTTTAATTCAGTCTGGGAAGAGATCCACAAGAGCAGCTGTTGGGGAAACAATCATGCAGAAAATCTAGGGCTGCTTCAAAAATTGACATGTTATCTACATTTATTAAATAATTACATTGTATGAAGTACTTGTTAGGTCCAACAGATACAAAAATAAATAAAATATGGTCTCTGACTTCAGTAATCTTTTGGCCTAATGGAAATTTTGATATTCTCTCTGTCTCTCTCTCTCTGTCTCTCTCGCTCTCGCTCTCGCTCGCTCTCTCACTCTCTCTCTCCCCTCCTCTTTCTTTCTTTTCCCTTTTTTCCCAGGTTCTGGGTTAAAATCAAGTTAATTGAAAAGTTATAATTCTAAAGGTATCAAAACCTATAGACAAAAGCATACTATTAGACTGAGTGCTAGACTCAGGAAAAAATAATGACAGCAAAAACAAACCTATGTTCAGTGAATTGCTTAACCAAAAATAGATGATCGGAATAAGCATCTGCCATTGTGCAATACTGATTTGGTTGAACATGTCATAATGAGTAATTTGTAAAAATGTTTCTAATGGAATACAGATTATTTAATTAACTTATCTGTTTTAAAAGATCAAATCAATTGACTTCCAAATCCTGGGATGAAATCTACTTTTCAGTAGATGGATTATTATCCAATTAGTGATGTTAGGCTGCTTTTTCTTATTTAGTGTTCAAAGACCCTGCATGATTTTATGCAAATTAGATTTAAAAGAATGAATAAAAATTTTTTCTTAGAGTGAACATTTGCCACACAACTAAAAATGGTATTGCTGACAAATAAAGCAGGAATGTGTGAAAAGTCATAATCAACAACACTTGAATCAGTTCCTAGGACCTTTAAATACTTGATGGGGACTCATTAAGGCAAGGGGGTGAATTTAGCTGAGTAAAATGTTCACAAAACAAAATTGAAATTCAATAAATTAGAGTTTTTCAGAATGCCAAATTAACTTCTATATTTGTAATCCTCTGCCTGTTGGGATTCCTTTCTAGGCTACATATTGAGACATAACTAAAAATATATATAATTATCAATGGGTTTTGAGAATTGAGGCTCCTTGAGTATTTTTTGAATAGGCATTACCTTATATTTAATTGTCCAAGTTTTGTGACTCCTGCCTTAAGGCTGAGCTACTTGATTGTAAGTGAACAAAAAATCAGCCAGGAATCTGTAATATATAGCTGGACCAGACCATACTTTAATTCCCTGTAGGTGATCATTTGGGCCATCTCAATATTTATCTCAATATTCTACCTGTCTTCTCCAATTCCTACTCTGGAGATATTAATCGAATTAATATGAACATTCCTTCTGTAAAGAGCATCTCAGTCATGGATAAATTGAACATTTCTGTGACTCTCTGAAACAAAATTCCTTTCATTGGTCACTATTTCCTTATATAGCTTCACTCCTATGAGAATGTGATTTTCTTGGAAGCAGAGAGTGTCTCAATATTGTATTTGTATTGCCATGTTAAGCATAGTAACTAGCGTATGGCATCATTAATTAGTGCCTTTTCATTCATCTCTTTTACAATAAATATTCTAACGTTTCAGAGTAGAGTGTCACTCATACATTGCCCTTCTTATTATTGCTCAGTTTTCTGCCTCTTTAATTTGACACCCTTTGGGCTCACTCCTCCAACTTGCTGGTGCTGACATTTAAATCCCCAGAAGAGTGGTTGGATAATTTAGCATCCTGGGAATAATTTATGGTAGCTATCCTAACATTGTAGCTCATGAGTCCCTATCATTATTCTTTCTTTTAACAATCAGCCAGTAGATTCAATTCTTTAGCAAAGGCATTTACTCAAATGACACAGAAAGAATAGTTACAAATGATTTCTTAAATGAACAAAAAAAACCTGGCGCATATTTTCCTATAAATGTACAGAGTTTTCTGTGAGACATAGCATTGGTAACAGACAAGTCCCTCCCATGCTTATTTGGCCTGGTTTCTCACAGCTGAATGGGTCAATGTGCTGCTAGGCTAGCTCATCCACATTGCTTGGCTGTGAAGCCAAGTGTGGAGTTTGTTCCTCAATGGCCACAGTTGATTTTAGGATGGTCCACATTGATCAATAGGTTTCTAAACTGCTACTGGATTTCACCAGGGAAGTTGTCCAGTCATTGGGTTGCTGCTGCCTGGGTTGGGCTAGAAAGAGCACTCAAGCACTACAATCTTCATAGGATACAGCACCTTTACAGTATGAGTCAATCTGTTGGATTTCCTGGACTTATTCTTGAATGGGTAGCTTCAGTCTTTAGTACCTTAAAGCTCTGGCTTGACTAAATCTTGCTGCATTCTCTTCAAAGTATTAATAGTGCTCTTTTTCAACTGGTGTACTACTGTGCTTTTTTAGCAAAGACAATGACATTTTGCTTGAATTCATGAATGCTTCTTAGAACTGTCATCTTTAGGCAGGAGGTAGAAGAGGTATAGACAATGCATTCAACAATTTTTCCCAGTTCAAAGTTCTCTCAATAAGGGACTCTCCCTTTAGTCACAGTGATCATCCAGTAAAACTTTCCAGATTTCTGTTGGGATTTTATTTGAATGAGTGGCTATAGACAAAGGCATTCTGTGCCCTAGGACAAGTTTATTGAGTTTTCTTGCCTTTTGAAATGTAGGTAAATTAGAAAAGGCTTAGACCATTTCTAAGGTAAGAAATATGTTCTTTAATTCTGTAATGCTTCACCTAAGCATTTCAATATCTCTTATTTTTCCCCTTCTTTCCTTCAGATTTCTTAAGTTTAAAGGGGGGCATATTCATATATTAAAATGTATGGGACTTGAAAAACATCACTGTACACACACACAAATAATTTTTTGTCTGTATTATACTTGAGGAACCCAAAATAGTATTTTCCTTTTATTATGATCATAGGCATATGTAATGGCAAGCAAAGAAGTACTTAATGCCTTGTTTTAGTTATTTAATTATTTAGCACCTTGTTTCAGTTCAAGTTTCTTTTGAGCCTTGCCCATGATTATATCAAGTCTTTGTTAAGAAACTGAACTTGTGAACCCCAGAACTTGTGAATCCCTGTCACTGATGTAACAGGAAGAAGCAGAACAGGGAGGAGCTAATAACCATATATAAGGAGAATCCCAAGCTGGGAAAGAGCAGAACTGAGAAGAGAGCTCTTGTAGTGACAAAGTTGACAAGGAGAAAACTTGTGGTATCCCAGCACTCTGTTTATCTGTTCTGTCTGTGTTGATTTGTGTTTGTAATATTTTGTACAAAAGCCCTGGGACCTTAGTGGAAGCTCTGAAAGAGGATTTTCTGGTTGTCTGTTTACAGAGGAGATGGAGGAGGGTTTTGGAGGTCCTGGGACTTTACTGATGATTTGTGTTGACTTCTCAGACCTTGTTTGTGGGTCTCGGTTGATTTCACAGGCAAATAGTGAATTAATGATGGTGCTGGCAATGTGCATGAATGCTGTTTTGGCTCTGTAAAGCTTTGTCTTCCAAGAATCAGAAACCATGAAGGACTTGAGGTGGACTGGCCCCTATGAGCTTCAGTATGGAACTGGATGAGGAACCGGACAAGGAGCTAAAAGCTGCCTGACTGTGAATCCAGGTAGATTGAGGCAGGAGGGGGGACCGTGGAAGAGGAACCATGGAATCTGAGAGCCAGCCTCGAGTCAAGATGAAAAGATCTCTCCTTAGGTACTTAATGCTGACTGAAATGATTATGATTTACTGTGACCTAGGGATGGAGAACTTTGACTTTTGTACTTGTGTCCCTACTCCTTAAGGATGATGGAGTTAAGGACTTACTGAATAATATCTTTTGTTTAAAACTATGTGGCCATTTTGGTGAAAATAGTGTGGCCACTTAAGTGATAACGTGTTTTGTTATAACATTGTGAATGCTGTACTTTGGTTTCTGTGAATGTTTTGCTTTAATTTACTGCTGAATAAATGGAGAGTTTGCTATACAATGTCATCAGAACCTTAAAGCTGTTCACAGAAGCATTCCTCTGGAAAGCTGTTCATGCTTGGCTTTGTAGCATGGATGGGGTATGGGTTAGATGTGCCACAATACCTGACACTCACACTCCTTGCAACTCTACCTATTATGTGACTATATGAAGTACATGAATTAATGTTGAGAGTGCAATTTCAATAAAATATTGATATACCCCTATCATCCCCCTGGAAAGGAGTTCAAAAAGTTCAATAATTAGCCCCTGGACACTTGAAGGTTGTATATAATTTATGGATTTAGAATATTGATGCTTAAAGGAATATTTTCTACTCATTTTTTCATTCTTCCATACCTCAAAAAGAAAGGTTGATTTGAGGATATTAAGTTGGAGGATATCTTTTAGAAACTCAGAGAGAGAAATATATCTATTTTAATCAAATGATGATGCCACAGAGTGAAACTATTTAATCAGCTCTCAAATTAAGCCAGGTCAGTGGTGGTGGTGCCCTTGAGTAGAAAGAGCAATATGAAAATGGCAAATACTCAAATCCTGGGAATTAGGTTGTCATGTACAAGGAATCCATCTTAGTAATTATATCACCATTCTTTTACATCTTATAAGGAGAGATGAAATGCTGGCAAGACACAATCTTATGGGGATAGCTCTCTTCCCTTTTCATTTGATAGAGACTTGATTGACAGTCCCTTATACCTTCCTTTCCTTCCTTTTGGTTCATATATACAAGGTAACTACTTTCCTTTTTTTGAATTTTTTTGTTACACTTGAATTCTAAGATGTTTTCTTCTCTCCCTCCCAACCTCACACTAGAGAAGGCCATCATTTGATAGAGATATCTATGTGAAATTATATAACACATAGTTCCATGTAACAATTCTTTCTCTGTAGATGGATACCATCTTCTCTCACTTGATTTGAATATTTACAAGGCAAGGGCTTTTTAAGGTGTAAGGATGAGACTTTATTTGCCAAAGTAGATCAGCTTTAGCCATAAAAATTATATTTTAAAGTTATAATATACAGTCATTTTAAAATCTGATAATTTTCATCTGGTATAATCATCATACATTTGATTAAATCTTATAATTGAGTGTATGCCTACAAATATTCACTTTTCTCTCAATTTCCTCCCAATTTGATTGCAATATTTCTTCCAATGATTGTGGGGCAAAGTATTATTTTGCCACAATAATTGTGATCAACTGAAAATCTATAAGATCTTAAATACATGATTAGTTTCAATACCTTTTTATCTTCCCTACAGTAGTGTTTTTATAATTAACCATTTGCTTTTTGTGACTTATATTGCATTTCATTCTTTAAAATAAGTAAGAAAAAGTCCAAGCTGAAATGATAGATGTGATACCTGAGGACTCATTGCCTTCATATACTTGAATTAAGATGTCTTTAAAAAAAAAAAAAAGATGGCTTGCATGCATCTCTGTTTAACATGTTGCACTGAAACTGTTGTAGTGGTATGTAATTTTAATGTAAAATAGCTCTCTTTGCAGAGAATTGAGCTTGCTGCTGGATGCTTAAATTTTCAGTGTCTGTTGCCATGGCAACCAGAATTGACTCTGGTACCCACTGTGTTCACGACATAGCATATGAAGCAGTTTAGTCAATTTTAAGTATCTGGCTTGGTCTTAGATTTTGATGTGGTTCTATATTTAAAATGTCATTAAAATGTGTTTATTCTATTCTAATTAGTCTTATCTGTATGATTCAACATTTTAAATGTAATAGAAATGTGGGGAAAATGACTCCTGAATTGTTTGTGAGATAAAAGCTTCTAATAACGCACAGGGCATTCCCACCATTCCTTCCAGTCCCAATGGAACTCTACTACTTATGGTTTCTTGTCCCAGTGCTTGAATATTAGGTAAATTCATATACATGTGAAAATAAAATTGTGCTGTGCATGTTTTAGCCAAAAATCTCTTGGGCCATGTACTGTGTTAATCTTCTAAGGAACAGGAAGATAGGTAGCTCTCATAACATTTTCTTCCTCTAGTCTGCCCATATTATCTTTTGAGGACCAGGACATTTTCATGAAATAACTCTAGTCAGTTTAGAAATATGTTATGCATGAAGCACCGTAGGATTTTTCCTTCTTTGAAGGCAATCATAAAGGGAGGGGGAATTTGCTATAGTGAAATTTAAACAGCTCTTTTCTATTTTTGCCTAGATATTGTACATGGACACACCCACTGTATCAGTTCAATAAATGGAAAATTTCTATATTCACCCATTGTAAAAAAAGAAGCTTTGCCATTCTACATGGATTTTGCACTAAGGAGAGAACAATTGCAATGTTTCCATGGGGCACATACACTGACCATGTCTTTTGCTATAGGAAAATATTTCTAGCATTAATAATGCCCATTTGTCAAGGAACGGGTCAACCTTACTCTTATTGAATTTGGCTTAGGGAAGGAATGACATTCACTCTAAATTGGGTATCTTGCCCTACAAGAGAGTAGAGGGGAAGGGGATGAGAGGGGTGATGATGGAGGGGAGGGCAGGTTGGAGGGGAGGGTTATTAGAAGCACACACTTCTGTAAAGGGACGGGGACAAAGTAGAGAATAGAAGAAGTGGGGGGCAGGATAGGATGGAGGGAAATATAGTCAGTCTTTCACAATATGTCCATTGTGAAAATGTTCTGCATAACTAAACATATACGACCTGTATTGAATTGCTTGTCTTTCCAGTGGGGGTGGGTGATGAGGTTCGAGGAAGGGAAAGAATCTAGAATTTAAAGTTTCAAAATCAAATGTTAAATATATATATATATATATATATTATCATTATTATTATTATTATTATTTACATGCAACTAGGAAATAAGATATACAGGCACTGGGGTAGGGAGATCCATCTTGCCCTACCAGAAAGTCAGAGGGGTGATGGGGGAGGAAATAGGAGAGAGCAGATTGGGAGAGGAGATAAACATGGGATTGCTGTTTTGGAGTGGTGGGTAGGGGAAAGATGGGGAGAAAATTTGTAACTCAAAATCTCATGGAAATGAATGATGTAAACTAAAAATAAACAAAAGTTAATTTTAAAAATAAAATAAAATCGAAAAAATAATAATTTCCATTTGTCCAACAGAAAATATTATAGTTCATCTAGCTTTTTAAAATCCATTAGGCATTATAGTTAATTTTTATCGTAATTACAGTTGGAAGACTTTTGTGTTCTGGAATGAACCCAAAGCTGCTGTCATTTTCATCTTATTTCAGGAATAATTGTAGCTATGATATATATAGAAAAACAAAACGAACATGTAAAATCAGTTTTCTTTGCTTTTTCAGAGGCAGAATAATTGAAATGCTATACCATTTATGTGAAATGTTTCCAAAAATAAGGCAAATTTATACTCTTTTGAACCATCATCTCTTGCCCTTGGGTTTAAATTATGAAGAAGTGTGTGATTTCAGCTGCCTTCAACTAATATTCTTGTATTAGGAAGAACTCTATGAATTAAATATTTAAAGTCTTATTTATTACATATGGAAATTCAAATGTTATGTCTGCCAGAAAATACTCCTTTCGCATGTAACAACTATGAGATGTTGACAAAAAGTGGAACAAGACATTTCAGAAAGGGCAGGAAGGGATTTGCTATAAACTTGGCATGATTCCTTGCTGTTCACCCACAGTTTCATTAATAACAAAGAAGAGATAACATATCATATAGCTCCTAGGGGAACTTATCTCACCATTTTCTATCCAAAGAAAATGGAAAACTTTGGGTATTTAGATTAAATTCTGCAAACACCTCAGTTTTTGAATGAGCATTCTCAGTCATTATGCTAAATCTTTTTAACATGCTTCACAGAAAGAAAGCTTTGTTTACTCTAAGTATCATTTGCAAACAGATTCAATTAAGGACATTTTCAAAGATGAGCACATTCTCAACACCTAATATCTCAGATATCTTCTATTTGTCATAGGCAAAACTGGACAACCTAGGCAACACAAATGGAGAAGCAAAGGAAACATGTATGGCTGGGTTGCACATGAGAAGGGGCAGTTCAAGCTTTCAGTGTTGTAAGCCTGCTTCCAACCCTGTTCCTACTGATTCCACTCCCTGCTGTTTTCTCGTGGTCATCTGGGCACATCCACCTTCACTGCCGGTCAGCCTGGGTGTGGTTCCAATGGATAAAAGGTTGTGTAGCTACCCTTTTTCCAGTTTTTGGCTTCAGCTAGAGTCATTATCTGAAATGCAACCTTTGTTGTTGTTGCTATTAGCTTTCTTGTAAGAAGAGTGGGTTCTGTCATCTCATCTCTCTTTTTGTTTGAAGCAGATAGGCTTAACCTCAAACTCTTTTTAGAATGGAGGAATCCACACATACTTAGCCATTGGATTAAGGAAAACTCTTTGCTCCTTTCTCTGTCCTATCCATCTTCACTCTCCTAATAGGAGAATCTGTAAGTCTTCAGAGCCTTCACTGTGACAGTGGTTTGGTTTTTTTTCTCCAAAAGGCAAGTCTTCACTGTAGGTGTCAGTGGGTTGCAATAGAAAGATGAATAAACTCAGAATCATAGGACCTGAGTCTGAATCTTAGCTCTATCACTTCACAGATGACCTTGGTTAAGTCATTTAAACACTCTGGACCTTGGTTTCCTTATCTGTCAAATGAAGGGGTGGAGCTAGCTGATATCTTCCTGTTATAAATCAGAGCTTCTAGGTACTTAGAACAACTAATCCACTTAATAGCCTCCATAGATACTAAGTATATTTTTAAGCCTCCATTTCCTGTTTATCATACTGTCTATAGACTATTTCTATAGACTTAAAGCTAGAAAGTCATTGTAACTCTCACTTAATGACCAATTGCAAAACTGTACCCTGAGGCAGCATCTCTCAAGGGCTATTCTTTCTTTCTTTTTTTTTTTTTTGCTTTTTGGAGGGCAATTGGGGTTAAGTGACTTGCACAAGATCACACAGCTAGTTTTTGTGTTAAGTGTCTGAGGCTGGATTTGAACTCAGGTCCTCCTGACTCCAAGGCCAGTGCCCTGTTCACTGTACCACCTAGCTGCCCCAAGAACTATCCTTAAACTGGCAAGAGCTATCTGGCTCTGTACTACTTCCCTCTCCAGGTCTTCACCTCAAATTTTCTCAACCTCAAGATTATTTTTGGTCTTCTTTGCAAGTAAGGGGAAAGTGGAAAGCTAAAAGATGTCCTTAGGTGGAGCTGTATCACTATCCACCTTTATTCTTTCAGATTTCTGACTTTTACAAATGGCTGGAAGCAAACCTTTTAATACTTTCAGCTGAATTCTACATTAGTATGGATATTACTATATGCTCACTCATGATATAAATTTTGCTATAATAATGGATTCGCTAGAGCCAGCTCTAACCAACTTGAGAGAAACCATGGTTAAATTTCCTATGTGATCATTTACACCTCAGAATTTGAAGATTGATACAAATCAGGACTAAGCTTGGTGTTTTGTTGATTGTCTAGACTTTAAAAAGTGTTAATAACGTGGATTAAATTTAGTGTACATACATTTTTCTTCCTTGACCTCCAGCCAAGTTATTAAATATTTGCCAGTATATGTCTGTTATTGTTCAGTCATGTCTGATTTCTTCATGACCCCCTTGAAGGTTTTCTTGGCAAAGATCCTGGAGTGGTTTGCTATTTCCTTCTCCAGCTCATTTTACAGATGAGGAAACTGAGACAAACAGGGTTAAATGATTTGCCCAGGGTCACACAGCAAGCCAAATTAGATCTTAGGAAGAGGAGTCTCCCTGACTTCAGGCCCAGAACTCTATCCCCTGAGCCACCAACCTACCCCAGCACACCTCTGTATTGCTCCTTAAATATTGGGTGAGGTCAGCAGGTATATAGTAGAATCAATCACCAGGCTAGAGGCCTGGAGACCAGAAGCCAACAATAGTAATAGTAATAATACTAATAATAGTAATAATTGGCATTTTAAGGTTTTCAAAATCCTTTACATACACTATCTCATTTGAAGCTAACAACATCCCTGACTATAAAAACCCTGTACAGCTTTTTAAAAAATTTATTTATGTTTATTTTTAGTTTACGACATTCATTTCCAAAAGGTTTTGAGTTACAATTTTCTCCCCATCTTTCCCCTACCCACCACCCCAAAACAGTGATCCCACTGAATACCTCCTCCCCCAATCTGCTCTCTCCTGTATTCTCCCCCATCACCCCTCTGACTTTCCAGTAGGGCAAGATGGATCTCCCTACCCCAGTGCTTGTATATCTTATTTCCCAGTTGCGTGTAAAATAATAATATTTTTAAACATTTGATTTTAAAACTTTGATTTTCAGATTCTTTCCCTTCTTCCCTCATCACCAGCCCTTACTGGGAAGATAAGCAATTCAATATAGGTGGTACATGTGTAGTTATGCAAAACATTTCCACAGTGGATATATTGTGAAAGACTGACTATATTTCCCTCCATCCTATCCTGTCCCCCCACTTGTTCTGTTTTCTACTTTGACCCTGTCCCTTTTCAAAAGTGTGTGCTTTTAACTACCCTCCCCCCAACCTGCCTTCCTTTCTATCATCCCCCCTCTTAGCCCCTTCCCCCTACTCACATATGAATTCATATGCACATATACCCTTCCATATAGACATATATATGTATGTATATATATATGTATGTATATATATATATATATATATATATATACACATTTATATTTCCTTCAACTATCTTCATACTGAAAAAAGTTTCATAAGTTATCATTTTTCCATGTAGGAATGAAAATAGTTCAACTTTGTTAAGTTCCTTATGATTTCTTTTCCCTGTTTACCTTCTCATGCTTCTCTTGTTTCTTGTATTTCAATGTCAAATTTTCTATTCAGCTCTGATTTTTTCATCAAGAATGCTTGAAAGTGCTCTATTTCATTGAATGACCATATTTTCCCCTGAAACATTATACTCAATTTTGCTGGGTAGGTGATTCTTGGTTTTAATCCTAGGTCCTTTTGACCTCTGGAATATCGTATTCCAGGACCTTCAATCCCTTAATGTAGAAGCTGCCAGATCCTGGGTTATCTTAATTGTGATTCCACAGTATTCAAATTGTTTCTTCTTGACAGCTTGTAATGTTTTCTCCTTGATCTGGGAACTCCGGAACATGGCTATAACATTCCTAGGAGTTTTCTTTTGGGGATCTTTTTCAAGAGGTGATTGGTAAATTCTTTCAAGTTCTATTTTGCCTCTGGTTCTAAAATATCAGGGCAATTTTCCATGAGGATTTCTTGAAGGATAATTTCTAAATTCTTTTTTTGATCATGGCTTTCAGGTAGTCCAATAATTTTTAAATTGTCTCTCCCAGATCTATTTTCCATGTCAGTGGTTTTTCCAATGAGATATTTCACACTGCCTTCTATTTTTTTCATTTGTTTGGATCTGTTTAATAGTATCTTGGTTTCTCATAAAGTCATTAATTTCCATTTGCTCCAATCTAATTCTGAAGGAATTATTCTCTTCAGTGAACTTTTGAAATTCTTTTTCCATCTGGCAAATTCAGCTTTTTAAGGCATTTTTCTCCTCATTGGCT
>CM053590.1:169632917-169655553 GCA_028646515.1 Pseudochirops corinnae | reverse complement strand
ATATAGGAGAGAGCAGATTGGGGGAGGGGGTATACAGTGGGATCACTGTTTTGGGGTGGTGGGTAGGGAAAAGATGGGGAGAAAATTTGTAACTCAAGATCTCATGGAAATGAATGATGTAAACTAAAAATAAAAGTTAATTTTAAAAAAAGATATAACAAACCTGATGAATGTGGAAAAAAATGGGAAGACTTGGGAACTAAGGCAAAGTGAAGTTAACTGAACCAGGTAGACAATAGATGCAGTGACTACAGCATTGTACATGAAAAGAACACCAAGAAGACAATCAGAATCGAATACTGAAGAATTATAACCAAGTTTGTCCCTAAAGGAGAGAAATGAGAAGGTGCTTCTCTGCTACTACCTACAGAAATGTGTATTTTGGGAGGGTGGGTGTGGTGGGGAGTGGATAATGGATTTGGAATACTGCTTATAAGTAAGCCCTTTTTTCTGATGTATTAGTTTTGTAGAATTTTTTTTTCTTTCTCTTTTTCCTGTTCTTAAGAAATGGCTCTCTTAGAGGGCATAGAGAAAAGGATTCAGTGAGAAATGTAGATGAAATAAAAATCATATAAAAATATTTTGTTTTTATTTATCATGAAGCATTCCATGTTTTTAGAACAAGTTCAGAAAGACACAAACAGGATAATATTGAAACTACAATGTTAAAGTTATGTACTTAAAAAAAAATCAGCAGTATGTAGTATAGATTCATTATTTCATAAATTCTCTTTTTCTGTCCTTTGTATTTAGAAATGATTATTTGGATGTTTGCCTTAATAACAATAGGAAAAAACTTTTAAAATGACAGACAGTGAAACTTATTAGGATTCAGAAGAACCCAAATCCTTCACCAACAACCTCATAAGGTCCTACAAATGTACCAGATGAAGAAAAGTAAAAAGAATTCCCTATAAACTTCACTACAAAAGACAGCCAGAATTTTATGGAAGCCCTAAATGGGAAAAGATTTAGTAAGAAGCATCACAGTCTAACAAGCAGGAACCTAATTGAGAGCTGAAGTACCAAGGAGCCACCATTAAGATCTTATAAGACTTGGCAGGTACCACTACAAAGAAAAGAATTTACCAAAAGTGAAAGAAGCTTAAAACCAAGAATAACCTATGTATCCAAAATAATAATAACCCAACACAGGAAAGAATGAATCCTTAATGCATCAGAGAATTTCTGAGTATTCTGGATAAAAGGACCAAGATTTGAATAGACATTGAAATGAAAAATAGGAGTCATGAGAAACATTGAGACTATTCAGTTGGAAGGAACTATGTGAGTTGAATTTTTTATATGCTAATGGATGACAAAAAAATGACTTTTTGAAATGCTATTATTTTGTCCTTTATTTTCAAAGAGAACCAATGACGTGGTGAGGAGGGGATGTCTTGACTTGAGCGTGAATTGGACTTAAGTGAGGTAGTTATACAAAATCAGCAGCCTTACTGTCTTCCAGAGTCATTGAAGTTCAGTGAAAAGACAAAAGTCAAGACAATTAGTTATGCCCCAGGTTGTAGTAGATGACCTTGATCCAACTCCAGCTTATTTTACAGAGTAAATGGAAGGTAATCTCAGAGAGGAAGACACAAGCATCTGGGAGATCCCTGAAAGAATTCTTGTAGAAGGTGAGATTTAAGCTAAATCTTAAAAGAAACCAGGGAAATTAAGAGGCAGAGGTGAAGAGGTAGAGCACTCTAAGTGTGGAGGATAGGCATTGGAAAGGCACAGAGAAGGAAGATGGAGATGCAAAGAACAACAAATAGTCTTGGTAGACTGATTATAGAGTGTGTCAAGGGGAGTAAAGTGTATGAAGACTAGAAATGTAGGAAGGGGCAAGATTTCAAACAGCTTCAAATGCCAAAGAGATGACATATACTTAATATAAGAAAATTACTTTGGCAACTGAATAAACATACAAAATGGAGCCCAATTAAAGACTTTCAGTAGTTCAGGAAAGAGGTGATGAGGGCCTAAATTAGCCTGGTGTGTGTGTGAGGGGGAAGGAATGTACACAAGAGATGTCTCACTGTCCCAGTACCTGACACATAGCAAGCCCTTGTTAAATGCTTATTGATCAGCTGGTTGGTTCAAAACAAAATCAGTTACTTACTCTTCCATTTATTTCTTATTTATCTGAAAAATCTTACTGTATATTTACCTCGCTAAATTTTATGCTCTGCCTTTATCCTAAAGTCTGGGGTAGTGGCCTTTAATTGCTGTACATTTTTGTTTATATAATTGTAATTAGCTATCAGTAAGTATTTCATTATTTAGATTAGTGGTCCCAGTTAATGCTTCTCTTCAGATTGTGATAGAATTAGGTTGCTTGTGAAGATTATTCTCTACCGGACCATACCTATTTGGGGATAGGCAACTGATAGTATCCTTTGCAGAACAACAACAGTTTATATAGTTATTAATTAACAAGCTACTAAAATGACTATCATGTGCTGTAAACTGCTAGACACTTGAGATAAAAAGATAAAATTAAATTATTAGGTATAATATTTTACCCATCAAGATCCTTCTGGATTCTTTTGTATCTTGACAGGCTAGAATATTGGACTAAATCTAATAATATGAAATTCAGTAGAGATAAATGTAAAGTCTCATACTTGGATACAAAAAAATAAACTTCATAATGTGAGATGGGGGAGACATTGTTAGACAATAGTTCTGAAAAAAAATCTAGCAGTCTTAGTGGATTGTGAGCTTATATTTGAGTGAGCATTATGATGTGGCAGTAAATATGGTCTTAGGCTACATTAAAACAAATGTAGCAAGGCAGAGCCAAGATAGAGGAAAAAAGACAAGAAGATGCTTGACCTCTCCTCAGTTTCCTTCAAAACAATTTTAAATTACACCTTAAAATGAATTCAGGAGCTACAGAACCCACAGTCAGGAGCTACAGAACCCACAAAAGGATGCTTTGAAACAATTTTCTAGCCTGAGATAACTTAGAAGGACCATAGGAGAGGTGTGTCTTATTTGGGGACAAGGGGAGCACAACCTAACAGAAGGCCCCTAGTCCCAGCACAAATCAACAACCAAGGCCCTATAGTCCCCACTCAGTAGGTCAGCAGTACAGTGAGGCCACCAGCTCTGACACTGCAAGAAAGTGGTCAGACCTGGAGGCTCCTGCACAGAAAGCCAGCCCTACCCCTGGCACAGGAAGCTTGGGACAGTGCATCCTCATCCCCAGGAGCAGAGCTCAATTTTAAAATCATGAAATAGGCTGGAAAATGAGCAAAAACAGCAATAAAAAAAACCCCTGATTACAGAATGCTACTTTGGAGACAGGGAAGCTCAAAATATAAACTCAAAAGAGGACAAAAATGTCAAAATACATACATGAAAAGTCTCAAAGAGAAATATGAATTGGTCTGAGGCCCAAAAAGTCTTCCTGGAAGGGCTTTTCAAGGATTTTAGAAAATAAAAAAAGTAGAAGAAAAATTGGGGGGAAAATGAGTTATGCAAGAAAATCATGAAAAGAAAGAGTCAGCAGCTTAGAAAAGGAAGCCCAAGAAAATGAAAAAGAAAACAACTTCTTAAAAAAGAAGAATTGGCCAAATGGAAAGGAGGTACAAAAATCCACTGAAGAAAACAACTCCTTAAAAATCAAGAATTGACCAAATGGAAAAGGAGGTACAAAAGCTAACTAAAGAAAATAATTCCTTAAAAATCATAATTGAGCAAGTGGAATCCAGTGACTCCATGAGACATCAAGAATCAAGCAAACAAAATTAAAAGAATGAAAAAATAAGTAAGAATGTGAAGTACCTCATTAGAAAAACAGCTGACCTGGGAAGTAGATTCAGGAGAGATAATTTAAGCCTTATTGGACTACCTGGAAGCCATGATAAAAAAAAAAAAAGAATCTGGATAGCATCTTTTAAGAAAACATGAGGGAAAACTGCTCTGATATAGAAGCAGAGGGTAAAATAGTCATTGAAAGAATACCCCATCATCTTCTGAAAGAGATCCAAAGATGAAAACTCCCAGGAATATAACAGTCAAATTCCAGAACTCTCAGGTCAAGGAGAAAATATTTCTAACAGCCAGAAGGAAACAGTGCACATATTGTGGAGTCACTTCTGGATTGCACAGGATTTAGCAGCTTCTACATTACAAGATCATAAGGTTCATGATACGATATTCCAGAGAGCAAAGAAGCTTGGATTACAACCAACAATCAACTACTCAGTAAAACTGAGCTTACTCTTTTAGGGGAAAAAGTGGACAAGGAACATTCCTGATGAAATGACCATAGCTAAACAGAAATTCAGTTTTCAAATACAAGACTCAAGAGAAGCATAAAAAGGTAAATAGGAAAGAAAAAAAAACATAAATTATTCAGTAAAATTCAACTGTTTACCTCTGTACATGGAAAGATGATATTTGTACCTCATAAGAACTGTATCTCTATTAGAAGCTAGAAAGAATATACATAGACAGAGGGTGTGGGTATAAGTTGACTTTGATGGGGTGATAAAAAAAATTAAGTGAGAAAGAGGACTTCATTGGAAGAAGAGGGATGGAAGAAGCAGAATGGGGTAAAATATATCACATGAAGAGACACGAAAGATCTTTAAAAAAAAAAGAGAGGGGGTGAGCATTGCCTAAACCTTACTCTCATTGAATTTGGTTCAAAGAGAAAATATCATACATGCTTAGTTGGGTATAGAAATCTGTCTTACCCTTTAGGGAAGGAGGGAGGATGAGAGGGGGACAAAAAAGGGGATGGAGGCTAATAAAAGGGAGAGTAGATTGAAGGAGGTAGGTGATGGTCAAAAGCAAACCACTGGTGAGGAGGGACAAGGTGAAAGGAGAGAGGGAAAAAAAGTATAAATGGGAAAAATAAGATGAAGGGAAATATACAGTAATCATGATTGTGAATGTGAATGGGATGAACTCACCTTTTAAATGCAAGCAGATAGCAAAGTGAATTAAAACCAGAATCCTGCAATACGTTATTTACAAGAAATATGTCTGAAGCAGAGGGACAAACAAAGCGTAAAGGTAAAAAGCAGGAGCAGAATAAATTATGCTTCAGCTGAAGTTTTTAAAAAAGAAAGAAAAAAAAAGCTGGGGTAGCTATCATGATCTCAGACAAAAAGCAGGAATAGATCTAATTAAAAGAGACAAGAAAGGAAACTACATCTTGTTAAGAGGTACCATTGATAATAAAGCAGTATCAATAGTAAACATGCACTAAGCAGTATAGCATCCAGACTTTTAAAGAAGTTAGGTGAGTTATAGGAAGAAATACACAGCAGAACTATACTAGTGGGGGACCTCAACTGTCCCCTCTCAGAACTAGATAAATCTAACGACAAAATAAGAAGTCAAAGAGATGAATAGAATTTTAGTAAAGTCTTATATGATAAAACCTCTGAAGAAAGTTGAATGGGCTTAGAAAGAAATATACCTTTTTTTTCCCTCAGCATTACTTGGCAGCTACACATAAAAACTGAGCATGTATTAGGGCATAAAAATCTCAATCAAATGCAGAAAGACAAATATTAAATGCACCCTTTTCAGATCATGATACGATAAAAATTACATTTAATGAAGGGCCATAGAAAGACAGATTAAAAATTACTTGGAAACTCAATAATCCTAAAGAATCAAATCATAGAAACCATCCATCATTTCATCAGAGAATGACAACAGTGAGACAACTTACCACAATTTGTGGGATACAGGTGAAGCAGTACTTAGGAGAAAATTTATATCTTTGAGTACTTACATCAATAAAATAGAGAAAGGGGGCAGCTAGGTGGCGCAGTGAATAGAGCACCAGCCCTGGAGTCAGGAGGATGTGAGTTCAAATCTGGCCTCAGACACTTAACAGAAAACTAGCCATGTGACCTTGGGCAAGTCACTTAACCCCAATTGCCCTACCTCCCCCCCTCCAAAAAGCAAATAAATAAATAAAATAGAGAAAGGACAATTCAACAAAGTAGGCATGTAATTTAAAAAGCTAGGGAAGAAAAAGTTTAAATCCCCAGATTGGGGATAAACACCAGATTGGAAATTCTGAAAATCAAAAGAGATTAATAAAATTGAAAGTAAGAAAACCATTAAACTAATAAAACTAATCTGGTTTATGGGTGGGGGGGGAGATTGATAAAACATTGGTTAATTTGATTTAAGAAAAGAAGAAAACCAAATTAACTTGTATCAAAAATGAAGAGAATCTACCATCAATAAAAGGAAATTAAAGCAATAATCAGGAACTATTTTTGCCCACTTGTATGCCAATAAATCTGGCAATGAGTATTTACAAAAATATATTTTAAAATATTTTATATATTGAATATTTACAAAAATATAAATTGCCCAGATGAACAGAAGTGGAAATAGACTATTTAGATAACCCCATTTTAGAAAAAGAACTTGAAGAAGCATAAATAAACTGCCTAAGAAAAAAATGCCCAGAACCAGATAGATTTACAAGTGAATTCTACCAAATATTTTGAAGAACAGTTGGTTCCTATATTATATAAACTATTTGGGAAAATAGGTGAAGGAGTCCTGCCAATTTCTTTTATGACACAAATATGCTCTTGATACCTAAACCAGGAAGTGCCAAAACAGAAAAAAAAACCTATAGATCAATTTCCCTGAAGAATATTGATGCAATATTTTAAAATAAAATGCTAACAAGGAGATTACAGCAATATTATCACTAGGATCATACACTTCAATCAGTGGAGTTTATACCATGAATTCAAAACTAGTTCAATATTAGGAAGAATATCAGTATAAACGGATCTCATCAATAATAAAACCAAGAGAAATCATATGATTATGTCCATAGGTACAGAAAAAGCCTTTGACAAAACACAGCTCCCATTCCTATTAAAAACACTAGAGAGGGGCGGCTAGGTGGCACAGTGAGTAAAGCACCAGCCCTGGAGTCAGGAAGATCTGAGTTTAAATTTGGCCTGAGACATTTAACACTTACTAGCCGTGTGACCTTGGGCAAGTCACTTAACCCCAATTGCCCTGCCTTCTCCCCTCCAAAAAGCAAAAAATAAAATAAAATAAATACTAGAGAGCATAGGAATGAATGGAGTCTTCCTTAAAATGATAAGTCATTTCTATTTAAAACAATCAGCAAACATTTTCTGTAATGGGAATAAGCTAGAAACCTGGAGGACATCAGGTGATGCCATTATTACCATTATTATTCAGTATTGTACTTGAAATGGTAGCTATGGCAATAAAAGAAGAAAAACTGAAGGAATAAAAATAGGCAATGAGGGAACAAAACTCACTCTTTGTAGATGATATGATATTTTTTAGAGAATCCTAGAGACTAAACTAGTTGAAATAATTAACAACTCTAACAAAGTTGCATTTTATAAAAGGAGTCCATATAAATCATCAGCATTTCTATGCATTATCAACAAAGCTCAGCAGCAGGAGATAGAGACATTCCATTTAAAATAACTAGACAATATAAAATACTTGGGAATCTACCTGCCAAGACAAACCCAGGAGCTATATGAACACAGTTGCAAAACACTTCACAAAAATAAAGTCATATTTAAAGAATTAGAAAAAAATATCACTTGCTTATGAGTAGGCTGAGCCATTATCATAAAAAGGACAATTCTGTCTAAATTAATTTACTTATTCAGTGCCATACCAATCAAACTACCAAAAAACTTTTATAGAGCTAGAAAAAAATAACAAAATTCATCTGGAAGAACAAAAGGTCAAGAATATTAAGGGAATTAATGAAAAAAAAAATGCAAAGAAGGTGACTTAGCTGTTCCAGATCTGACTACATTATAAAGTGACAATCATCAAAACTATCCGCTACTGGCTAAGAAATAGAGTGATATAACAGTGGAATAGATTAGTTCCATAATACACAGTAGAAAATGACCATAGTAATCTAGTGTTTGATAAACCCAAAGAACCTAGCTTCTGGTACAAGAACTCATTATTTGATCAAAACTGCTGGGAAAAATTGGAAAACAGTATGGTAGCAACTAGGTAGGTATAGGCCAATACCTTAAATTGTATTGTAAGATAGGTCAAAATGGGTACATGATTTAGGCATAAAGGAAGATACTATAAGCAAATTAGAAGAGCAAGGAATAGATCTGTCAGATCTATGGAGAAGGAAAGCATTTGGACCAGATGAGAGATAGCATTATGAAATGTAAAATGGATAATTTTGCTTATATTAAAAAGTTTTTACACAAACAAAATCAATGCCACCAAGATTCAAAGGAAAACAGGAATCTGGGGAAAATTTCTTTACAGTGTGCATCTCTGATCAATGCCTCATTTCTCAAAACATATAGAGAACTGAATCAAATTTATAAGTCATTGCCCAACTGATAAATGGTCAAAGCTTTAAAAGCCAAAGACAGTTTCCAGGTGAAGAAATCAAAGCTACCAAAGTCATAACAAAATAATACTCAAAATCACTATTGATTAGAGAAATGCATATTAAAAGAACTCTGAGGTATCACCTCATACCTATGACAGAAAGGGAAAATGCTACATAGATGTTGGAGAGGTTGTGGGAAAATTGAGACATTAATGTGCTGTTGATAGAGTTATGAACTAATCCAACCATTCTTGAGGGCAATTTGGAACTATGCCAAAGAGCAGTAAAACTGTTCATAACCTTTGATCCTGCATTACCACTACTAGTTCTATCCCAAAGAGATCATAAAAAAAAGATGAAAGGACCTACGTGTACAAAAAATGTTTATAGCAGCTCTTTTTGTGGTGGCAAAGAATTGGAAGTTGAGGGGATGGCCATCAGTTGGATTGTGTTTGAACTAGTTGTGGTATGTGAATATAGTGGAATACTGTTGTGCTATAAGAAATGATGAGCAGGCAGATTTCAGGAAGACTTGTTAAGACTTACATGAATTGATGCAAACTGAAGAGAGTAGAACCAGGAAAACACTATACACAGTAACAGCAACATTATGTTATGATCAACTATGACTAACTGAGCTCTTCTCAGCTTATACAGTGATCTAAGACAATTACAAAGTACTGATGGTGGAAAATGCTCTTCATCTCCACAAAAATAATTGATGGAGTCTGATGTAGATTGAAACATACTGTTTTCACTTTCTTTTTTTGTGTGTTTTTTTTTCCCTTTTGGTCTGTTTATTCTTTCACAACATGACTCATATGGAAATTTGTTTTACATGATTGCATATATATACAACTTATATCAAATTGCTTGTGTTTGAGGGAAGAAGGAGGGAAAAAAATTGGAATTCAGTTTTTAAAAATTTAATGTTAAAAATGTATTTACATGTAATTGAAAAAAATAAAATGCTATTTAAAAAAATAAAAAAAAATAAATGAGGTGTAGCTTCCAGTAATAAGGAGGTGATAATCCCACTGTACTCTCTGCATCAGACATCTTCTAGAATATTGTATTTAGTTCTGGTAATCATGTGTTAAGATGTATTTGAATAAACTGAAGAGTCTCTAGATAGTAGTCAGATCGTGAAGAGCTTTAAAAGCCAAAGAAAGAAGTCTATTTTTTTTTTTATTCCAAAGGCAATAGGGAGTCAATGAAATTTTTTGAGTTAGAAGAGTGGTTTTGTCATATTTTAGATCTGGTAAAATCACTTTTGTATCTGAGGATGGCTTGGTGTGAGGAGAGACTTGAGTCAGGAAGACCACTTAGGAGTGTATTGTAATGGTGCAGACAAGAAGTGGAAATTGCCCGATTTAGGGTGGTGTTCATATGTGCAGAGAGAAAGAGATATGTGAGAGATTTTGTAAGTAGAAATGACAAGATTTGAAACTGGTTGGTTGTGTGGGGTGAGGGAGAATAAAGAGTCAAGGATAAGTTAAGGAAAATTGGTACTTTGGTAACTAGAACAATGATGTTGCCCTCAACAGAAAGAAGGATGTTCAGAAGAGGGGTGGGTTTTGGAGAAAATATAAGGTTTTGTTTTGGAAGGGCTTTCACTTATTTGCAAGGTGGTGCATCCTGAAAAAGCTTTAGATTAAACATCAGGAGACCTGGGATCTCTTCTCAGCTGTGTTGGGCCTGTTAATTGGGCATGTCACTTTACCTTCCTGGGACTCAATTTCCTCATCTGTAAAATGAGACAAAGGTCTAAAATTAGATAGCTAATTTTTTCTGCTCAATTTCTATGAATAATTTTCATCCTCAGAACCTCTATCCATCATGTTGACTTTTAAGTTAAAAATAATTAAAACTAATTTAGTTCTGAGAAGTTAAAATAAGTTTCCAACACCTCTAGAGATAATTGGAAACCTCCTAAGAAGTAATAAGACTGGGATTGAAATCATTTTATAAGAACATCTATTTTTCTCAAGTATAGTATATCTGACTATATAATCTCTATGGGCCATTTGAAGCCAATTCTAGAATTAGGTTAGCATCCTTATTAAGGATTGTTAACACATTAAAAAAGAGAGAGAGAGAAAGGTGTTATATGAGAACTTGGAAAAGTGTTGGCTTATTGTCAAATGTTAGTAGGACTTGGGTCTTTTGAGGAGGGAAGTTAATTAAAATGCTTCACCCTGTGGGCCATTGCCAGCAATGGTTCATTGTGTCAGCCTCTCAGATTCTTTCTGACAATCCCTTCAGTCTCAACAGGTTCTTTTCCACATTCTTGATAGGGATTTTCGAGTGATCAGAAGAGGTGGTCATAATTACTTTTAGTATTCCAAAGTGGAAGAAAAAAGGCAGTGGCATAAAATAAGTATTAGAGCCTGGATTTGAACTGAGATCTGTTGTGACTCCAAGCTTTCTCTCTGTTATACTTTGATGTCTCTCATATTCATTACGATATAGAAGAAATTGGGGGTGGGGAGAGTCACTTCCTAACAAAAATCAAGACCCACATACAGTTGTGTTCATCAAGTTTGACGGTCAGATAGCCTCAATTATCTCAAAATGTTTTTCTAGATGGTTACTTTAAAAAGTTTCTTTGTATTTTACTTGGAATAAATTGATTGAAATAATTTTAAAACTATTCATATAAAAAAAACCTTTTCATAAGTAATTTCAAGATCACATAAAAATTACAAACCTATATTAGTGACAAATTTAGGACAGAAGCAAGTCTAGAATGGAGACCTAATAATAACCAAACTAACTGTATCTTTAAATCTTTTTCTCTCAGTTTAAGAATGGTCCGTAGTGGCAAAAATGGTGGTCTTCATCTAAAGCAGATTGCATATTATAAGCGAACAGGTGAATATCATCCAACTACACTGCCAAGTGAGAGAAGTGGAATAAGAAGAGCAGCAAAAAAATTTGAATTCAAAGGTAAAGCTAATATCTAAAATTTGTCTTTCCAAAATTTTACCTTTGGGAAAGCCTTAGAATCTCAGAATTTCTGGTAAACATTACTTAAATTATTTTTTTTCTGTTACCAGAAAAAAAAAAGATTTTCTTTTTGACTATATTGTTTTAAGTAATATCTGTATATTTCTCATTCTCTTTCCTTCAGCCTTCTTATTCTCTTGCAAAGAGACCTTGACAGCCCACTGAAATATATTCAGTAACTTAGTGTTGACATATCTATATTGCTTCAATAAGTACTTAGAAAGAGAAACTTGTTTGGGGCCACTAATGTTGACTCATCTCACATGAGTTTCATTTAATTACAAACAAGAAAGAAAATGTAAATGTTCCTCTTAAGATGACTGCGATTAAACAAATTTCATTTAAAGAATGACTTATTGTTCCAGTAGATCTTTCTTCCTATGGCCCAACTATACATGCATATCAAGCACTGATAATGGATATCCCTAAAATTGCTGCAAGAACATAGAGATAGGCTAAACAGTTAGCTTTGGAGTCAAGAAAACCTGAGGTCAAGTCCTATCTCAAGCATTTCTGAGCTCTGTAACCTTGGGTAAGTCACAGCCACTGTCAGTGCTCCCAATCAATTCTTTAGGCCTATAAATTACAAAGCAGATTCAGATTCCATTGGTTGAAGGAGTTTCCTCATTGAGAAGTTCCATACGTCATTAAAGTTAACAGACCCCTGAGTCCAAAAAAGGAATCCAGAATTTCTCCTGGGGATAAAATAACATGGAAAAGAGTAACGTATGGATCATTTCCTAAAGGTTGAATGTGGTTGTTCTTTGTTTCTCTGATATGTTTCCCTTCAGATGAAGACAGATGAATATAAGTTAAATAATTAGCAATAGTTTCCAAGTTCTACTCAAGCTATAGGAATAAGAATTCCTCTGAACAGGTCAAGGGGATTCTTACAGCTTTATCCCTGGGTCCACCCTTTCCAGTAACCCCTCAGTTCATGTACAGTGAAACAGTCCACATATAAGAAAGAGAACAAGAATGTGTTAATTGTTCTACTTTGTCTGCTCTTAGTCATAGTGAGGGCTGATAGTGTAACTTGGACTGCATACACAGACAAAAAGTATATGTGCCACCCACATCTGGTGCTTCCATTGATAAAAATGAACATAGAAGGGAACTTCTTTTCTCCTTCAGATACGTTTTTTCTCAGAATGACTTCTGTAAAATTGATTGTACAAATTTCAACTCTGGTGAACTATTCTTGTGGGAGATGAGTGTAGGGGGAGCACATTTTAGAATCTAAGAGTCAGCAAGCATTTATTAAGCAATTGTGCGCCGATGTAGCATGCTAAGACTTCTGAGACAAACAAAAGACAGTTTGTGCTCTCAAAGAGCTCACAGCCTAATAAGGCAATGGCTATGTATAAACAAGATATAAACAGGGAAAGTTGGAGAAAGTCTCAGAGGGAAGAAACTAAGATTAAAAAGGACTGAGAAAGCCTTCATAATGATAACAATAGCCTTTATGTGGTGCTTTAAGGTTTACACAGTGTTTTACAGATATCTCATTTTATCCCTAGACATCCTTTGAGATGTGTGCTGTCATTATCCACATTTTACAAGTAAGGAAACTGAAGCAGACAGAAGTCTGAGGCCAGTTTTGAAATCAGGTCTTCCTAACTCCATGTCCTGTGCTCTGTCCATTGTACCTTCTTGCAGCCTCGTAGAAGGGGAAAGTTAGTCAGGAGATGAAGAGGGAAAGAGTTCCAGGCATGGGAGACATCCAGTGAAAATACATGGAGTCAGAAAATAGAGTATTAAACTTTCCAAGCCTGACCCTGACCGCTGAACTCTTCTTTTGGTTTGAGTTAATTTACCAAAGTCATTCTGAAACTGAATTTATATATTGAAATTGGACTTAACTGAAGTAATTCTGGAACTGAATCTGTTTGAAGAATATTTTTTTAAAAGCCTTTTTAGTACATTTTTTAAAACTTAGGATCATATTTCTCATGGTTCCAAAAATTATTTACCTCAAGGTAGCATAGAAAGCATTTTTTTAGGCACTCAATCTTCATCTGTGATTGATGGGAACAATAATTCTATTTAAACCACTGCAAAATGAAAAGTTCCTCTTAGTCATTTGGTGTCTATAACAAGAACATTTTAGATACCTCTTGAAAACAACTTCATAAATATTCTTGTTCTTTGAAAGTGGAAGTTTGTAAGAACTATTTGGGAATTAAATGAATAGGTAAATTTTTAGCTAAATATTATAGAATAAAGAAAACAAATTTAAAAAAATAACATTCTATCTTTTATCATTTCTTCTAGAGAAAAAGCTATTCTATGTTGGAAAGGACAAGAAACAAAATCGTTTGGTAATTATCTCAGAAGAGGAGAAGAACAAAGTCCTGAAAGAATGCCATGAAAATAATACTGGGGCTCATCATGGCATATCCAGAACTCTTACTCTAGTAGAATCTGGTTACTATTGGACATCTGTGACCAATGATGTCAAACAGTGGGTATGATTATAGGGTTAGACTATTTAAATAGTATTGTTGTAATGCACACTCCAAAGGTGGTTTTTGGCCCAGATTCACTATTGTTGAATAATGACACTATCTGTCATCAAGGTCATTTGCTTTAGTTCAAGAAGCATGATTTTGCCAAAATCATAGTTTTCATTTTCAATTAGACAAAATCCATTTGGTCAATAAGTACTTATTGTAAGCACTTAATATATATCAGGAATTGTGCTTATTGTTAGGGATACAAAAAAAAGGCCAAAAAAAAAGTTCTTATCCATGAAATGAACTGGCATTTTAATGGGGGAGAGAACATACAAAAAGTTGTACAGAAAAGGTATATACAGCATAAATGAAAGGTAATCTCATAGTAAAGACACTAGCAACGCATAGTGACTGAGAAAGAGTTCCCGTAGAAGGTGAGATTTAAGCTAAGTCCTGAAGGAGGCCAGGAAAGACAAGAGGTGAAAGTGAAGGAGAAAAATGTTCAGGTATGAGAGAGAGTTAATGAAAAGGCAGAATCAGGAGATAAGAGTGGCACACAGGAGGAGCAATACAAAGTCCAGTCATCCTAGGTCACTGATCATGTGGAAGGTAGTAAAGAATATGAAGACCGGAAAGATAGGAAGGAGCCAATTAAGATTTGTGATGTAAAAGGTGATATTTGTTTCTTTTGCAGAAATCTCCAGAAAAATCAGTGCAAGAGGTGGAGGGAAGGGTAGAGTGGGTATATTTAAAATGCATGGAAGTATTTTGAATGCCATTGTTTAATTATGAGCAAAAATTAGTCTATGTAATAAAAATTTTTACACTGCAAAATATTACATTCATAGAAAAGACGATTTTGGTCCAGCTTTTCATGAATGAACTCCTGCGTGCTGACAGAGATTCAGAATTCAGGGTTCAGGATTCATTGTGTCTCACATCCATTATCTCTGAACCTTGGCGTCCCAGCTTGTCATTTAGGGATGGCACTTTCCTTGATTGATACTGTCATGTTTCTAACTTTTTCTTTCTGTTCCATCTTTCCCAGTAAAAGACAAAGATAACAATGGAAATTCAAAAGGGAGTTTGGGAAGATATGTCATCATGTGCAAAGTAATATCATGAAACATTTTAAAACATTTCTTACTGGTGGTACTCCCTCCACTGGTACAGATTGCAACCTATTGACTCCTCATCCTGTGCAACTCTTGTCCAAGACTTCCCATAGACCCTCTCAAGGATCCTCCTGATGTGCCAGAGGCCTCCTTCTTGGTCTTTCCATTCCTCCCCCGGCCATTTGTCTTGCCTACCTCTTCCTATTGCCCTTTTTTTTCCTTGGCTGATGTCTTTCGTGGTACTTCTTAATCGTGAATCATCATAGCTACATAGCACTGCATTAATGTGCTGCAGCCCTTGCACACACCACTGTCTTTTGGGTTCCTTGAAGTTTTGCTTTGTAGAAAATGCGGTTCCTTGTAATCCATAGCCCCCAGGAAAATATTGATATCTTCTTGTTGTTGTTTTTCACTGGGTCTTTGCATCTGGAAGCAACTTGGGATCCTTGACATCACTGCACACCTTCCCTGGAGCAATCCATTGCATTCGTCCTCTCCTTTTTAGTTCTTGGCTTAGCTCATTATCCATCATCATCTGTCATCTGTTTACAATCTGTGTACTGATTCAATATACTTTTCATTTATGTTCATTTGAAAAAGTGGGCAATATTCCTTTTTCTCTACTTACTTTTTCACAGTATACCTGTCTCTTTTTAAACTTTAATTAATAATCAATTTTTTTTAGCAGCTATGATTGTCATTTAGAATTCCCTAAAATTTTCCGAGTTTTGATATAAGCATAGGGGTTAGCCCTAAACGTGAGCATCTGGTGAAGCTTATTATACAGAGAGAACCCTTCTTTCATTTGGGACAGTGATAGATGCCTTTGACAAACACATACCTTACCATTTTGTGCCTTGTTTGTTACTGATAATCTCAGTTGACACTCTGGTTTTATCTATTAAGTAATCATCTATAGTCTCACTTTAGCATATCCTTGGGAAATCAGAGAATCTGGATTCAGATCCTGCCTCTAGTGTTTATTGCTATGTGATCTTGGGTAAGTCTTTCACTTCTTGAAGTCTAGCTATTTCTTTATGAAATGAAAGCTTGGATTAGATGGCCTCTGAGGTCCCTTCAAATTTTAGATCTATGATTCTATGTGTGGAAATGCCTTATTGGTGGAGAGTTTTTAAAATTTCAGTTTGTTTTGTTGAGTCAAATACACTTCTGCAATCTATTAACATTGGGATAACAATAATAATAAGAAATAGTTAGCATTAATAGGACTTTGAGGTTTGTAAAGCACTATACATATCTCTCTGTCTAGATAGAGACAAAAATGCAAACTTACTTGATTCTTACAACAACCCTGAGAGGTAGCTATTATTTTTATCCCCATTTTGCAGATAAGCATACTGAGGCAAAGAGAATTTAACTGATTTCCCTAGGGTCATATAGCTAATGTTTGTCAGGATTTTCACTCAGATCATTCTGACTCCAAGGCCATTACACTATCCACTGCAACACCTAAAAACCAGCTATAAAGTATAGTCTGTGAACGCCTGTCATTTTATTTCTTGTAGTTTCATTGTGACCATCTCCACAAAGGTGACCAAAGTAAGCTATGTATGTCAGAAGTTGCTGACATCTTCTCTGTTGGATTTTTGGTAACAGCATCACCTGATTTTTCCTATTCTTTTTCGGTCTATTCTCCTATCATCAATAACTTGAAAATTGTTTCCTGAGGGATTTGAACATTGTGAAACCTTTTATATAGATTTCTCATGAATACAATGATAAAATTTAATCACCCTTCCTGACTTCATGGTAAAAAAAAAATGTGGTTTCCATTTTCTGAGATCAATACTTAGATATTAAGAAGCTGTGGTTGAACTGTCATCAGCAATGACAAATGATATAAAACATGTAAATCTGTTCTATGTTGTCTGTTTATGGTCCTTAAATTAGGCTGTTAGTACTTTGGGTACCCTTTGGTTTGATTGGGTCCTGAGCCAATTTTATGCAGGCTTAATTTTCCCTCTATTACTTTTATCTGTTTTATAAGGTGATCAATTTCCATAACTTCCTACTGCTGCCTATGTGATATTTTGTAAACAAGTTTGTACATTAAATCACCATTGCCTTTAGCTGTCTTATCCTTCCAGCTAGCAAGGAAATTTAAGTGTCTGCTGTCTGATTGAGTTCATTTGGTGTCTTCATTGAGGCAATTATTTTATTTCAATTTGACCTCTTTTAGTAATGGTGATTATCTGAGTTCATGTCTTTTGTCTTTCCCTTTTTTCCCCCAATAGTTTATTTAAATGATTCAAGTTGTAATTGCTTTTAACTGTACACAATATATTCCCATTCTTATCCTTATAATTAGTATTGATTTTGAACTTTACTACAGTGGAGAGAGCACTGGGCTTGGTTATCAGAAAGACTCATCTTCATGAATTCAATTCCAGCCTCAGATACTTATTATCTTTGTGACCCTGGGCAAGTCATTTAAACCTGTTTGCTTTAGTTCTTCATCTATAAAATGAGCTGGAGAAGAAAATGGCAAGCCATTCTAGTATCTCTGCCAAGAAAATTCCAAATGGGAGAGGCAGACGTGACTGAAACGACTGAATAACAAAAACAGTTAGTCAGTGTTGTAATTGCACAATGACAGCTCATTTGAAAATATTCCTTATTCCAATCAACAAGCCATTCCTGGATACTAAGATATAGACAACTTTGGTTTTTTGTGATTTTGTAATATATATGGTGTTCCCCAACTCTAGGTCTGTGATTTCTTTTTAAAGAAAATATTAATGCTGTAGATGCTCTGAGTAATCTGTAAGCCCTTAGACTTTAGTTTTTTCATCCTGAACCATAGTTTATAATACATTTTTCCCTTATTGATACCTTTTGTTTTTATACAACATCTGGCGATGTATGTATATATGTGTATATATATATATATAACTGTATGTGTTTGTGTATGTGAGTGTACATACATATATAAATTCAAAGTGCCCTGTCTTTTTGTCAAGAGAAGGGAGCTGTGGTTCATCATTTTTCTGGGACAAAGATTGTTATAATTCATTAGAATTCAGCAACTTTTTAATACTATTTCATTTACATAAGTTTAGTCTTTGGGTATATTGTTCTCCTGACTTTACTATGCCTTAATTCAGACAAATCTTTCCATATGTGTATGAGGTCCTCATATTTATTTTTTCTTACAATGCAATAACATTTCATTATATTCTTATGCTATAGTTTGTACTCAATTGATGGGAAACTACTTTGTTTATAATTTTTTTCCATTGCATCATAGATTTAGAGGAAGAATGGATCTTAGACAACATCTAGTCTAACCTCCTTATTTTGCAAATGAAGAAAGGAATTTGGAGAAGTTTTAAGTAATTTGATCAAGGCCAAAGAGCTAATTGACTGGCAGAGGCAGGATTTGAACCCAAGCCCTCTAACTAAATCCAGCTCACTTTCCTCTGTACCATTTTATTGTGTCATTTTAAAGATGAGAAATTGGGGCACAAGGTGGTGGAGGATCTCTTCCATGATCTCTTTACAGGTACTGAGTGACATACCTAGGTTTGAGGCCATATCCTTGACTCCAGTTCTAGTTATTTTTCACTAGACCAGGCTAACTTATTCCCTCTTTTGCCACCACAGAAGTGTCCCAGTGTATTTTTTTTTTTTTTTTTGGCTTCTTTCTCTGACTTCCCATTGAAGTCATGGAATATCAAGACATATGATCATGTGATCTGGAGAATCTTGGCAGCTTTTTCATAGAATTTCTCCACTTCTTATGCACTAAACAGTATGACACATAAGCCACAATTATGTTCATGGTGGTCTTTTTGCTATTGCTTGTCATGGACACTTAAAGGCAAAGTAACCAAATAGTCAATGAAACAATATTTCTTGTACTTCTAAGTGTTTATGTGCTTCTCCATAGGAAACATCTGACCTCCCTTTCCATTTATCTTCTGTGTCTTCTAGTTTCCTCCAGTAATGACATGGTTACTTTAGTATAATAGTGTGTTATTAGGCAAAGATTTCACATTTAATGTTTGTAGACTGACTAAAAACTACTGGGTTCTTAGTGTCCTTGGCTCTTTTTCACCACCTCTGGTCACCATCATTGCTGTAGAAGGAGGTCATGTTAGACTTAGAGAAACTTCATTGTTTTGTTTGATGTATTCAGCAAGCATTTCAATGAATCACTAAGCATTTTTTAAACTCCTGCTATATCGTCAGGCACTGTACTAGGCACTGGACATACAAAGGGAAAATGAAAAGTTCAACATCCATTCAGCCACTAAAGGGATTTTCTAACCATGTCACCTCTTTCCTCAGTCAACTCTAGTGGCTCCCTGTTCCCTCCAGGAGCAAATACAAAATACGCTGGCATTCAAAGCCATGTATAACTTGGCCTTTCCTACTTTTCTGGGGTTTTTTGCACTTTACTCCCTGAGATATACCCATTGATCCAGTGACACTAGGTTTCTCACTGTTCCAGGCACTAGACACTCCATCTTTTAGTCCTTAGCATTTTCTCTGGCTCACCCTCATGCCAGGAGTGCTCTCCCTCTTCCTCTCTGAGTATTCACCTCCCTGTCTTCCTTTAAGTCCCAACTAAAATCCCATTTAGATCAAATGTTAGGTTTATAGTCAGCTTTCGTTTTGTTAGAATCTATGCCCTGTCCTGAACTACCTTGAGGGTTGGAAGCAACCTTGTATAGTCTAAGCTACAGGCAACATGTTGAGGCCAGTACAGGCATCTTTCAAGGAGGACCTGCTCTATTAATACCAGAATGCTTCATCCTCCGTTCAATAAAAGTACTCATTGCTGCTCACTTTACTGGGCCTCCTTCCTAAATTTCTGAGTAGAGGAAGGCTTTCGTACTCCGCCACCACAAATTCTTTGAACCAGTAACACTGGCCTCCTTGCTATTCCATGAATAAGACACTCTGTCTCTCCATCTGGTTGCCTCATTCCTGGAATGTTCTCCCTCCTTGTCTCAGCCTACTCCCTTTCCTGGCTTCCTTTAAAGTTAAGTCTCAACTAAAATCCCATTTGCTACAGGAAGCTTTTACAGCCCCTCTTAATTCCAGTGCTGTTTCCCTGTTAATTATTTCTTATTTATCCTGTAGTTTGCATATATTTGTTTGTTGTCTCCCCCATTAGATGAAGAGGTTCTCGAGGGCAGGGGCTAGTTTTGGGGGTTTTTTTTTTGCCTCTTTTTATATACCCAACAGTTGCCACAGTGCCTGGTAAATAGTGGGTCCTTAATAAATACCTAATCATTGAAGTGGTTGTTCTAGAAACCTGCCCATGCCTGTCCTGCCTCCCTCCTTTCTCATGATCCAAAATGCTTGACTCTAACTTGGTGTCCATTGTAATTACTGTATTACCGAGAATAGCTGAGACAACCAGCTTTTAATATATCTTACATAACTTAAGTTGATTGTATATTTATATCAATGATTTTCTATTTCTCAGAACATTTTTGGAATACCTCTTGGAACTTTTGTTAGAGTCTAGTACAAGGTAGAATGTGATAGTGAAGAGAAAGAAGCCAGATATCCTGTTATCCTTAATACAAGAGAAGTTAGTCTCTTAGAAAGCCTTCTTTTAAGGCAAAAATTACAGTTGAGTATTTAGAAACATAAGCTCAGTTTGTAAAGAATTTGGATATAGTATTTTTTAATTAGGGGAAGTGTTTGGGGTTATAAGTAGTAAGACAAAATTTTAATATATTTTATTTATTACACTAAATGTTTCCCAATTAAATGTAAAATTTTTTAACATTCATTTTTTAAAACTTTGAATTCCAAATTCTCTCCTCCCTCTTATTTTATTCCCATCCTTGAGAAGGGAAACAATTTGATATCGATTATACATGTGAAGTCACATAAAACATATTTCCATATTAGCTATATATTGCAAAAGAAAACAGACAAAATACCCAAGAAAAATAAAGAAAGCAAAAAAAAAATATGATTTGATCTGAATTCAGAGTTCATCAGTTCTCTCTCAAAAAGTGGATAACATTTTTCATCATGGGCCTTTTGGAATTGTCTTGGATCATTGTCTTGATTGGAGTGTCTAAGTCTTTCACATTTGAGTATCATTAGATATTGTAATTACTAGATAGAATGTTCTTCTGTTTCTGCACACTTCAGTTTGCATCAGTTCATCCAGGTCTTCCTAGGTTTTTCTGAAACCATCCTATCACTGTTTTATAGCATAATAGTATTTTCATCACAATCGTATACCAAAATTTGTTCAGCCATTCCCCAGTTGATGGGTATCCACTTGATTTTCAGTTCTATGCCACCACAAAAAGAACTATTATAAATATTTTTGTGCAAATATGTCCTTTTCCCTTTTCTTTAGTCTCGTTAGGATATAGAACTAGTAGTGGTATTGCTGGGTGGTAGCACAGTTTTATAGTCCTTTCAGCATGGTTCCAAATTGTTCTCCAGAATTGTTAGATCAGTTTACAACTCCATTAATATCCCAATTTTCCCACATTTTCTCCAGCATTTGTCATTTTCTTTCTCTGTTATATTAGCCAATCTGATAGGTGTTAGGTGGTACTCTGATTTGCATTTCTCTAATCAATAGTGAGTTAGAGTATTTTTTTCATGTGATTATTAATGGCTTTGATTTCTTCTGAAAATGACTTGTTCATATCCTTTGATCATTTATCATTTGGGGAATGACTCTTATTTATATAAGTTTGGCTCACTTCCCTATATATTTTAGAAATTAGGCCTTTATCAGAGAAACATGCTGTAGTTTTGTTTTGTTTTGTTTCTGTTTCCTGCTTTCCTTTTAATCTTAGTTGCATTGGTTTTCCTTGTGGAAAAGCTTTTTAATTCCATATAGTCAAAATTATCCATTTTACCTTCTGTAATCCTCTCTAACACTTGTTAGGTCACGAGTTCTTCCCTTATTCGTAGATCTGACAGATAAAATTTTCTATGCTCCTCTGATTTACTTATGGTATCACCCTTTGTGTCTAAATCATGTACCCATTTTGATTTCATCTTGGTATATAGTATAAGATGTTGGTCTATACTTAGTTTCTGTCAAACTGCTTTCCACTTTTCCCAGAAATTTTTGTCAAATACTGAGTTCTTGTCCCCAAAGTCTAGAACTTTGGGTTTATCAAACACTGGATTACTATGGTCATTTACTACTGTATTTTGTGTATCTAATTTATTCCAACTGTTCCACCTTCTTGGCCAGTACTTGTTTTGATGATTACTGATTTGTAATATAGTTTGAAATCTAGTTCTGCTAAACCACTTTCTTTTATATTTTTTTCCATTTATTCCCATGATATTTTTGACTTTTTTGTTTTTCCAGGAGAATTTTGTTATTTTTTCTAACTCCTTAATATAATTATTTGCTAGTTTCATAGGTATGACACCAAATAAGCAAACTGACGTAGGTAGAATTGTAATTTTTATTATTTTGGCTTGCCCTATCCATGAGCAATAGACTCCTATAAGCAATACCCATGAGCAGATAGACTCCCAAGTATTTTATATTGTCTACAATTATTTTATTTTATTTTATTTTTAAATTTTATTTTAATTTACATCATTCATTTCCATGAGATTTTGAGTTACAAATTTTCTCCCCATCTTTCCCCTACCCCCCCTCAAAACAGCCATCCCCTTGTATGACCCCTCCCCCAATCTAATCTCTCCTATGTCCTCCC
>CM053590.1:169614588-169632417 GCA_028646515.1 Pseudochirops corinnae | reverse complement strand
TGCCTTACTTTTTTGAAAACTACCTGTTTATATCCTTGACCACTTATCTATTTGGGAATAGCCCAAACTTTTAAAAAATCTATGATATTTATCCAGTTGGTCTTTGTTGAGCTATATGGTGTGAGATGCTTGTATTACCTTAATTTCTGCTCTAATGCTTTTCATCATTTCCAGCAGGTTTTATAAATATTTTTTAATATACTTGCCCCAGTGTAGCGCCAATGCAATATTTATAGTGCCCATGATCACGATAAAGACCATGACGATAAATATCACATGACATTCAATCGCAAAATATGCTGGACTTTCCAGGTAGAAAACAGAACTGAAGCATTTTAGATACCAGAAAACTGAATCCGAAAAGCCGTCAGCCAATTCCATCATAGTCCCAAAGGTATTCAGAAGCCATAATCACACTGAGAGGCACAGCATCCTTCAGCCTTCCTACAAACCAGTACAAGATCAGTATCTACCCAGAAACCTGTCTGACTCCTCCCCTGAGTGTAGTCTCTCCCCCACCCTCTGGCTAGCTCTGAATCAGCTTCCTGTGGGCTCTTCTTCCCTTCAGCAAACTCCTCCCACCACAGGCTCCATGTGACTACATGCAGCCTGTCAGAGGGCAGAGTTGATCTTCACAGCAGGGAAGCTTCCTGTGGGCTCTGTTCTACCCTTTAGCAAATTCCCTCCATGACAGGCTCCATGTGATTACATTCAGCCTATTAGGGGGCTTTTATGGGGTTTACTTTCACAGCAGGGGAGATCTTCAAACTGCCATTCTCATTACACCCAGTAACTAGAATTACTCAATTTTTCGGGTGTTCATTTGCTTTTGGCTCTTTTATGCCTAACCTGTTTCATGGATCAGTTTTAAAAATCTTAATCTTTTTTAAACCAGTGCCAAATGGTTTTGATAATTACACTTTTTAATGATTGTTGCTCTTCTTTTTTCGTTTTTACCTGACATTCCTGATCTTTTGTTACCACAGATGAAGGGAGGGTGGGTGAGTTGCTTTTGTTTTTGTTCCACAAAGCAACCGATGACATTTTTAGGATCAGACTGCATCTAGACAGGCCACTTACAGTGTGTTGGCCCGGCCCAGCCGTAAGCAATTAATAGCTTTCAAATATCTCTCCAGGTTTTTCTCTGAGACTGTAAATAGTGTTTTCTTGTGTTCAAATAAAATGTGTCTGTGCATTATTGCATCGTGGTCAACTGTGAATGACTTATATATTCTCAACAATACAGCGATTGAAGATAATTTCAAAGGACTCATGATGGAAAATACTATCCACCTCCAAAGAAAGAACTGATAGAGTCTGAATGCAGATCAAAGCATACTATTTTTCACTTTATTTTGGGTTTTTTTTGGTTTGTTTTCTTTCACAGCATGACTCATATGGAAATATGTTTTCCATGATTGGATATGTATAGCCTATGTCAAACTGCTTACCATTTCAGGGAAAGGAGAAGTAAAGGAGGGAATTTGGAACTCAAAATTAAAAAAAAACAAATGTCAAAACTTGTTTTTATATATAATTGGGGGAAAATTTAAAAAAAGACAAGTCTATGTCTTGGCAGATGGTTTGAGGAGACGTCTTCTTTTCCTTGCTTCCATTTTTGTGTTCCTATACGTTTCTGATATACCCCAAGTTTGATTAGTAAGACTTCTACTTTTTTCTTGTTCCTTCCCTAGTGTGTATTCTAACATTCCCCCCCTCCCTTCCTTATCTGTACTCTCTTAAAACAAAAATGCATTAAACCATAGCCAGGCCCCAAGTTTCAAAACAATGGAATACTGAATAAGCAAAGATGTCTTGTATCTTTTTAGACTTTTAAGTATTGGTCATCCTTTAGCTATTTTAAATTGCCAGCATTTATCTTTCTATATTTCACTTTTCTGCTATGTTTTTACTTCATAGGTACTATAAAGATCCCATTTTCTCAGCAGGAATGCTGGAAAGTAATCTATTAAGGGTTATATTATGTTTAAATGTGTATATGTACATATTTATGTATGATATGCATATACATGCATAGTGTGTGTGTGAAGTTGGAAACACAGACTCTCATTTTATGACTGCCAAGGTCATTATTCTTTCCATCGTACCACTTTTCTGTATTTATATTTATTTATATATTTATTTTATTTTATTGTACTACTTTTATGTATTTCTTTTTAATATGTAGTGTCGATGGAGGCAATTTTTACTAGTATCATTAACCTCTCCAGATGAAGGAATTTGGAGCAAGATATTGGGGTGTTAGAAGCGTCTGAAGTGTAAGATCACTACCTTTCTTTGAGAACATAGATTGAAAGACCTAGGAAAGTAATGATAATCTGCACAGTCTAATACCGAATTTAACAAAGTGAAGCAAACTAACTACATGTAAGTCTAGCCTTCAACAATGTAGTTTGGCAGAAAGAATGATTGTTTCAGAGTCCGAACATAGGTTTGAATCCCAGCTCTGCTACTGATAACCTTTATAACCTTATTGAAGTCTTTTTTTTTTCTTTGCCTCAATTCTTACATAATTTGGAAAGGTTAGGCTAAATGACCTCTAAATTCCCCTTTATCTCTTATGATAGGAACAGTATTCTAACCCCTGACCTTATGTGAGTTGGACTAGTTTTTCCTTAAACATTATTGAAATCTTCCTCTAGACTTAATTGGTACAGAGTACTGAAGGCTCAGGCTTTTGATATCACTTCCTAGTTGCTTGACTATAAATAGTCATGAAAAGCTCCAGGCACTCTCTGATGATTGGCTGGTAGACTATGATGGACATCTCCAGCAAGGGACCTTCCCTCTGCTGAGTTGGATCGGGGTGAATATCTTTCTCCTCCCTTTGTCGAGTAAATCTCCTTTTCTTGACTGTTTGAATGACAAAGTACAATGACCTCATTTCATTTCAATATTGAATGTAAACTACAAGAGGAATGGCTTTCATCAGGTTCTGCCTGGAATTGCTCCAACTCTGTGATTCTAAAGATGTAATAGAATATTATTGTATAGTAAGAAATGAGGAATATGAATAATTTAGAGAAACATGGAAAGATTTGCATGAACTGAATTAAAATGAGATAAATTACAGAAGTGAAAAAAATCACTAAAAGAAGCCAAACTCAGTAACTGAAAAACCAATAATGGCACCAGACCACAGATTATGAACCATCCCTCTCTTCTCTGGTGACAGGGAAGAGCCTCTCAGAGGAAAATATTGCATATGCTCTTAGCCGTTGTTACTATATTTAACGATATTATTTCTTATGAGGGAGGGTTCATTTCTGACTGGGAGAGGGGGAGATGTTATGGAAGGGACCATGAGGTAAAGACCTAAGTTATTAAGCATATTGGATCAAAAAGACTAAAAGAAAAAGTTTTCTGTCATTTGGATATCGGCTCCATGAATTGTAATATATGAATCATGGAAGATTATAGTAAGAAACAATGAACACAAAGCATTTTTCAAGGAGACTGCAGAATTTATAGGGAGAAAGAGAGAAGGAAGTAAACATTTGCTTGGCTAAGTGCTTGTGCAAATTGTCTCATTTGACCCTCATGACAGCCCTGTGAAATAGGTGCTGTTATCCCCATTTTACAGCAGAGAAACTGAGGCAGAGAGGTTAAGCAGTTTGCTCTGTCATACAGTTAGTGAAAGTCCGAGGTCAGATTTAATTCAGTTCTTTCGTACTCTAGACCCAGCATTCTATCCATTGCACCACTTAGCTGCCTCTAGGCAGCTCCTATTAAGGATTTAGAATTTGTATATTTACCCTACCAAAGGTAAAATTTCATTTTATGAGTAGAGAAAATGTTTATTTTCATAAAAGTAAATGAATTATAAACTTTACGGTGAGCTTATTTCATAAATGTCACATATATCTGATTTAACATAAGTATCATTGTCATAGCTTTTCCAGGAACTAAACATTATAAATCTTTTATTTCTATTCTTGTTTCTTAGATAAAAGAACACCCTTCCAACTCAGGGAAACCTTGATGATTTTGTGATTTTGAAACTGAGTCAACAATGAAGACGTGATATCTGGGAACAAAGGAGCAAGTTGGCTGCTGACTTTTCTTATCAGAATTTCAAGTGATTGTGTAAGCAGAAACAAGCTGCAGAGGATCATTGTGTCACCCAGCTATTGGGAGAATGTGCTACCCTAAGACTATTTACTTAACTACTGTTCACATGTAGATCATTTAGTTTTTCTGACCATGTCTATCCCTGAAATAGTAAATAACATCCCTAGATTTTTTGTTGGGACTGAAGAGGGAGAAACAGATGAGCTAGGAGATCCCACCAAGCCTGGAGATTTTCAGCACTTCTATGGACCTGCAGATGAAGAAGAAGAAGAAGATGATTCTGTAAGTTTTTGTGGATTTGGGGGGAAGAAAGAACAAAAAAAATCTAACATAGAATCATCTTTTTCCTGGAAAGTTGTCGGTACTTTCCATTTTGCCCTGATGTTCTGAGTTCTGTACTACTCTACAATTAAGTATTCTAGGCAGATAACTAGCAGATAAACTCAACCTTGGTCTTTTGTACCTTTCCAGATTGAGGGGAATGATTGATTATTTTGTTTTTAAAATAAAGCTGTTGTTTTTCTCAGTAAAAGTAAATTACCTAAAAAGTGAGTCACTTGACAACCTGTCGTCCTTAGACAATAGAATTGGAAAGCCAGTTTTATTTGTATTTGTAAGGTTGGGAGGGTCCAAGAAATTCCAAGAAAATTGACTACAGTTGTCTGACTTTTAAATTCGCGTGTTTGCATATATTAGACATTCATTTAACGAGCATCTACCATGTATGTGCAAGGCACTATGTAGCTATTAGGAATACGAAAGCAAACATGAAAGTCTGTGCCTTCAAGGAACTTCCCCCATTCGACAAAAACAGGTAGATAAATAAATCAACATAAAATATATACACAGTAATGGGAGGAAGAGGTTCACTAACAGTGGGGAAAATCATGCCTTATGGTGGTACTTAAGCCTTTAAGGAAAAGAAGAGGAAGGAGGAAGATGGGGGTTGGCGAGGAAGGATGTCTGATAGGAAGCGTGGACAACAAACAGCCTGCCCTAAGGTATAGAATTGGGAGAGACAGAATGTTCCATACAGAGAGCAGAAAATAAACACTGTATCAATCTTTATTTTTCCACCTTCAAAATAAAATACTTAAAGCATTTGCTCTAAATACTCAAACTGGCTCTGTTAAATAATCTTTCATAAATTGCATATCTGCAACCTGTCGAGTTTTCTATTATTTGGCATAGGGATGCCAATTTGGTATCTGATTTTTTATTTTCATATTTTTAAATACAGCTTACCATTAAGGGATATACAAAAACAGAACAAAAATCTAATTTTGAAGCAGCATTTTTAAAGAAAAGTATATGGAATGTAATAATTACCATAGAGGATTCCTTCCCTGCCCTAGCATCTCTTTTCCCTGGGCATAGTATTAAACGGTGATCTTGGAAAGTTGCTTTACTTATCAAAACCACTGCTGACCACAGAGTGACAAGTCAAATTGTTAAGATTTGCCTGTTGTAAATAATAGGTAACTAGGTGGTAAAGTGAAGAGAGTGTCAGGCCTGGAGTCAGGAAGACTCAGCTTCCTGAGTGGATGATCTGGCAATGGATGCTTAACTAGCTGTGCACTTAATGTGTTTGCCTATTTCCTCATCTGTAAAACGAGCTATGTAAAATGAGAAGGAAATGGCAAAGTACTCCAAGGAGTCAGGAAGAGTTGGACACGACTGAAATGACTGAACAACAACAACAAATTATTACTTAATACTACTGTTGTTATATTAAGTATTTCGTTTTCAGAGCACTGATATTTTAAAAAGTCAGATCTATAAACTTAAAAAATACTCATCTCCTTCTCTGATACTAGTATTTATTCTATCCTCTCTGACTCCCTACAAGCCTTCCTCCCCCCCAAAACAGGAAGTAGACAAGAGTAGGAAGATATTGACTGCCTTAGGGAAATTCTTCATTTCTGATGGCCATAAAGAAACTGATAGGAAATTAGCCACCTAAAATAACCTATGGTATGAATCTGCCCCAATTGGTATAGCTGAAGAGTAAATCATTTGACAGAGTCTGAAAAATTAATTACCATTAGCAAGTGAGTTTTCTCTCAAGACTGGTAGGAATAATATTTGTAAGATATTTATTTTTTTCTTACAGAAACACCTCTGAAATTTAGGTATTAAGGGCTGTGGCAACTTTTAAAAAATATTCTACACTGTTTATAATGTGTAACATATCATACTAAAGTCAAATCATCAAGTTGTGTTTATTAAGCACCTATGTCAAGACAAGAATATTGATTTTTTTTTAAAATGGATCTCATTGATAAATATGTTGCTTTGAAATTTCTTTCAGTGTGAATTGGGATTTTAATTTCTTTTTTGTATCAATTTTTAGCCACCAGAAAGGCAGATTGTGGTCGGAATATGTTCTATGGCAAAAAAATCCAAATCCAAACCGATGAAGGAAATTCTTGAACGTGTCTCCTTGTTTAAATATATCACAGTAGTAATATTTGAAGAGGATGTTATTTTGAATGAACCAGTAGACAACTGGCCACTATGCGATTGTCTTATTTCTTTCCATTCTAAAGGTAATTTTTACATTATATGAAATACATGTATTTTCTTAAGATTTGAGTCTGAAATAATATTGAGTGAGGATTAAAACTTTCCTTTTGAATATTAATATCCTAATTGAACAATTAAAGTTATTCCTCCCCCCCAAAAAAATTTTTAGTCAGTATTGCTGCTGGAAATAAACAAGCTTTCCTAAGACATCTGGGTCTCTTCTGTATTTGAAATTATATCTTGCAGAGAAATTCCCCAAAGTTTTTTTTAATTGACCTATACCAGTTCTGTACCAGTTCTGAGCTATTTCATGTGTATCACAAGATATAATCCCTTTTACACAGACACAGAGAATTGTGTCAAAAGTGCTGAGAAGCTCAATGGTTTTTGTAAAGGTGTTTTTGAAGGCAATTTACTTCTTGCTATACATGTTGAGATTTTAATTTTAAATTAAGAGATGAATCTGTGAGGTGAATAACTTTTAAAATTAAAATTAGACTAAAAAGTGTGACTTCAAATAGGAACTACACAAGAAAATATAATGCAGTTTTCACTATAATTTAAAGTATTCATCCTTAATAACTCTATTCTATAGAATCCAAGAATTTGAGAGTTTGAAAGTACCTCAGGGACCAACTAGTCCAAATTTTACATAAAAGGAATCTGTCCCCTTTGTAACATATACAATAGATGATCATATAAACTGCGCAGAAACATCCTTAGTGATGTGAGCCCATCACTTCTCAGGGTTTTTGGGCAGCTCTTACTGTTAGGAAATTTTACCTGACATTATGCCTAAATGTTCCCCTTTGCAGCTTCCATCCATTGCCTATGGTTCTGCCCCACAGAGACAAATAGAATAAGTCTCATCCCTCTTCCATAAGGCAGCCCCTCAAATACTTGAAGACAGCTACCATGACATACTCCCCAAGTTGTATTTTCTTCTGCCTAAATATATCCATTTCTTTCAACTGATCTTCACTCAAAACCCTTTACCCTCTGGGCACTCTTCAGTTTATTAATGCACTTCCTAATCAGTGGCATTCAGAAATAAACACAGTTCTTGGAATGAAGTCTGACAAGGGCAACGTATGGTGGAACTGTCACCTCTCTGTTCCTTGGAGTTACGCCCCTCATTTCCTCCCCACTTCACATTAGCTTTTTTTGCTATTGGGTCTCACTGCCCATTTATATATCAAACTTGCAGTCTACTTAAATGTCCAGACATTTTTTGAAGATCTGTGATATAGCCAAGACCCTCCTGTCTTCTAATGAAATGTGTGTTTATTTGTTTAAGTATAAAACTTTCAACTTAATGCTAATTGAGCCTATCGAGATCATTAGAGCTTCTGACTCTACTTAAGGATCATGTATAAGTTTTCATGTGTCTTTACCTTTTTAAAATAACATTTTGTATTAATATTGTTAGTAATTTTATTTATTAATGCCATGTTCTTTAAAAATCTTAGGATTTCCACTGGACAAAGCAGTTGCCTACGCAAAACTCAGGAACCCATTTGTGATCAATGACTTGAATATGCAATATCGTATACAAGATAGGTAAGTAATATAATTAAGTCATCTCAGTACAATGAAAAGTACTGATAAAGTTTACTCTTGTTTAAGTGAATAGTTACTATAATGGTATTGAGATATAGAGAAAATTCAGGAGCATCCACTATGGGTTTATAAGTGGAATGAATAACTGGAAGTTTAAAATTAATTCTGCAGGACCATCCTGCAAAATGTTGCTTGTGATAGGCACTGTTCTGGATAGCAGGAGACAAAAGACAGAAGCTGGTATTGAAAGCCTGATATGGAGCTTTGGCATATGGGAGGTAACAATATAAGGACTAATAGGGTTGCAGTTAGAAAGAACTCAATAGAAAATAGTACTGAGTTTGAAGTCAAATCTTGGGTTAACTTAAGAAAAAAGGGAATAAGACAAAGACCTGGAAGTGTGTAATACATAATAGGAAATTAGGGACTGGAATAGTAAATGGGGATAGGAAAGGAAAAGACTGCTACACCATTGAAACTATGTTAGCTATTAGGTTCTTGTGAAGAAGAGAGAATCGAGATCCTCTGAGGTGGAAGCAATTTTCCATATTCCAAAAAAATAAGGAGGATCTACAAGTATAAAAGATAGGTGTTACATGTGCCAGGAACTGTGCTAGACCGTAGAATTATAAAGATAAAAATGTCCTGGAGCTTATATTCTAATATGGGAGATAACATATTTCTGTAAGTATATGCAAAACATTTTTTAAAAAAACCTGGGAGGAGAGGTTGAAAGGAGCCACTGCCAGCTGTGAGGATCAGGAAGAGTGTCTTGCAAATGGTGTTACTTGAGCTGAATCTTAAAGGAGACCAGAGATTCCCAAGAAGCAGAGGAGAGAAGGGAATGCCTTTTGGGGGAGCAGCAGGCACAAAAGCATGGAAATGGAAGGTGCCGTACCTTGTGTGAGAAAGAGCAAGAAAACCAGTTTGTCTGGATGACAGAGTGCTTGGAATGGAGTGATGTATAATAAGACTAGAAAAGTTGAATGAGAGCAGGTTGTAAAGATACCAGAGGAGTTTTAATTTGATCTTAAAGATAATAGAAAGGCACTGGATTTTAATAGGGGGAATGGCATGATCAGACGTGCAAAGATTAGAGTGAGGAGAGACTTGAGGCAGGGAGACCATTTAAAACGCTCTTGCAGTAGTCCAGGTAAGAGGTGATGAAGACCTGATGGAGGGTGGTAGCCATGTTGAGATAAGGTGATATATAAGAAAAATGATCTATAGCAAGAAATGGCCAGATTTTTCAACAGATTGGGTATGTAGGGTGAGTGAGAATAGGTAGTACAAGGATGAAACTGAGATTGCAGATGTGCCTGAAAAACATGGATGGGGAGTTGGGTGGGGAGGGACTGGGATGGTGAATTCTGTTTTCAACATAGTGAATTTAAGATGCAAGTGGAACATTCAATTCAGAATGGCTGTTGGTGATGCAGAATAGGAGCAAGGATGGATACATAAGACTAGTGAAAAATGAGAACAAACAGAGTGCTTTTATGTATGGTGGGGACAAGCAGTAAAACTTTGGAAATAGTGAAGAAAGGAAGAAAGGAAAATAAGCTTAGGTACAGTGTGTCCCTTGAAGAATAACTCCTAGGAGCCAGGCTGGGCATCTTTCATCTGCATGAGGAATCTACCACTTCCTACTGCCACCTTGTAGCCAGCCTCCTCAGGTGAGAAGACATTAGACCCTGGGTGCACTAGCATCCTGAGCCTTCTGTCTCCTGCTGAGCACAGCATGGCCCCTGAGGAAAAGTTGCTAGAATCCAGGTCAGGCATCTTCCATTTGTACCAGAACAAGATATATTCCATCTCCCAATATCCCAGCTGGGGTATGCAAACCTCCAGTACAAAGAACAACCTTTACTTTGACTTTAGGCCTCCAATCTCTAGCTGTACATGTCCTTTGAGAGTAGAAGAGTGGTACTCTCCACTCAGTGATGAGTATTCTCACACCTGGTCATATCCTTCACTTTTCAGTGACTCTAAACTCATGTAGGTTATCATCAAAACACCATTCCACTACCTACCACCAAATTCCTCATTCCCATCCCTCTTAACTCTCCTACCCCAAAATTTTATCCTAACTCCACCTAGACATGCCATTCCACTGTGCTTTCTGAAATGTTTATTCCATAGGCAACAAATTTCCTTTCACTTTAAATCTGTTCTGTTCCTTCCACTTACTAGTTCTTAATGAAACCTAGCTTTCCCCTGATGACAAAGCTTCCTTGCCCACTTTTTCCAGTACTGGCTGCACCTTCACTTATTCTCCTTGGCTTACTGGTTGAAGAACGGGAGTTGAAATTAACCTTGCCACCTCTCCTTTCTCCTTCACTCAAGTACCCTCTCTTCCTTTGAGGTGCATACTGTCTCTCCCAAGTTATCTTCCAAGTTATCTCTCCCAAGCTATTCCCCCTGCACTAGCCACTCTCTTTTATTCCCTTGTGTTTTCTACTTTTTGTACCATTTCAACTCTAGACTGTCCTCCTCTCTTGAATCCTTAGTACCCTTATCAAATTGCTGACTATACTCAGTGAAGCCTCAGCCTTAATTTGCTACTACCATTCATCACTTTTGTATCTACACAGGTGCTGCTCAGCAAAAATGGAGAAAATCATGCAGCCTTTATGACTGGGTCCTCTACAAATTTACCTCAATTGGGCCCTCACCGTTGCTAGCTAATGTTACTATATCTCCCTAATCAACTCACTATCGCTCTCTGCACAGCATCTCTTCCAGATGTATTCATCCCTCTTCAAATTTCCTGTGGCCCCCTCCCCCCCTCTGTTTTACAGAAAACACTCAGGCCATTTGCTGTGAACTCCCTCTCTCCCATTCTTCCTCATCTCCTGTCACTCAGATGCCTTCTGCCTCTTTGTCCTCTTTCACCCCTGTTTCACGTGATGGAGTGGCCTTAGTCCTTACCAAGGCTAACCTCTCTACTTGTTCAAGTGATCCTATTCCATTCCATCTCCTCTAGCAGTTTTCTCCCTCTGTCATCTCTACTCTCTCACTGTCAGTCTCTCCCTCTCTATTGATTCATTTCCTACTGCCTACAAATATTCCCATATTTACCCTATCCTTAAAAATCTCACTTGATCCTTCTAACCCTGATAGCTGTCATTCTATTTCTTTTCTGCCCTTTGTAGCTAAACTTGAAATATGATAGCTTTTCCTACTTTCTCTCCTCTCCCTCAACTCCTTACAATTTAACTTCCTCCCTCATTCCACTGAACTTGCTCTCTCCAAAGTTACTAATAATCACTTAGTTGCCAACTCCAGTGGCCTTTTCTCAGCCCTCATTTTCCTTGACTTTTCTGTAAGCTTTTGACACTGTTGATCACTCTCTCCTCCTTTATATTCTCTCCTCTCTCAGTTTTCAGGACACCATTTTCTCCTGGTTTTTCTTCTACCCATATGACCTCTCTCTCTCTGTCTCCGTTACTGGATCCTCCTCCAGATCATGCCTTCTAAACATAGATGTTCCTCAGGGTTCTGTGCTGGGCCCCTTTCTCCCTTTATATTATTTCACTTGGGTGGTCTCATCAGCTCCCAAAGACTTAATTACCATCTTTATGCTGATGATTCTCAAATCTGCCTTTCCTGCCCCACTCTCTCCATTGACTTCTAATCTCCCATGTCCAACTGCCTTTCAGACATCTTGAACTGGATGTCCAGTAAACATCTTAAACTCAATATATCTGAAACAGAACTCATTCTCCCTAAACCCTCTCTCCCTCCTACCTTCCCTAGAGGGCAACACTATCCTCCCAGTGCCTTGGGCTCACAGCCTAGGAGTCATCTTGGATTCCTCACTCTCTGTCACCCCCCCCCCCCCCATATCCAATATATTGCTAAGGTCTGTCAATTTCACTTTTGCAACATCTCTCAAGTACACTCCTTTCTCTCCTCTGACACTGCCACCACTCTAGTATAGGCCTATGCCTTGATTGTTCCAACAACCTGTGGTAGTTTTTCCTGCCTAAAATTTCTTCCCACTCCAGTTTAGTTTCTATTCAACCACTAAGGTAATTTTTGTAAAATACAGGTCTGATCATGTCATATCACCCCCTTCTCTTCCCTTCCCCCCATACACATTCAGTAAACTCCAGAGTCTTCCTGTTGCCTCCAGGAGCAAATACAAAATGCTCTGTTTGGCTTTCAAAGCCATTTATAACTTAGCCTCCTCCTACTTTCCAGTCTTCTTTTGCCTTACTCCCTGACACATCCTCTTCAGTTCACAGTAACACTGGCCTCCTGGCTGTTCTTTGAACAAGACACTAGAGCTCCATGTATTTTCTCTGGGTATTCTCAGTGTCTGAAATGCTTTCCTCTCTTCAATCTGACTATTTATTCTTCTTGCCTCCTTTAAGTTCATGTAAGGCCAGTACAATACTCATAGCAGCCACTATGACTATGCATGCCAGGGTAGATTTGTAAAATAAAATAAACTCTCTTCCTCAAAGGCAAAACCAAAATATTTGTTTAGGACATCATTAGAATACCAGGAGGTAAGATTTAACAGGGTACTTATCACTAACTCAGGTAGCAGGGACATCTTAAACCTTCTTTCTGTTTGGCCTCCCCACAAAAACAAATTCCCCTAGGCAAAATTCCTACCTCTGCCGTCCACTCACAGCTTGCTTTTCTCCCTCTCTGCTCTGCCTGGCTCTCACTGCTTTCTCTGCTCCTTGGGCAAGCTCCTGCCATACTCTCAACTCCACTGTGACCCAGGCTTCATGTGTTAGGCCTCTTAGCTTGCATTGTATGTATCTGTTTGCATGTTTCCTTCCCCATTAGATCATTCTGAACTGAATGCTCTATTTGCATCTTAAGGCCTTTTGCCTTGGTCTTTTGTTTCTTTTTGTATGCCAGGGCTTAGCACAGTGCCAGGCACATAGTAGGGTCTTAATAAATGTTTATTAATTGATATTGATGTATTAAGTTTCTACTATGTGGCATAGCACTGTGCTAAGCACTTTACAAACATCATTTCATTTGATCCTCACAGTAGCTCTGTGAGCACTATTATGATTCCATTCTCCACTGGGAAAAGTGGAACTATTAACTTAGTATTAACTTAAGTTAGCAAAGTATTAATAATAATAACTAATAATAACTATTTTACTTTTTTTTTTTTTTTTAGCTTTTTGGAGGGGGGAAAGTAGGGCAATCGGGATTAAGTGACTTGCCCAAGGTCACACGGCTAGTTTTGTGTTAAGTGTCTAATGCTGTGGAGAATGATCTGTAGACCAGAAATGATAGGATGTTAACAGGTGAGGGATTTGAATCCAGAAATAAGTAAAGCAATAATAAGAAAGTATGTGCTCTTAATGACTGTCACCAGCTGGAAAAAAGAACTATATGATGCACGCCTGGAACAGCTTGTTGATCCTCTTATATTTGACATTTGAGAAATCCTGATAAAGAACGGAGATGCCTTGGGACTAGAGGAAACTTGGTGATTTTCAAAATGGGCATGAAGGATCATTTTTAATGGTTTTTTTTTCTTAGAAAAAGAGGGGGGGAGGGAGACCTTTCAAATTTATCAGAATGTCAGAAAAGTTTGGCAACGTGTACAGTCTTCCATATCCAGAGTTCCCTCTTCAGTAGAGAAGCAGGGTGGGGTAACTTCTCATACCTCTTTTCTTTGGTATCAGGCTTGGGGTCAGTAAGTATTTCACTGCATTCAGTCTCTTTTTTAATGTTGTTCTTTCCCTTTGCACTGTCCTTCTATAACATGCACTATCTTTGCATTATTTTCTTGGTTTTGCTTACTTCATTTTGCAGAGAGGTTTATCTACATCTAAGCCTTCCCATTCTTCTATGTATTCACTGTATTTATCATCAACTAATTAGCTAGCTAACAATAACTAACAGTTATACAGCACTTACCGTGTGCCAGGGAAGTTTCTCAGAGCTTACAGTTATTACGTCATTTGGTTGGTCTTCACGATAATCCTGGGAGGTAGGTGAATATACATAAAGTGTTTCTATAAACATTTTAGTGCAGTGGTTCTCAACCTTCCTAATGCCACAGCCCTTTAATACTCGTATGTTGCTGTATCTGCATATGGGGGGAAATATGTGTTTTCCAATGGTCTTAGGCGACCCTGCTCAACCCCCAAAGGGGTTGCGACCCACAAGTTGAGAACCACTGTTTTAGTGTATATTGGAACCTTCCTTTTTATCATTGATTTCCTTGGTGTATATGGAATTTCAAGGTCAAAGGGTATGGACATTTTAGTCACTTTACATAATTCCAAATTGTTTTCCTGAATGATTGGACTAGTTCACAGCTCCACCAAGAATACACTGGTGTACCTTCGTTTATAACCCCCCCAGCACTGAGTATTTCCATCTTTTATCATCTTTGCCACTTTGCTTGCTGGGAGAAGAAACACTAAGTTGTTCTGATTTTTATTTCTCTTATTATTAACTGTTTGGTGCGTTCTTTATATGGTCATAAATAGTTTGCCATTGCTCTTTTGAGAACTGTTTGTTCATATCTTTTGACCACTTAACCTGAAGATAACTTTGGGTTTTGTATATTTCTTTTGTCTTCATATATAATTGGGTATCAGTCTCTTATCACACAGATGAATGACCACAAATTTTTCCCCCTAAACCACCTCTTCTCTATATTAGTTGCATTAATTTTATTCATATAAAAACCTTTCAGTTTCTTGTAATCAAAATAACCACTTTATCACTTGTGATTGCCTCTATGTCTTGGGTTAAGAATTTACCTCTTAGCCATTGCTCTGAATAATATATGATTGATTCTCTTCCATTGGGGAGTTTTTGTTTTTTTATGGTATGATTTCTAATGATCAGATCACTTCTCTTTTTTAAAAGTAATTTTTTGTTGGTATCCTTTTGTTTTTTTGTCACCCACATTTCCCATTTTATCCTTCTGTCCCTCTTTCTCCCAGAGAGCCCTTCCTTATAAAAAAAAAAGTTCAAGAGGGAACTGGAGTCTATGCCATTCATTTAAGAAATTAGAGAACTTTAGTTTGGGGAAGCTAAGATTCAGGGGATACCTGAACTGTTTTTTTCTGCTTAACCTCAAAGGCTAGAACTAGAACGTTGGATTAGAAGCAATGTATATATATAGAGGCAAATTTAAGCTCTCCTTATCAGGGAAGAATTCCTAAGGATTAGAGCTATCTGAAAGTAGAATAGGTTATATTGTAGATAATGAGTTCCATGTCACAAGTGATCTTCAAGCTATTCATTTCAGTTAACATTTATTAAGGGTCTACTATGTGCCAGACACTGGAGTAAGCCTTAGGTTTATAAAAAAGAAAAAAAAAGTTCGTCTCTCCCCTCAGGAAGTTCACAATCTAATGGGGGAAGATAGTATACAAAATGAAACTGAAAAGGGAAGAGAGCCACCAGAGGTCATCCAGTGAGGGGGTGGAGGGGAGGAAGAGAGGATGATTATGTTCAAGAAGTTCATGAAGGCAGAGCCACTGATGAAAACTGAACCTGGAAAGTTCTGAGCCTTCCATAAAGGAAAGTTTTGGGAGGAGTTTATTGTTTCACCATCATGAAGCATTCACATCAGAGGTAAAAGACCATTGAGAGAGCTAAGAATGTGTTGAACATCAAAAGCAGAGACTTGATGACAATTTCAGAAGTCTTATATGAGGTGATTTAGGCTTCCAGTCATGGTTGGATTTAATGTTCTCTGAGGTCCTTTGTGACTTGGAGGTTCTGCGTCTGTGATAGTCAGTCTTGGATTTTACCTAGCAGTTCATGTATATAGCATGTGATCTTCATTAGAGAAGCAGTGGGTCTTTGTTTCCTCATTTATAAAATAAGAACAGACTATTGTTTCTGAGGGCCTTTCTCAGGGGAAGTATATTGGTTCTGCAGTCAAAGGTGCTGGGTTCTAATTATATTTCTGCTGCTTAGTACTCTATATGATCTTGAATAAGTCACCTTTCCTGTTGGATCAGTTTCCAAAATTAGGGGATTGGACCAAATGTTCTCTAAAATCCTTCCTTAGAAGGCAGCCAGGTGGTACAGGAGATAGAATATCAGCCCTGGAGTCAGGAGGACCTGAGTTCAAATCTCACCTCAGGCATTTACTATCCGTGTGACCCTGAGCAGGTAACTAAACCCTGTTTGCCTCGGTTCCTCATCTGTGAAGTGAGCTGTAAAAGGAAATGGCAAACCACTCCAGTATCCTCCTTGGCCAAGAAAACCCCAAATGGAATCAAGAAGGGTCAGACACAACTCAAATGACTCGACCACCATGAAGATCCCTTCTATCTCTAAAAATCTCTTATACTGTAAATGAACCTAACTATAGTTCTTTGACTTTTCCAGTTATATCAGAACTTAAACAATTATTTTTAATAATAAAGAAACTTATATTTTAAAAATTATTATATTTAGTCTCAACATAAGATCAAAAATTTGAACTCGGTTGACTTTGACTAAAATCCTACTTTGATACTCTTGTCATTTTTACTAGCACTCTACTTTCCTTTTTTTACTTCTTTTAGTTTTTAAGGTGTTGAAACTTAACTGTCTAAAAATACTCTCTCCAAACTGACATTATTCATGGCACATATTTATCAAAATCTCAGGAAAAAAATGGCTTACTGATAGTTTCTCCATTAGGCAACAGTGATTATTATTAGTACTGTTGAGTTTATTAAAATCTAAAAGTATTTTTCCCTTTTTCCTTAGGAGAGAAGTTTATAGTATTCTTCAAGCTGAAGGAATTTTACTTCCTCGTTATGCAATTTTAAACCGAGATCCAAATAATCCCCAAGGTAAGAGAATTTTGTCACGAGCAAGTTGCCCCCTAATACTCACCATGTTGTGTCAGTTGATTTAGAATTCAGCCATTCAGACTTCATACTAGTCTCAAATGGGGGTGGGAGGATTTATTTAGAGCAAAACTCAGTAACTGCCTAATTTCCCATTTCCATGCCTAAGCAGATTTGAAGATGTGGTGATTCTCAAGGAGGGCACAAGATGATTACAAGACAGACTTTCAGTTGGTCATAATGGGTAGCAACAGTTAGTCTTGGCCTAGGGGTGGGAATGCTCCAGAATGCCCTACTTCTTAAACTAAGCGCATAATCCCTCCATAGAGCAATGCCTGTCATTGTAAATCACAACTATTTTCTCTTCCACTTGACAGGTTGAAGATTTACCTAAGTGGTCTAGCAGACTTGTGGTTCCCTCAAAGGGTATTTTGCCACTTTTTTACAACTTAATTCTTTGCCCTTATCCTTCATTAAGAATTCCACCCGCATGTTTCATTCCACTAATTAAGCTCCAAGTGTTATTTGAATCCCCTTCTAAAATTCTTGAGTATTGATACAACAACCCCTGATATTACAGAATTAGCAATGACATACACGTACCTCCAATGAATGCCTGATTAGATAAGAACTATGCCCTGGTATACATTGAATGATCACATTTTCTTGGGCTTAATCTCGGATTTTTTTTCTTTGAATATGTTCATTTTTATTAATTAAGAATTTTGATGACTTAATTGGAGCTAATTCCAATCTTGAAGGTGAAAGCCAATTGCAGTATTTAAAATTAAACTTAACTGAGTGTTTTTGCAATTTCTTGGGACTTTATGTTATTTTATATAAAACAGTGAAATAAACA
>CM053590.1:169596337-169614488 GCA_028646515.1 Pseudochirops corinnae | reverse complement strand
TTTTTTTTTATTTTTCTCATTTAAAACTAGTAGTTTTGTGTGATAGCTGATAGTAGCAGTCCCTTGTATGTGTCCAAGGGTAGCCATTTCCTGAGATCATTTGCACTTTCATTTAGAGTAACTCTTGTGTCCAGCTCCATTTGGGGTGCTAACGTACCGTGTTCTTTCACACAGTTGTTTCACTTGATTTCTCTTTAGTAAGGCACCGCCCAAAAGATTTCTGATGTGAATATTGCATCATAAAGTTGGTGTATGCAAAACTTTTTAGCTGATCTGAACAGACCAGTAACTGCTTCTTTTCTAGGCCACTAGTAGCTACTTCATTTCAAATTTATAATGTTCTGATATGTATGTAAGCTGATATTTTTCTTATAACCTTTTATTAACCATAGCAATTCAGAATTTTATTACTATGTTAACCTGAAATTTTTTCAGAAACCCAATTTCAGTGCTATGGAATCTATACAGGTAAGTTTTGTTTTGTTTGTAAGCACACATGTGTATTTATTAATAAATAGCATGCTATAGCAGAAAGAGCACTGGGTTTGGATTCATGTTGGAGTTAATCCTTTCTCTATTATATCTATTCCCTTTTTGACCTTAGACAAGCCACATAATTTCTTTGAGTCTCAGTTTCCTCACCTGTAAAATGAAGATCATAGACTACTTGACCTCCCAGGATGGTTGAAAGGATTAAATGAGATCATACGTATGAACGTATTTTACTAAAACGTAAAGTGTCTTTATTTTATCATTGGTATTATAGAATGCAATCTAATTGAAGGGGAGGATCAAGTAGAAGTAAACGGAGAAGTTTTCCAAAAGCCATTTGTAGAAAAACCCCTCAGTGCTGAGGATCACAATGTTTACATTTATTATCCAACATCTGCTGGAGGTGGAAGCCAAAGGCTCTTTAGGAAGGTAAGACTCTGCTATCCTAGTTCACAAATATTTTTAGAGTTTGGATGAGTAACTCTTATGTATTTTTTAAGTGGCCTTGTATAATTCTATACTATATAATAAGATCATAAAATCAAGCAGAGCTATAAAATTTAGTTCTTTTAGAAACTCCTAAAATTTATGTCTTAACAAATTACCCTGATGAAATCTGGATAATATTTAAATTTATCAAAGATTAATATTCTTAACTACCAAATACTGATACTTGAAAAAACTTTTTAAAAAACCATAAGAAGAAAAAGAGAGAATATTGAACTAGGAAAAATGGAAAGCACTCTTCTAGAAGTTTGTGTATTTGATAGAAAATTTTTGTTTTAGATCGGAAGCAGAAGTAGTGTTTACTCCCCAGAAAGCAGCGTGAGAAAAACAGGCTCATATATTTATGAGGAGTTCATGCCTACAGATGGCACTGATGTCAAGGTAAGACTGACTGATAGAAAGGTGGGGTAGTACTGTACCTTGATCTAAGTGCTTTAGGAATTAGGCTGTATCTTGTAAATTAACCACTAGGGGAGATATCATTAATGTAAACATTTGGGCACATCAACCTTACTTGTTGCTTGAGGATCAGATATATAAACAAAGTATATTTTTCAGTGTTCTAGCTTTTTCTAAGAATTCTGAATTTAATTGAACACAGAAGAAAACATTTTTATATGCAAAATAAAGCAGAGAAAGAGGATTATATGTGAAAATACAAATTTCCCTTATGTCCAGGATGTGTTTTTAAGTATATTATAAATTCATCATGGTACTTTCAGATTTCTTCTGTTTGTTTATTTCTGCACATGTTTTTAATGACCTTTTTTTCCTTCTTTTTCGGGCAACCCTATAACTCTTCTCTGCTCAGACACACTGCTTGTAACAGACAGGGGAAGAAGAACAGATTCACACAGCCGCCATGTCCAAAAATGTCTCTCTTATTTTGTACCTTGAATTCATCATGGCTCTGTCAGATGGGAAGCGCTATGGCATTTTTAAAGTTGTGAAATGATATAAACCTTCATAATTTTTCTTTTGCATCATATGAGCATACGTACACATACTAGCTCCAGCATCAGAATTTCACATTTATGAGCCCTTCATCTCACCTGAGTTTCATAAATTGAATTTAAATTAAATCATCTTTTCAATGTGAAATTCCTTTTTCTGAAGCAAATAATTCTCCGACAGTTTGTTTTGTAAAACACAGCTTTCATAGAGGTTGCTCACCTTTTATATGAAAATATTTTTGCAGTGACGAGTTAAGCTTCATTATTTACAGAATCTAAATTATGAACAAAAAATAGACCAAAAGTTGTTTTTTTTTATTTAGCCAAATTCTTTAGAACGAACTTCTTCTATAGAAACAGTGTTATTATATGGTGGTTAGGTTATTGGTGTAACCCACAGAAACTTTTTCTGTAACTGATGTGTTATAAAACTCTACTAATGGATAAACTAGAACCAACATGTATAACAGTGTTTCTGTGAAGAAAATGCATTCATATATTCCGGTGTTTAAGAACACAGTTTAAGAAATGCTGAAGGTGTCATGAGTGGAAAAAGTTTAAGAAGCTCCGGACTGTATACAGTATTGGGAGCAGGGAAAGGCCATCAGCAGAAGGTGGGATTTGAGCTAAATCTTAAGGGAAACCAGGAAGCAGAGATAAGGAGGAAAAACATTCTAGGCCTGGGATGAGAGTTCTGTTTTGAACATGTTGAGTTTGAGATGTCTATGGGACATTTAGCTCATGATGTCAAAGAAGCAATGGGTGATTCAAGACTAGAGCTCAGGAGGTTAAGACTTGATATATAAATCTGCCAGTCATCAAAATAGGGATGAAAATTGAACTGAAAGGAGCTTATGAGGTCACCAAGACAATATAGAGCAGTGGTTCTCAACCTTTCTAATGCCGCAACCCTTTAATACTCTCATGTGGGCATATCTGCATGTGGGCAGACACACCTGGAGATGGATAGAGGAGCAGTGTCTCTGTTCCTAAGACCATCAGAAATAATGTTTTCCAATGGTCTTAGGTGAGCCCATTCGACCCCCAAAGGGGTCATGACCCACAGGTTGAGAACCACTGATATAGAGGGAGAAGAGAAGACCCAGGACAGACCCCTAAAGGACACCCACAGTAAGTGGACATGATCTGGATGAAGATTCGGCAAAGGAGATTGAGAAGAAAAGCAATCAGATGCGTAGGTGGAGAACCAGGAGAAAGATGTACCATAAAAACCTAAAAAGGGAGAGGATTTTCTGGAAGGAGATCTTCAGTATTAAATGTTTCAGAGAGGTCAGGAAGAATGAAGATCAAGAAGAGGCCATTAAGACCTCTTAATTATAGCCCCTTAATTAAGGCCTCTTAAATGCAATTAAGAGACCATTAGTAACTTTGAAGGGAGCAATTTCAGTTGAATGATGAGTTTGGAAGCCAGATTGTGGAGGATTTAGAAGAGAGTGGGTATAAGGTATATATAGGTAGCTTTCTCAAAGAGTTTAACTACAAAGGAAAGAAGAAATAAAATGTTAGCTATCAGAGATGGTCCTATTTAAGAGAGGGGTTTTTTTGTTTAAGGATGAGCATGTTTTAGGAAATGAGCATGTTTGTATACATTGAGGAAGCACATCATTAGGTAGGGATGTCATGCCTAAAGACAGAGTTTCCAGGTATTAATAGTCAATTTATTAACTGAGCTAGCCAGTAATCAACGAATTGATAGTCAGTGGTTTCAGTGACCAAAGATGGCAAGGAAGACTCTGCAACACCTTAAATCAGGTGTGTACCTTCTGGCAGAAATCTCCTCTAACAAGTGAAACTCAGCTTTGATTGGTAGATATTTAATGAAGTGATGGATTGGAAACTTCCAGTCCCTCCCAATTACCACATCATTGAGGGAGGGAGGTCAGCTGAGAATGTGGCCTGGTCGTGAGTTTTGAGTTCACTTCAGCAATCTGGGTAACCTGACCAAGTTCTCTCTGGTTTGGTTTCTCCTTCATGAGCCCTAAACTCTCATGAAGAGAATCAAGAACTAGAGTTCTTTCCCCCAGGGAAAGAAATCACACAGACTGGATTCAGTTTATACACTAAACAGAAATCTGGTTTCCTAGAAATCCTGGTTGAGTGGGGTCCTGTCTAGATGCCTTGAGCAGAACTGGAATGCTTCTGATATTCTTTAACAAGGCTTTTCTCTAAGCCAACCTTTTTACAGTAAAGGGAATATTATATGTTATTTTTAATAATCAAATGGCACAGCATTAAAAATTAATTTCTCTCATTTCTCCCCTTTGATTCACCGAGACCCAGTTTCCTCAGTGAATCACTGACTGATATGCCAAACATTTAATCAAAGGTTTTTAACCATAAGACTTAAGGTATTTTGACATGATGGAAGATAATGTGAAAAGAAGAGGGAGAGAGATCGACTATACATTGACAGAAACCCTTGTGGGGAGTCCCCTTTGGCAAGCAGGCCGTACAAAAAAGAACAGCAGCACATGGGGAAGAAATGAAAAGGAAGGATAAATGGTCTTTTTCTCAGTAACCACTCCTACTACCCATTTCATCAGTCCATCATATCTTAGGGTTCAGACATCTCTATCTGGTTTATGAGAATAGCTCCTAATGCAATACTCTGGTCCTCTGGAAACCTCTCCTTTTAGGCATTCTGGAATAGGTGGGCTCTCAGAACTTTTCCATCAGAAATTTTCCATCTAGTGAATGTGCTTCTCTGGTTCAGGTCACTTGTAGAGTTCCCCTTTTCTGTTAAAATAGTAGATCTCAGTCCAATTTAATTCAGTCCCTTTCAAGTTTTGCTTTGCCAATAACCATGTCATGTGGTAAGAGCTAACTTCAAACCTTAAAGGTATAATAAGAACATCAAATTAGGAACCTCTAGCCCAGAGAATTTATATTTTTCCATACTCCTTACTGCCTCTATCCTTATTTAGACATTGCCTGCTAAAGGGAGAATGAAAAAGAATCTATGAGGATCTGACTTGTAGAATGAATTCTTCTGGTTATGAATTTTATATTTACCACTGTAGTTATATAAGCTAATTCTAAAAGTGCCTTTAAATTGGCATTGACTCCACCATCATTTAACTTCTTATGTTCATCTATTTCATTCTTCACCTCAGATTCAAGGCCTAGAAAGGGATGAAACTTTAGTTTATTGCCTATAAGTGTCTTGTGATGTAAATTAGCAAATCATTTTATTGATATATTTAGGAAATTTAAATTACAACTAGTTCTCCTAGATTGCCTGATTTATGTAGAAGGTAAACAGTACAATTGCATATATAGAATTCTGAAGCTACTTCTAAGAATGTGTTATTAGAACATTTCAGGGTCTTTGTATCATTAGAAACATTTACATTTGATACATATAATCTTAGTATTTTCTTAAAAGATGTATGCTTTAGCTATTTATTTTTTACCCTGGTTATTTACTTTTAGCTGCTCATTCCTCCCCTTCAGGGGGATGAGATGTTAAGGATTTAATCCTACAGAAACATATAGGTAGCAGCACTCTTCGTAGGTAAGTCCCAAATGAATTTACATAAGAGACACTTAGTTTATTTCCATTGTAACCAAAGGTTATGATGGGATATATTCCAGATTGTGTGGAATGAGTTGTCTATAGTAAAACATGTTCAGTTACTAACTGTTCAAATGAACTAGGTATTACACATATGTAGAACTCTGCTTTCAAACCCTCTTTAGACTCTTATATGATTTGCTTGCATTCCAGAGCATGCTCTATATATAAGTGTTAATCCCACATTAAATAATAGCCCTGAGTAAATTGAATGTATCTTTGAAGTAATACAAGTCTCCTCTAAGAGAGCTAATTGCACCAATTTTTTCTTTAACACAGAACAGAAAACATATGATATTAGCCTCATTAAACAATAGAATTATATCCTGTTGTCACAAATCATTGCTTAATTATCCCAATTCAGTTGTGAAATACTTAAAGGATCTTAAGCCTACACAGGAATATATAACTAGTAACAGGCAGATGACAAACCTAAGTACTTGTCTACTTAGTTGTTTAGGCTATAGAAAGGAATATAATTCTAGACTGCATAACTCAGATCTTAATAGACATCTGCATCTTATTAAAGTAGCTCACATATGCTCCAATATTAGCCTATGAGATAAAAATCTCATAATGTGTTCATGTATTCCACTGATCACCTGCCATGTTTATAAAAATATGCCATAAAAGGAAAACAGGGACATATCTATAGTAAGGGAAAAATGCTGCCCTAATTTCATGTCAATTCTAGGCAAGAGTCATATAGGTATCCACTTATATCGAGATTATCATGATCAGGCTTAGATTCAACCAGGTAAGAAACTTTTGATTAAAGAGGAAATGTTATACTATGGAAATCAAGTCAGAAGAATCCTACCTCAGCTAATGCCAAAAGTTGCTCTCCCAGCTTACCCAGTGAGACAGAGCTCCACCTGCTATTCACAGATCTCTCTCTGTCTCTCTCTCTCTCTCTGTCTCTCTCTCCCTCCCTCTCCCTCTCCCTGTGTGTGTCTCTGTCTCTGTCTCACACACACACACACACACACACACACACACACACACACCCCACCCCCCCCGCCCATATGTGTACTGTCATTGTGGATTATTGACTCAACAGTATTTCTTGATGATCATACATGGAATCAGATTCAGAATATGAGCAATTATAGTCCCATAAGATTTTGCCTCGGATAGCAAGTTTCACTAATCATGCTTAGAGATGAATATAAACTACTCTTATATTGTCATAATCAATTAACTAGCAAATAAAATTTATCAGGCCTTCTTTAAAAAAATCACAAAAGAGATTTTATGTAATATTTTTTCCTATTAGTATTTCTCCTCAAAAACATTAAGATTCATCCTGATGTAAAAAGGCAGTCATTGGAATCTAATAAAGTAATACCATTCTATAAGTTCCCATAATAGTGACTATAAGATAGCTAGAAACCTCCAGACTAACAGATAGCTATCTCTTATTTAACCCTTAAAGCAAAAATAAATATTTAAGACTGGAATTTGTTAAAACTAAGTTGCTTAAAATGTACCTTCAGCATAGACCACTTAAGATATAACTTCATAATTCAAAATAAACAGTCTTATACTATAAACAAATTCCTAATTACACCCACTCACCCCCCGCACGTCCCCCCAGTCAAGAAGAGTTTGCAGTGGGGGAAGCAGATTTGGTTTTCTAAATAGAAAGCCAATAAAACTTCCTCTTTTACTGTAGGCATCCTGGAAGAAACAACTAAGTTTCTTAAAGTACTTCTTACAGTACTTCCAAATATTAACAGTTTTCAAACATTTTCTTTTTCTTTAAATAGCTCAGCTTGTAATCTAGCAACATCAAGTTTGGAAAAGAAGCTTTGTTCCTAACACCTCATCCATACAATATCATAAATAATACTATGGATTTGAAACATGAAACAAAACCCATTTCCAGTCAGGTGACCTCCGTTCAGTCGAATACATCCCCAAATTACACAGAAAATTATTGTGAACAAAGTGGAACTTAATTCCTAAACTTTCTCTTTCGAACTCCTTTTACTTAACTCTCAAGTTTAAGCATTATAGAACTTAATGTCAGACATCTTACCAGGTAAAACAAAGAAGAATATTTTCCCCGTTATTGTAATCTGAATGAAATCAAATACCTTTAACAAAGATACAAGCTTTCAGACAACTCTTTAACAGCTGAGTTTATAACTTAATGCTATCTAAATTATAAGAGAATTTGTTTTCTTATCTGCTTTGGTGTTACCCGAGTTTCACAGTATGGATATAGATATATATACTTTTACATTGCAATACTAGGAAATATACATACAGCGCCACTAGTTTGAACTCACACCTGTTATTCTCAGGCCTGTTTAAAGTTTTCTGGATTAAGTACTCCAAGATTCTAGATGATTTATTTTCCACACAGACAGAAGAGCTCTAAGGAGTTGGGTCAGGTGCTAACAAGGTGTGGCCCCCTTTCCCTGGGCCAAAATCCTTGAGAGTCTCCTTACAAACAGTCCTGAAAAGATGGATGAGCACAGCTGTCAGATACTTATCTCACTTCACTTGTAGCTCACTAAGAAGTTAGGTACTGTTGTAGAGTGGATAGGGATTGAATCTTTTCCTTTTTTAACTTCTAGATCTTAACAAATGGTTAGTCTTCTATACTTCTAAAGAGTTTTTTAAAAATTACATCATTTTAACAATTAAATCTGTATTCTAAGAGAATCAAAGAAGAGTTTGTTTTTCTAAACTTCATTTCTGATACAATGGATTATCATATTTCTGCCAGGCGCTATTTTTATACAGCTAACAGATTGGTAAACTGAGGTCAGTTGGCTTCAGACCACACAGTTAACATATTTCCAGATCCATAAATTTTCCTAACACTTTGCCTTAATGCCAGATAATAAAATAGACTTTTAATTCATGCCATATGAGGAACAGTTGAAAGAAGTAGGGATGTTATCGGTGGGGAGAGAAGTTTCCATAGTAACATGACAGCTATCTTCAGGTACTTGAGAGCCTCTTATGTGGAAGAGGAATTGGATTTATTCCAAGTGGCTCTTTGGGGCAAATAGGCAAAAGTTGCAGAGAGGCAGATTTGGACTTGATATCAGGAAAAAAAAAAGCTTAACAGAGCTATCTATAAGTGCTGAATAGGGTGCCCGCAAAGGTACTGGCTTTCTCCTCTTTTGAGATTTCTGTGCAAAAACTTCACAACTACTTATTGGGTGTGCTGTGGGGGGGGGGGGAGGGGAGTCTTTTTTAAAGGTATAAATTGAATGAGATGACCACTGAAGTCCCTTCTGTCTTTAAAATTTTGTAATCCTATGATCTCCTTTTTGTATGTGAGGTAACAGGCTCAGAAAGGTTAAAAGATTTGTTCATAGACACATGGGTAGTTGATGTCAGCAGCAGGATGCAAAAACCAGGTTTCCACTAATTCTGTCTACATTTTCCTTAGGAACTAGAATGAAGAATTTAGTATATGAAAAAGAGCAAAGGACCTCCAGGTTCAGTGCTAGGATATTGGATAGGGGCCTTGGGATGGGATAGCCATGAGTGGAATGGGGAGAGGAAGGAAAATGTGAAAGTTGGTTTCCCCCTTCTTTCCCAAAGACTAGCCTATCAGGAGAGGAAAAAGGAGGGAAAAGTGAGAAAATTTGGAGTGTTGTCCTTAAATATGTAATATTTAGCCATTTGTATGTTTATTTAGGAAACCTAGGTATATAAATGAGGGGCTGCCTTGCTTCAACTTTTTTTAAGCTTATTTCTGCTTTTACTACTATTTTAAATAGCAAATCTTCCCTGGTGCATTTATGATAAAATTTGATTTACATGTAATCAGAAACATGCCTGTTGTGTAGGGAATAGCTGTTCTGTGCTTAGTTTTTCCTATTGTTTGTTTCCCTGAGTTTGTTAACCACTGACTTTTTCCTGATATTTTCTAAAGGTGTACACAGTAGGTCCAGATTATGCCCATGCTGAAGCACGGAAATCCCCTGCACTTGATGGCAAAGTAGAACGGGATAGTGAAGGAAAGGAAGTCAGATATCCTGTTATCCTCAATGCTAGAGAGAAGTTAATTGCTTGGAAGGTCTGCCTTGCTTTTAAGGTAAAATGAAATGAAACATTTAAAAACATTTAGAATCTCAGTTCATGAATATTTTATAGTAACATTTTTTAATTGGGATGGGTGTTCAGAATTGTATGTGGTAATAACATAAATCAAAAAATGTATGCTTCATCCATGCATAATACGTCTTTTAATATTTCAAAAGCTATTGTAATGCTATCAGTTCCATTACCTTTTCTTCTTTCTGTTTTTCGTTGAAACCTTATTAACTTGGACCCTTCTTACTCAGTATTTATGATGCTTCATGTAGGATTTGGGCTTAAGCAAATAATTTGCTTAACTATAAGGAGTTGAAATTTTTCATTCTGCCATTTCAGCAACAATTTTACATTTGTTATGCTGAAGACAAACTATAGTAGCTTTATATAAATATACCTGTATTCTTATGATTACAAAAGAAGCTTTAACTAAAAGTGTGCCAAACTTAGATGAAATTTGATCCTATAACGTGGAAGGGCAGGAAATTCCTCTCCTCGCAATGAACTCATGCTTTTCTGTCTGCTTCAGTTCCCCAGAGGTAATAACAACACAGAATCACGTCAGGTGTTTATTCCCCTTTGGATGGAATTCTAAAGTGCCATATGAAGAAACTGAGGGCATTTAGCTTTTAGAAAATCAGACTCAAGGGCACCATGGTAGCTGTCTTCCAATATTTTAAGAGCTGTCACCTGGAAGAGAGACTATAATTTTACTTAACCTCAAAGGACAGAACTATGAACAATAGGTAGAATTTGCAAAGAGACAGGGTAGATGTCAGGAAAAAAAATACATCCTAACAATTAGAACTTTCTGAAAAGTTGAATAGACTACCTCAGGAGGTAGTGAATACCTCATCCCTGGAGGTCTTTAAAACAAAAGCTAGGTGGACCACTTATTGGGTAGTCTCTTTCCATTGCGATGTTTAGACTAGATGGCCACTGAATTTCCTCTTAATTTTAAAATTCAGTAACTCTTTATGTCATTGAGCAGTAGGCAGTGAAAGGCCTGGAGATCATTTCATATGAGGATTGATTAAAGGAATTGAGAATATTTAGTCTAGAGAAGAGATGACCTGGGATGAAGTGGGAAAGAAAATGATTAGCCACCTCCAAGTGTTTTACGAGACTGTCATTTGGAATAAGCATTAGATTGCTTCTGCTTGTCCCTGGTAAGCTAGAAGATACAAAGAGATAACTTTGCAATGTAACTTAAGAAAACATATGCTAGCAATTCAATTCTATTCAAAAGAGGAATGAAATGATTTAGTAGTGGCTTCTGAAGCCCTTTCCAGCTTTAAGATTCCATAAAATGCTGCTCATCTTGAGATTTGTTTCTCTGAAAATTTCTTCTTTTTATGTAACAATAATTAAAAGTTTGCTCCTTTTGGCTCTGGTCAAAAAGATCTCTATTACTCAGTATATCTTTAAGAAAAAAAAACCTCTCAGTTAAAAATTTTAAAATATTTCCTAATTTTTTTGTGGACCTTGCTAGCCCAAACAAGCTTTAAGGTTCATCGTTCTACATCTATTATTGTCCAAGGAATGCCAAAGAGTAAAAATAACTCATTGATAATACTGCTTTACTTAACCTGAGTTGCAGATAAGCAATTTTTTTCCCCCCGAAATGGCAAGCAAATAATTTTATGAAGTATTTGAGCATTCACTACTTGTTATGTTATCACAATACTTTGAACTTACAGAAATGAAGGTAGGAATCTACTACTAATGAAAATGTTTGTTTATTATTAGAATTGTAACATTTAAGCTCAGAGTTTTAAATTTAATTTTAATAGCAAACGGTTTGTGGCTTTGATTTGTTACGTGCCAATGGACAATCCTATGTCTGTGATGTCAATGGCTTCAGTTTTGTGAAGAATTCTATGAAATATTATGATGACTGTGCAAAAATACTTGGGTAAGAATGTGTTGTATTTTCATTCATCCCTTTCCCCCTTAAATATAGCTAATGTTACAGTATACTGCCATTTATTCAATTAGCTAATAACTAGAAAACTCAAATAAGAAGAATAGTTTTTGGCATGCTGGACAATTATAATTGATCTTCTGTTAGTTACTCTGAGATATTGCAGGATACAGAAGGACTTCTTTAATAATGAAATTTCAATTATACAGTAAAGATTTAATATGAAGTATATTTCATTGTATTTTGATTCTTTAAATTTTTTAATTCAGTTAAATAAAATTGAGTATCTACTGTATGAAGAACACTGTGCTAGAAACATCTCAACACTTTGCAGTCTGGCTTCTGTCCTTACCACTCAACTAAAACTGCCCCCTCCAACGTTACCAGTTATCTATGCTTTGTTAAATCCAGTGGTGTTCACCCACACACACCCCCCCATTCTTGATCTCTCCAAAGCATTTGAAGTTGTTTACTTTTCCTTTCTTCTGGTGACTTTCTCTTCTCTCGGTTTTCATGTCACTGCTCCTGCTTGGTGATTTCTATGTATTTCACTGATACTTCTCAGTTTCCTTTGCAGGATCATTCACATCTTGCCACTTTTATGTAAGTATACAGAGAGACTATCTCCTCTTTGTTCCTGTGAGCTGTGATTCTTTTAATGCAAATAAAGCTTGCTTTAGCTTTGTCCTGGGCCCACTTCTCTGTTTTCTTAATACTCTCATCAGTTTCCATGGATTCAGCTATGGTCTATTCAAATGACATGAAAATTTCCATATCCAGCTTTCATCTCTCTCCTGAATGCCACTCTAGTCCATTACCAACTGTGTATTAGACTTCTACTTAGGTATCTTAAACTCAGCTCATCCAAAACAATTTTTATCTTTTCCCCTAACCCTTCCTCACCTCCACCCAATTGCTTCTTTCTGTTTTACACACTATCATCTTTCCTGTTACCCATTTATCGTAGGCCAGGCATGCCCTCGGTGAGTATGATTGTTCAAGTCTCAGAGATTCAGGGAACATTTGTTGTTTAGTTGTTTTTCAGTTGTGTACAACTCTTCATTACTGCACTTGGGGTTTTCTTGGCGAAGATATAGAATAGGTTTACCTTTTCTTTCTCCAACTCATTTACAGATGAGGAAACTGAGGCAAACAGGGTTCAAGTGACTTGTGTATGGTCACACAGCTAGTAATTGTCTAAGGCAGGATTTAACTCAGGAGTTGCTCAGGCTATAATGATTCTCTTGGCCCTGAAACCAACTCTAAAGATCACTGACTCCTTATAGGTTATTCTTTTCAGTGCCCTTTGGCAACCAGGTAGCCACACCAGTGGCTAGAACCTTATGGACCAAAGAATTCTCAGGGACAGTTTCCTTGCCTTTTAGTTGAAAAAAAAAAAAGAAAAAAAACAAATTCTAGCCTAGCCTGCTGGAGGGACACTGGTAGATATTGCTTCTACTAAACCCAGTTTAACCGCCATTCAATCATAATGGTTCTTCCCTTCCCTTCTGAGCCATTTAATCAGTTGCCAAGTTTTGTTGATTCTAGCTCTGTATCTTTTGCATTTGTCCCATATTTCCATTGGTGGTTACCACCTTAAATCAGGTGTTCATCACCTCTCATCTGGACTGGCTCTTGCCTTTTTTTTTTCCTTCTCAACTAAACTCCTTTAAAAAACTGTCTATATTCCACTCTTCTCAATATTTTAAACTCTATTAAATCTGACTTCTGATGTGCTCATTTAACTGAGTTAGTCTCTCTCTCTAAAGTTACCAGTGATCTCTTAATTGACAAATCTATTGACCCCTTTTCAGTATTTACCCTTCTTGACTCTCTACAGCATTTGACATTGTCAACCATTTCTTCCTCCTGGGGACCCCCCCCCCAATCTTTCTCTCTCTCTCTCTCTCTCTCTCTCTCTCTCTTTCTCTCAATCTCTCTGTCAATCTCTTTCTCTCTCTCTGTGCTTTTTTGTGACACTATTATCTCTTGGTTATCCTGGCCATTCCTCAGTTTCCTTCACTGACTCTAGATCCATGTAATTCTCACTAATTGTGAGTGTCTTCCAAAAATTTACCCTGTATCTTTCCTTTTCTGCCTATATTCTCTCACTTAATAATTTCATTTAGTGAGCTACCATAAGTTCAGTGATCACCTCTATGCACGTGATCTTGATGACCAGTCCCAGCCTCTCCTGTTCTGAAATGGGAGTGCCCTTTTTCCACCTCTGCTTCATAGAATCCCCACCTTCCTTCAGGCCCTCAAATATCAACTCCTCTATGAAGCCTGACCTAATCCTTCCAATTGCTAGGGTCCTCCCCTCAAAAATTACTTTCGGCATATTTTCTTATGCATGTTTATGTTGTTCTCCACTGTCTTCCTCAGCCCCTTCCCTCCGCCTCCAATAGAGTTTGCTACTTGAAGATAGATGTTTCATTTTCTTATTTGTATCCCCAACACTCAGTGTAGTGGGTTGTTGTTGATTGTTGTCCTTCATGCTCCAAGAGGACCAGAATGACATCACTATGTTGGGGTCAAGGTACAATGTGTTTGACTGTGGCTGTTCAGACCAATCTGAGATCAGAAGGCTCTGACACAGGTTGGGTACAAATAGTCCATATGAACATTTGAAGTGGAGCTGTCTCTAAATTTGTACATCTCACATTTGTTTTGAGCTACTACAGTTCTTTATTCATAGAGCACAGTGCCTTCTTTGATATGTTGCCAGTATATCCTGTGCCTCATAACCAATTCCAAAGTGAACAACAAAAACACTCAGTATAGTGCCTGAAAGGAAAATATTAGGCATCTTATGAATGCTTGTCAAATTAATTAGTTAATGGGGAACTCCCTCTCACTGATGCAGAGCAGCAACTGAGAGCCTTAGAAAGTTACCTGGATAACTGAGAGGTTGTGACTTACCCATAGTTACATAGGTAGTTGGTTTCAGAGCTAGACCTTGAACCCTTTCTTCCTGACTCTTCTGCGAATTCTTGCGGCTTCTCATTTGTAGGTTAAATGTGTTTAATAACAATAGATAAAGTTACTTTAGAAGCGTATCTTCGTTATCAAGCTATTGAATCTTGTCATAAAAAGCTAGGGTACTTATAAGATGTAATTTTTAAGTATTTGCAAGTGCTAAAAATGTGTAGAGTACTTTTTAAACTGCTCAGAATTAGTTGTTTCAATTTTTAACTTTCAGATGTCATTTTGACTAAGAATGAACCAGTAGCATTGCCAGCAAACTGGTAGCATCATTTTAACACAGTAACCAGTGATTTATAAACTAAGTCATAATAAAGAATCAGATAATCCTAATTAAATATCTATGATTTTATAAAAATTTGTTTTTATATCAATAAGCACATGAAATATGAGATGCAAAGATGAAAAAAGCATTCCCTCCCTTCCCTCCAGCCCTGTCCTACAAACCTTACAGTTAAAAGATGTGTGTACAATACAGCAAGTATAAGTTCCTGGTTGTCTAGATACAGTGTTGTTTCTTCAATCTCACATCTCCAAGTGCCTTTCAGAAATCTCAAACTGGATATCCAGTAGACATCTTAAACTAAGTTACTTTAAACTGTGTATGTAAGGAACAAGATTTTGGGGAACCAATTTCTCAAATTTTGAAGACTTCCTGTAAATGGCAATTTCATAAGCATCTTTAGAATCTTGACATTTTTATACTTTTCTAGGTCCAATTTTGAGATATGAATATATTGTTTTATTTTGTCTGTGTTTTTTTTTAAAGCAACATCATAATGCGAGAGCTTGCCCCACAATTTCAGATCCCCTGGTCGATACCATTAGAAGCTGAAGATATACCAATTGTACCAACAACATCTGGAACTATGTAAGCCTTTATTATTTATTGTTTTCCCAGTATTAGTTTGAATTGTTGCAATGAAAATGAAGTTTTCAAAATTAAAAGTGCTAGTTTCTCTCTTGAGTTTTTTTAATTGTAGAGATTCAAAATTCTATGGTTCCATGACAATCTGTCACAGAGGACAGAGTACTTGGAGTTCTAGGTACTTGGAATCAAGAAGACCTAGGTTTAAAAACTGACCTTTGACAATGTCACACTAGCTGGGTGACCATGGACCAGTAAACTTAACTTCTGAGCCCCATTCTCCTCTTTAAAATGGGAATGATGATGATAATCAATAGCACTTAGTTGATGTTCAGATAAGGTTATGTATATAAGACCTCTTTTTGAACTTCAAAGCACTATATAAATATCAACTATTATTGTTAAAATCTAAAACACTGGTTGCTATTCCTGTAGTTTTAGAGTAAAGGATAAGTGGTAGGTAGAGGTTTAGAACAAATCAGATACCCCGACTGAAGGTATATATTTTGTTATTGTAGTAGAGTATATTGGGCATGGGTGTGTTGAGTATATTGGTGTTGGGATTATAGGGCGTCTCAGACTAGAACAACCACAGGTCCAGTACATAGTAGAATGAATTGAGTTTTTAAAAATTTGGTATATACCATTTGAAAAACTTTTCTCTGATTGTTAAACTGGTAAATACTTTTTATTGCTACTCAGTAAAATTGCAAGCTCTCTTATATAACTTTATCCTCATACATTTTAACTTTATTATAATCTCTGCTGTTTAACAGATTTTATTGTGATCCAGGGTCTTTTGTATCCTAAATTTTTTTAACTTTAAAAGACAAGTAAATTCTCAAGATCATCGTCATCTTGAGAAATCATTTCATTGGGAGAAGTGCAGAAATATTCTTGTATAGCTTCATGTCTCATTTTCCATAGTTAAGTAATATTTTTCGAATTTGTTGGGGATGATCTCCCACTTTAACATCTGATAGCTCTAAATACATGTATATAACTTGTTTAAACCTAAAATTTGCAATGTAAATTTTAGATTCATGAAACTTAGCACGTGTTTTTCTATTTCAGGATGGAACTTAGGTGTGTTATAGCAGTTATACGTCATGGAGATAGGACACCAAAGCAGAAAATGAAAATGGAAGTGAGACACCAAAAGTAAGTGATAAATAATTTGCCACACTCAAGATTCCTTACGAGAGTAATTGGTATTTAGCTCTTACTTACTTTGCTGTGTTGACTGATTTTTCCTTTCCTACAAATTCTCTATAATTTGTAGCAAAACTTTCCAATTTGTAAAAAAACAAAAATTCCATTGAAAACTTTATCTTTACCAGAATCTGAAAAAATGGAAAATATTCACAAGTGATTAAGAAATAATCTCCACTTAGTTTCATCTTTTGTTATTAGAGTACTTCTCAACTTACTCCTTTTCCTTCTTATTATCTTCGTGTTGTACAAAATAGTATAATAGCAGGTGTAGAAGTTTGTGCAATTTATTCTTCCAGTGTTAGGAGATAATCAAATATGAAAACATGAGCAGTCAAGTAGAATTGCTTAAACAGTTTTTTTTTTAAGTAATAATCTCATTTTGGAGACTGTTTAGGGATTGTTTGTCTATTCTGTATTATAAGACATTTGATTTCTATCATGAGAGAGTAATCTAAAAGTAATTTCCTGAATATTAGTTTGGTGAGCATTAAAGGAGGTATGCATTTTATCAAACGAAAATAGACGTTTTTTGTTGTTCAACTAATAGTATTCTTTGTCTTCTCTTAAAAGATTTTTTGATCTTTTTGAAAACTATAATGGATATAAAACTGGGAAATTAAAATTGAAAAAACCAAAACAATTACAGGCAAGTTTATTTGATCTTTTTTTTTTCTGGTCTTATAATTTCTATAATAACTGTTACATAAATAAATATTTATATGCCTTAATTTATTTTGTAGGAAGTGTTGGATATTGCTCGACAGCTTTTAATAGAACTGGGACAAAATAATGATTCTGAAATTGAAGAAAGTAAAGCAAAGCTTGAACAGTTAAAAACTGTATTGGAGATGTGAGTATTTTTAGAATAAGCCTGTCAGCTTTTTAGTAGTCCATAGGCATTTCAGAGAGTCTTTTTCAATCTTATCCTTTTGTCCTTGTGTGTGTGTGTGTGTGTGTGTGTGTGTGTAGTGAGAAGATTATTTTCCTGTTGAAAAAATGTAAGTGTATTGAAATAGAAACACTTCTTCAGTAGCATTCCCAATTTACATAAGAAACAGAGAGGAACTCAAGTGTGAACTTTCTCTTATGTAATAAAGAATATGACTATTAAGTTCACAGAATCATAGATGCACAGATGTAGAGCTAGAGGGGACCTTGAAAAGTTAGCTAGTCCAAATTCATCATTTTACTAAAAAGGAAACTGAGACCCAGAGAGGAGAAGTTACTTGTTCATGGTTGCACTGGTAGTAAGTGACAGAACCTGGATTCAGACCCCAGGCCTTTGACTCCAAATTCAACATTTCATATGTTACACCGTGAATTTGTTGTTTTATCCTGATCAATCCAATATAGTTTTCAGTAAGACTTTTCTTGGCTAAAATATGAATAAATTAATAAACTACAAAATCATTCATTAAATCTCTACTCTGGAATGCTTTTTTTTTTTTAAATTTTTTTTTTTATTTACTCATTTACTTTTAATTTACAAGATTCAGTTCCACAATCACTTGAGTTTCAGATTTTCTCCCCTCCCTTCCCCCCCCCCCCCA
>CM053590.1:169572445-169595837 GCA_028646515.1 Pseudochirops corinnae | reverse complement strand
ATTTACTCATTTACTTTTAATTTACAAGATTCAGTTCCACAATCACTTGAGTTTCAGATTTTCTCCCCTCCCTTCCCCCCCCCCCCCATGGTGGTGTGCAATCATGTATAGGATCTGCAAATACTTTCACATTGTACAATAGTTTGGTCATATAGAAGGGCTGTAACCAATGAGTGATCACTGGGAAAAGGAAAAAAAAAAAAAAAAGCAAAACCAGACATAAAAGAGAACGATAACGAGTTTTGCTTCAGTCTACTGGAATGCTTTTTGATGACTTTATAAGCCCTACATATTGAAACCTTCATCCTATTCCCATGATCACTATTATGTTTAAAGATATCTGCCCATCACTGATAGCTTTAAGTTTCCTTTTTTAAATTTATCTTTAAATTTGAATTTAAACACCAAAAAAAGAACACGTGTGTCCACCTAACAAAACATAGGAGAATTCTGTGTGAAACCATCAATTTCCATTTCATTCTTTTTTAAAGTTCATAATAAATTCTACATTTTACTTTCAGAACTGTCTTGTTTATCTCTGCTTCCTTCTAAACTTCTGTTTTCTTTTATGCATTTAAAAAAAATGTTAACAGTGACCTTTTTTGGCATCACTATTGCTGTCTTCCTCCTTCCCACTTAAAAGTGGAGAGAAAGATAAAAATATTTTTACAACAAACATAGTAAAGCAAAACAATAACCTCCAATTCTTTGGACCTGAGGTACCCCAGTCTGAGTGCTGGTCACTGCTACTTCTTAAGACTTCCAAGACTGCTTTGCTCTCATGCTGGGAAGTTACCTTTCACGGGCTTTGCTGATTAGATCTCACTTTGTTATTGCCCTCAGATTTCTGGCTGACTTTTTGTGTAGTTGTAGGACAGGAGAAGTCACTATAAATCTCATTCTGTTTCTTGATTCTTATTTGGTCTAATGTGAACTTTGGGGTTTTGCTTAAGTAAGTATGTAAAATCTCAACATTGTTTTCCACTACCATGGCCAGAAGTCAAGCTTTACATTTTCTTTCTACTCTTTTATTTTATCCGACAAACGTTTTTTAAAGTAACCACCACATGCAAAGTACTACCAAGGTGGTGGGAATAGAAAGAAAGAAATGTTTAAATCTTTTTCCAAGAAACCTTTAATCCAATAAGTGTATAGAGAATATAATACAATTTCAATAAGAGATTACTACAAGACTATCTTGTAGCAATGAGGACGCAGTTGGTGAATATAAATTTGTAGTGGCCCTAAGTAACCTGGTTTCATGACTTTCTTTAATTCATCCACTTGAGTAGATGTTGAAGAAGACAGGAAGAGCAAAAGGTTAAAGAGATGAAGGATTTTCTTTGTAAGACAGAGCATTATTGAAATAATCTAACTGAGAAGACTGGGTAGAGAGAAAAGTGAAGCCAAAACAGAGTTGATAAATTTAGAGAATAAAGAGGAATTGAGTATTATCATGGACCTCTTTGGTAGTCTGGTGAAAAATGTGGATTCTTTCTCAGACTAATGTTTTTAAATATCTAAAATAAAATGTATAGGATTAAAAAAAAGAAACCAAATTATACTGAAACACAGTTGTCAAAATATTTTTTAAAAGCAAGGTCACACACCATATATAGGTTAACCCATGAACTAAAAAGTCAGTTGATATCTCATTTTCAAAATTCTTTAACTTTGGGAAAATAAATGTATAGAGAATATAATAAAAATTTTTAAAAGGCTAGTTTAATGATTAAATTTCTGCTGCATTTTTATTTATTTCAGCCTAGATGTTTTTAGCATAATTTTATTTTTAATTCAATTTTAATTTTCAGTTCTAAATTCTCTCCCTCCCTGCTCTCTCTCCCTCCCCCATTGAGAAAGGAAGGGGGAAAAAAGCCCATTACACATATGTATACTTATGCAAAAGAAATTTTTACATTAGCCATATCTGAAAAGAAAGAAAATACTTAGCATAATTTTCATTTTTGATACACCCAACAGGCTGTAAACACAAGGGAAGAAGACATATTTGGGACTGAAATACGTAAATATTAATAATTTACTATTGAGCAATTATTTTCCTGTTTGCTCTTTTAATATTAATTTTATGTATTTGAACAACAGTTAAAGTCTACATCCTAGCACTTGTGTCAGTGGTTCAGTTATTATTGATCATTTTTAATTTTTACAACATTGGGGTGTATCAAAGTTGTACATCCATATTTTAGACTTTCTGCAGCTGTATTCTAAATCTACTGTTTTTATTTTTCAGGTATGGTCATTTTTCTGGAATAAATCGTAAGGTCCAGTTGACTTATCTCCCTCACGGTTGTCCTAAGACATCTAGTGAGGAAGAAGGTATGACATTATTAATATTGTATTTGTATTTTTTGAATTTTGTATTGAGGCAGCTTGTCATAGCTGCTAAAGGGTTTGACATGGAATCAGGAACACCTAGGTTCAAGTCCTGCCTCTGACGCATACTAACTCTGTGACTACAGGCAAGTCACTTAACTTATGAGCGTTCTAGACAACTCTCTAGGCGCTTTATGTTACAGAGAAGTTCCCTAACTTCATTGAAGGTTCAAGTTTCCATGCCTAAGAGGTTCTTGCATCAATGAAACATAGGTTTAAATACCCTTAGTTACCCTTTAAAAAGTTGGATATATATGTGTGTATATATATAGATTGTGTGTATAGTTATATTTACATACATAAAATGTATGGTTAATCAGCTTTGATTACCTTAGCAATATCTTGTGATTGACATCAGCATTAGTAACTACAAGAATGCTAGCTTAAGGATGAATGTATATACATACATACACAATGGATTGCCTGTTTGCCACTCTTATTCATTTTATGAACTGAAGGGAACTTATCCTCTGACATGTTTCTTGTAGATTGTGAACCAGGACCTCCACCTTTAATTCCCTTTAATTCTATTCATTAACTATGGAAACTATAATCCTCTCTCCCCCAACGGAGATATTTCCTATTTTAACAGAGGAAGGAGGAAATGGAATACACAAGAGGAAACGTCAAGAATTACAGCTTGGCCTGACAAGGGACGTGTGCATGAGATATTGCAACAGATATTTCTGCATACATAAATCTTAGAGATCCGAAAGCATGTTCTCCTTTGGAAGCAATATGCATAGTTTTAACATGCTTCTGTTGTTCAAATCATTAGTTATATTCTACCTTTTTCATAGGATTATTGTGAGAAAAGCATTTTACAAATACCAAAATTCTGTCCAAGTGGGAGTTATTCTTATCTTTACTACAGAAAGATCTTTGGTCTTTGAGTATTTAATTTACAGAAATGGCCTGGGATCATTTGCTGCCAAGATGTATAATACTCCTTTTGATCAAAAATGAGATGTACTAAAAAAAACAAAACAAAACAAAAACCCTATTTTCTTGTATGGCTTATAAACTAACTTCAAAAGCACATACAGAAATGTTTTGAGCAATGTCAACGTTATTGGAATACGTATCCCAGGGTGATTATATATATTATATGTATATATATTTTATATGTATATATTACATATATTTGAAATATAGCATTTACCCAAATGGATGTATATATTTGTTAAAACATCAGTCATATAATTTATAGTCATTTTGTAGAAAAATATCCATTCCAAAGAGGTCATTTCATTATGAGGATTAAAGTTTTTTGGGTAACTAACCCAGAGACGTAGGATTGAGGGGAAGTCATATGTGTTTCCTTGATCTGTTAGGTTCTATATAAAAACTTCAGCTACAGACTTTTTCTTAATCTGCCCAGCAAATCTTAGAACTTTACAAATTATTTGTTGCTAGAATGTCCCATCACTGATTATAGAAAGATCCTGTCCTCTGTATTCCAGAAGGAATTCCATTGCATAACAGTGGGTAGGTAACAGACCTTGAAGTCTGTATATCCATGAAGGAAAGAGTTTGGATAAGAAAATAATTTGAATCCAGTTTTTAAAAATATATATATATTTCTTTCTTTCTTTTTGGCCTGGATGCCCCTATCTTTTTTTTTTTTGAATGACATGTTTATTTACTTTTAGTTTACAAGATTCAGTTCCACAATCACTTGAGTTTCAGATTTTCTCCCCTCCCTTCCGCCCCCACCCATGGTGACGTGCAATCATGTATAGGATCTGCAAATACTTTCACATTGTACAATAGTTTGGTTATATAGAAGGGTTGTAACCAATGAGTGATCACTGGGGAAAAAAAAGCAAAACCAGACATGAAAAAGAACGATAGCATGTTTTGCTTCAGTCTCCATTTAAACTGTAGTCTTTCTATATCTTTCTCTGAGTTTAGATAAAATATATATATTTCTTGGTATTTTAAGACAATCGAAGAGAAGAGCCATCTTTACTTTTGGTTCTCAAATGGGGAGGAGAATTAACTCCTGCAGGAAGGGTCCAGGCTGAAGAACTTGGAAGAGCTTTCAGGTGTATGTATCCTGGAGGACAAGGTAATTTCTTCAAAAATATTTTCATTTTTTTTTTAAAGACTATTTGTTATCATTTCCTTAAATTCATTGATAGTGGTTGGAACTTGTTTAATTAGCAAAATTCACTAGTTTTATCTTTGACTTTTGACTTTTAAGTTATGTTTATAAAAATACAAAAATCATTGGGTAAAATTTAGCTAAAGTGATTGGAATATCTGTTTTTAGGTGACTATGCAGGCTTTCCTGGCTGTGGTTTACTTAGATTACATAGCACCTACCGACATGACCTCAAAATATATGCCTCTGATGAAGGACGAGTTCAAATGACTGCAGCGGCTTTTGCAAAGGTGTGAATTTTTTGAAAAACTTATTTCTTGCTTAATAAAGTTAACATTTTAAAGGCCTTTGACCTGAGATAATTCCTGATATAATTTTTTTAAATTTAGTGTTCATGTAAACATTTTAGAATTTTCAAAATTTAAAACTTTAAACTAGAAAACTTAGGTGATTATAAACTTTGCTGATAATTGGATCCTCTCCTCTATAAAGTATTTAGCTTTTCTCTCACAAAAATCATTTAGAAGATAAAGATAAGTATTATTACTCTTTTCCATTTCTTTGTATATTAATTACTTTTATCTCGTTGATTGATTTACTGTGTTCAGGGACTTTTGGCTCTAGAAGGAGAACTCACCCCCATTCTTGTCCAGATGGTAAAAAGCGCAAATATGAATGGACTTTTGGATAGTGATAGAGATTCCCTAAGCAGTTGCCAACATCGTGTGAAAGCAAGACTTCATGAAATACTTCAAAAAGATAGAGATTTTACTCCCGAAGACTATGAAAAGGTGAGACATCGTAATGTGCTTTCCCCCCTTTATTCCGTTGCTTTCCATTGGTCAAAATTATTATAACGTGAGAGGAATCAGGAATGGCTATCTGAAGGTGACCTGTGACTTGCATTTTAAAAGATAAAATGGTACAAATTAAATAGGTGTGGATGACATGGACTATTGAATTATATTTAAGACCTTAGAAACAATGTCAGAAAAAAGCCTTCTGAACTGAGGAAATGCAGCGTCATTGACTACTGCCTCAGTAACTTTCCTGTAGACATCCTGTCCGTGTTATTGTTGTAACTGATTTCCTACATTAGTCGTGAAAGTTTGGTGTACTTTGGCTATCCTTAACCTTCTTGGTTATATGAATTTTTGTCATGTGCAGAAATGTTAATTTTTTGCATGTGCTATTTTTAGCAAATACTTAAGTTAGGCACAACTAAGTATAAAACAACTTCATTTCTGCAGCTTACTCCATCTGGCAGCATTTCTGTTATCAAATCAATGCAATTAATTAAAAATCCTGTGAAGACCTGTGACAAAGTTTACTCCTTGATTCAAAGTTTGACTTCTCAAATCAGACAAAGAATGGAAGATCCCAAGTCATCAGGTAAAAGATGTGTTTGAAAATACCTGCATTTGTCTTTGGACTTGAGATGTATATCTATTATAGAACTTTCATCAGCCTATTTTAATTTGATGCAACAAATATCCTTGTCTTTAGTAATTTACAAATCTGCAGCCCTTCTGAAAACTAATTACATCATAACAAAGTTTATGTAACAAGAAATATAGCCAAACTAGATTTGCTTTTTTTAAGAACTCCTGACTAGATAATCAGATTTGGCTTCTAGCCTCATCTCAGCTCTGCCACTTAACTATTTGACTTTGGGCAGATAACTTCATTTGATTTCAGTTTTATAATAATATTAGGAGAGAACAGCATGCTCCAGTGATAACAGCACTATGGTCAAAAGATCTGTATTCTACTTGTAACCGGTGTGATCTCTCTGGGCCTCCCTTAGTTTTTCATGTAAAAAAAAAAAATAAGAGGTTAGATTGCATGTTCTCTAATGTCCTTCCCATAATCCTCTGGTGGAGGAGGACGAGGAGGCTGCTGCAGCTGCTACCGATGATGATGATGATGACAGCAGCTAGCATTTATATAGTGGAGTGTATGGATATTCAGGGAAGACTAAGGCTGATCTCTACCTTTGTTTTCACCTGCCACCCAAGCCTCACCTATGGCTCCAAGAAGCTGTAGCATGCACAGCAGCCACAGCCAGTAAACTATTTTGGCAGATGGGCTACACCGGGTTGAGGCTGACCAAAGGGCCTCAGACTTATCGATGAGTTAGGGGGTGTCTATCCCAAGTATATGAAGACTTCATTGGAGGAATAGGTGGGTGTGAGCAGTTTGTTTCAAAGGGCCATGAAGGCGGCCGAAGCAGACTCTGTGGAGACCTTAGAGCTTGATTAGAAATCAGAAATGCTAAGGCCATTCACAACATCCTGAGCCAGTGCCAGTCACTTGGACTCCTTGGTGGCTCTGGAAGAGAAAACGAGAACAACAATTTCCTGCAACTCTGCCTCATTCAAATCCAGATTTTGCATGAGTCAAAAGGCATCACCCACACCATTTTAAAAATACGGCTCTTTAAGGTTTGAAAACCATTTTACAAACACTGTGTCATGATTCTCATATTAACTCTGGGAAGTGGGTGCTCTTATTAACCCCATTTTATAGGCGAAGAAACTGAGGCAGGCAAAGTTTAAATAACTGACCCAGGGTTACGCACCTCACAAGTGATTAAGGCCACATTCGACCTCAAATCTGCCTGATTCCAGTTTTAACACTTTATCTACTGTGGTGCCTAGTTTATAGTTACCTAGATGACCACCGAAGTCCCTTTTAGCTATCTCCATTCATCTACCTGGCTTGATTAAGTAAATCTGAAGAAAATAATACTTTACAAGCAAAATTAAAAGTTAGTTTGAAGAGTTTTAGTTTTACTCAGTGTTTCTCAACCTGTGGGTCCTGACCCCTTTGGGGGTCAAACGACCCCTTCACAAGGGTCGCCTAACACCATCGGAAAACACATATTTTCAGTGATCTTAGGAACCAAGACACCGCTCCTCTATCCATCTCCAGGTGGGTCCACCCACATGCAAGTATTAAAGGGTTGCGGCATTAGGAAGGTTGAGAACCACTGGTTTTACTAAAGATAATATATGTAAACAGTTCTTCACAAGCTACTTGATAATGAAATATTTGAATTTGCACATGTAAGAAATACATTTCATTTTTAAAACTGTTAGTGGTAGTAATTTCCTCATTTTTTTAGAGTTCTAAACTGATTTTTAAATCACTAAAATGTATATTAATTAGACTGATATTTTAAAATTGGAATACTGAAATGTTTGGCAATTTATTTCCTTGTTTTAGACATCCAACTTTATCATAGTGAAACACTAGAACTAATGCTACGTCGATGGTCCAAGTTGGAAAAGGACTTTAAAACAAAGAATGGAAAATATGACATCAGTAAAATCCCTGATATATATGATTGTATAAAATATGATGTTCAGCATAATGGCTCCTTGGAATTAGAAAATACAATGGATTTGTACAGGCTTTCAAAGGCGTTAGCAGATATTGTTATCCCTCAGGTAAGTACTAAAATGTAAGAATAACTTATATTGCAGTGATTAATAAATAGGTGGCATTATTAGGTAGGTTTTTTCAGTTTAATGAAATATTTTTCTATGTCCAGTGCCACAATTATTAGTGATGAAGCAAAATAAGTAGGGCTAAGTAGATATTATAAAATTGTAACTATAACTTAAATAAAATAATTGACAAGGTTTTTAATTCAATTCTAATTCTAAATATATTTGTTTTATTTTAGCTAAGTAGTGTAGATAAGTTAAGAAAGTTATTTTTAGAAGGTAATAGTGTGTTAATAAGCATAGTGACTAATGAGCACTGTATAGTAGTTTTTGCTATGTGCCCAGTGTTTACGCAATGCACAGGGGATTATCACATTATCCAACCACAGGATTAGTTTGCCAGCTCTTCAGCTTTGTCATTCCAAGTACTCCAGTTTTAGAATTTGTTTCTAGCACTTAATACATATTGGAAGTTACTTGCAAATAGTTAGGTATTTATTTTATTGAACAAAAGACTCTTTAAAATAATTTTTGTTATTTTATAAGAACCAACTAACAGTAGTATTTCTGTGTTCAAAAGAGAGAAAAAGAGGATTTTACATGAAACCAATAAATTTCCATTGTAAACATTTAGCCTTCTTTAAGGCATATGATAACTTTAAAAATCATCTGCTCGTTTATGTCTCCCTCTCAGGCTTCTTCTATTCCCTACTGTATTTTTTTTTTAAATAATACGACAGTGATCTTTTCTTTCTTTTTACTGTAAGTCATTATTCTCTTCCTGCCATTTCCCCCCACAGGAAATTTTTTTAAGACCTCCTTTGTGACAAATAGCCATAATCAGGAAAAATAAATCCACCTATTGGCCATATCCAAAAATATATATTTCATTCTCCATCTCATCCCCATCATTGTCATATCAGGAGGTGGATAGCATGATTTGTCAGTGTACTTTAGAGTTATGGTTGGTTATTTACCTTGATCAGAGCTCTTAAGTCTTTAAAGGGTTTTTCTGTAAAGTGTTGTAGTTATCATTTAAATTGTACCTTACCAGACTGCTCCCAGCTGTGGGTTTTATCTAGGCAGTAGAATCCGTCTCCACCCAAACAGCTTCGAATGCAGTCTTATTATCAGTAATGTCCTTCTGAAGAACTGGCAGAGCAGGCTGATATGTTTGGGGTGGGAAACTCTGAGTCTCCAAGATACTAAGAAAAATCATTTTTCACAACAGTAACATAAGATTCTTATTAAAGAAGAATTCAAATAACTGATGAAATGTATTTGTGTCCTCAAAACCCACTGTAGTAGCAAGCACCCTAGCACAACCAGGATGGCCTGCTAGCACGGGTTCTTTGATCTGCTTTCCTGAAGGAAAGACTCCTTTTAAAGGGGTCGACAATTTTACTTTAATTGCATTGACTAGTTCAGGGCAAAGGTCAGCGCCCTGAACATGGAGCAAATACAGAGAAATTAGCACAGAAAGGACTCCTACTGTCTGAACAAAGTAATACAACCACCCATATACACCACTGGATCGGGAGAGCACAAACCTCTTAAGTAGTCTGGGGAGCTCCTAACAAATGACTATTCAGAGTCCTCTCCAGGGAATCAAAATATCCTTCTCATAAATGAGGCCCCAAAGCACAATGCCAGCCTCCCAGAATATATAAGAAAGATTCAGCCCCTGATTGGCTCAGAACCAGAAGGCACAAAACCTCTGTGACTCAGCACAGCTGTGAATTATCAGGGTTCAAGGGAGATTAATCCTTTAGATGTTTACAATTCAGCCAGAGCCTAGGAAACTGAACTCCAGAAAAAATAAAACAAAGCAAAAAATCCCACTTTACTTATGCTTATGCTCACCTAACTGAAATATGCATTAATAGTTCAAATCAAAATAGTTCAGCAGCTAGGAAGCTGCATGATCACTTGTTGGGTATGTTGTAGAAGGGATTCTTTTTCTAATATGGATTGGACGAGATGTTTAAGATTCTTCCCAGCTTTGAAAATATGTGATTCTCTAAAATCGTGGCGACTAATGAGATCCACAAAAAAAAAGGTTATAGAGAGAAGAGGTGCCTAGGATGGAGCTTTGGAGGATACCTACAATTTAAGGGGTGCCACATGAATGAGTATTTCATAAAGGAGAATGAAAAGTGGTTGGGCAGGTAGGACTAGAACAGAAAGACGACAGTGTCACAAAACCACAAGGAAGATTGTTTAGGAAGGCCATATTATCAGATGGTTCAGAGAAGTCAAAAAGAATGAGATTTGGAACAATTGCCATTGGTTCTATTACTATGCCTATACAGATGATTTTCATTTCTATCTATCTACCCTCAGGCTCTTTTACAAAGCTCCAGTATGCCTTGAGCAAACTGCTTTATCACATCACCTTGCCCAAAATGGAATTCATTTTATTTTCTCTTTAACCCAAACCCTTCTTCTTGCCTGAAGGTACCACTAATTTTCAGGGCAACCTTATTTAAAACCTCAGAGTCATCCTCAGTTCTGTCTCTCAATCCCTCATCAGATCAGTTGCCAAATTTTGTTAAGTTTTATCTCCATTTCATATTCTCTTACTAGATTGGGAAGATGGAAGAAAATAACAGGAGGGTAATTTGCTCATAATTTTTACACTTTTGTATTCTCATTCTCTATATGGATATTGGAGTCCCTTCTCTCCATTCAGATGGCCATAACCCTGGTTCAGGTTCTCATGCCTGGGCTACCAAAACAGCCTCCTGTAGGCTTCTAGCTTCTCCCCTTCTTCAGTCCTTCCTCTGCTCAACTACTAAAATAGTCTTACTAAAGCACAAGTCAGCTTCCTTGTCAAGAAGTTTTAGTGGCTCCCCATGCCTTGAAGATAAAATAGAAATTCTTCTACCTTGGCCCTTAAAGCCTTTCACAAGCCTTAGGTCCAACATCCTTTCCAAGGCTTATTTCATATTACTTCACTTCACATAGTCATATAGTTCAGCCAAATCGGCCTGCTTCCCGTTTATTGAATTTGGTGTCTTGATTCCTGCCTGCTTTTGCCCAAGCTGTGCCTGATTTACACTCCCTCCTCAATACTGCTGATTGCCTCTTAGAATACCTAGATTTCTTCAAGGGTTAACTCATATACTGCCTTTCCTGTCAATTTGCTTTCTATTTATTCTCTCTTCTTAAGAATCCTAACTTTACTGATCTTTTTTTAAATGTTATTTTACCTGCAAATGCACTATCCCCCTTTGAGCTTCTTAAGTAAAATAATTTAAATCACTTTTTATTGTAATACTTGCATTGAAGACATTTTTTCAAAATTTGAAAAAAGAAATGGTAGAATTAATCCTATGTTAAGAGGGTCATTGAAAAAAAATTTCCATGCAGTTTTGGGTTACTCATTCATAGTATTGGAGGCATCAAAGTATTGTAAACATTTTTATCTTACCTGACTTTGTTTAAAGAAATAATATTTAGCTTTGCATTTAAATTTAGGAAGTAGGTACTTTTGGAAAAAGCAATGTAAAATGAAACTCCATTTAAGTGAAGACGCATGGATGATCCACCATCGATTCACCATTTTATTTCTCCTAGTTATCGATCAGTATAAAATGTATTATCAAATTGCATATTATTTTTAATATTCTTTGAAGTCAACTAATGTCCATGCATAAATATTATTTATAGCTTGTTAAATAGAAATTATACTAATTAATTTAGAAAATATTTGTAGGCACATAGATTCAAACTCGGGATGGTCTCATGCTCATATATGAACAATTCAATCTTCCGGGTAATATATTTTTCTGTCATCAGTATCTTTCTTAGTGATGTTTGAAATGTCATTTTTCTAGTACTGTTATATTTTCTTTCTCTTCAGGAATATGGCATATCTAAAGCTGAAAAGCTGGAGATTGCCAAAGGCTTCTGTACTCCTCTAGTTAAGAAAATTCGATCAGACCTTCAGAGAACACAAGATGATGACACTGTAAATAAGCTTCATCCTCTGTAAGAGACATTTTTAAATTGGCGTGTGTGTGTGTTTTATGTGCAAAACTCATTAACTCTAATTTAGCTAGTAGGATGAATATACAGGTGTCAGAATAATGCATGTAGAAAGTATTCTGATCTAAAGTTTCAGAAATTTATACAGTATATAAAACAAACTTATTTAGTATGTTGAAGGATTAAGCAATACTAGGCTGTCAAGCATTACAGGTAGCAGTCAATTAAAATTCTTTTTTGACTCCATCCTGGAGAGAAACTTTGATGGGATAATAGAACAGAACCATATTTTTTACCAAATTAAATCAAGTCACTAAGAATTTAGTGTCAAGCATTAAGTACCTAGTATGTCTCAGGCACTGTGACAAGCAGGAGAGATACAAAGAAAGTCAAAAATAGCCCCTGCTTTCAAGGAGCTTACAGTGTAATGGTTGAGAGAATATACAAACAAGATATGTACAGAGTAAGAGAATGAGGGGCCACCCCCAACTCACCCTTTTGTGGAAGTGGGAGGGCCAGAGATGTTACAAATTACACATTTTGGGAGTTTTTCTATGTATTGATTGGTTGTGCTAACTTTTCTCTCCCTCTTTTTTTTTTGTCTTTAACAAATATTCTTGTTATGTGAGATGGCTCTGTGGGAGGGGGAAGGATTCTGGGGAAAACTATGATAACAGAATAAACAGAAGATATCGATAAAAAACTTGTTTATAATACAGAAATAAAATATACAAAATAAATTTACAAAAATAAAATATACAGAAAAATATATACAAAATAAAGTGGGGATAATCAACAGAGGGAATGCATTAGCGTTAGAAGATATTGGGGAAAGCTTCTTGCAGAAGGTAGAATTTTAGCTATCACTTGAAGGAAGCCAGAGAAACCAGGAGAGGCTGATGGGAAAAAGGGAAAGAATTCTAGACATGGGGGAAACAGTCAGTGGAAATAGGGAGTCACTAGAGTTCATTGAATAGGGTGGGGTAACGTGATCATATCTGCACTCTAGGAAAATCAGTGACCAGTGAGTGGAGGATGAACTAGAGTGGGAAGATACTTGAGGCAGAGGCACTTAACCAGAAAGCTGTTGTAGTAGCTCAGGCATTAAGTAATGAGAGCCTGCACTAGGTTGGTGGCAGAATTGGAGGAGAAAAGAGATTACCTAAAGGAAAGATTTTGTGAAGATACTGTCATTAGGACTTGACAAAAAAAATGGTTATAAAGAGTAAGAGTGACCAAGAAGTGAAGATGACGCCTAGGTTGCAAGCTTTCTGGGTGAGTGGGAGGATGATAATACCCTCTACAACAGTAGGTAAGTTAGAGAGAGAGGAAGGTTTGTCAGGGAAGGATGAGTTCAGTTTTGGACATGTTGAATTTAAGATATATATATAATTCAAGATACCCAACACGCATTGTGAAATTCAAGCCTAGAGGTCAGGAGAGAAGTTAGGATTGGACAAACAGATGGTAATTGAATCCCCAGGAGCTGATAAAATAAACAGGTGAAATACTAGAAAGGAAGAAGTGAAAAGGGCCACTACAAGCCTTGTGGAACTCCCATGGTTAGTAAGTGTGACACAAATAAAGATATAACAAAGAAGACTTGAGAAGGAGAGGTCTGATGGGTAGGAAGAGAACTCAGTGACAGCAATGCCCTGAAAACCTAGAGATTAGAGAGTATCAAGTGCCAGCTAAGTGGCACTTGGCCTTCTATAAAAATATGTTTCTGGACCTTTCTTTTGGGGTCAGAGCACTTTATTTCATGAATCCCAGCAGTTGTCTGGTAAACCTTAACTGGTGATAACCCTACTTAGCTCTTTTCTAATATATCTGAGTAAAACTAAATACTAAATACTACATTTGTGGTTAGTTTCACTGTTAAAGTCTTGCTCTCTAAAATGAAGATTTATGCTACAAAAATATCGGTGTGACTTTGTGATTGATGATTTCTGATTGGTATGATGTCAGATGTTATGACTTTTATGTCATTTTAAAAAATTATATTTCTCATAAAACCATGCTTCCTTTTTATAAAATAGATTATGACTTTGTTATGTCTTTAAAACACTCTTTGCTTCTAACTTTAGGTATTCCAGAGGTGTCATGTCCCCTGAACGTCATGTCCGTACTAGATTATATTTCACCAGTGAAAGTCATGTGCACTCTTTACTATCCATCCTTCGTTATGGTGCCTTATGTGATGTAAGTTTAATTACTACTGTGTTGCATTCTGTTTTATAAAAGTAATGCCCAGAACTTGGTGATATTAATTTTGAACTTTTTAGTTGCTCTTTAGACATTTTTTCTCAGCTGAGATTTTTCTGTGTTCTTATGTGCAGAGTTTTTTGCTGTTAAAGTCCTTTTTTTCTCTTAATGATAAGATGTGGCATAGGGGAAAGAGCACTAGACTTGAAGAGTACGATTTGGGTTCAAGTTTCAGATCTCTAACACTTGACAGTGTGACCACCTAATAAAAATCAGTTAACATTAATTAAGTACCTATTGAATGCCAGTTTTGTGCTGAGCACTGGGAATGGAAGGAGAGGAAAAAGACAGCTCTTGCTCCCTCACAGTACAATGGGGAAGACAATATGCAAACAACTATGTATAAACCATATCTGTATAGGGAAAATTGTTTGACTTAATCAGTAGAATAAAGGCATTAGAATTAATCAGGAAAGACTTCCTGTAAAAAATGATCTTTTAGCTGGGAATTGAAAGAAGCCAGAATTCAGCTAGTGAAAATACCTGTGATTGGGAGGTGAAGTGCCTTCTACAGGAAGATTATTGTGACTAGATGGGGAAGGGCTGGGGTGGGGTGGAAGAAGTTGGAAGAGAAGGCCAAAGAGGTCTGTAAAGGTATAAGAAAACTAGAAAAGAAGGCAAGTTGTAGGTTATGCAAGTCCTTAAATACCAAAGAGAAGATTGCATATTTGATCCTGTAAGTGATAGGAAGTCACTGGAATTTATTGAGTAGGGGGATTACATAACCTCTTTGATTCTCAGTTTTCTCATTTCCAAAATAATAAACATTTATTTATTAAGTACCTAATATATGCCAGACATAGGCATTTAAAAACAGCAATAATTGCATTCACAGCACTACTGTGAGGTTAAAAGCATTCTGTAAATTAAAGTGCTCATAATTGTGAGTTATCTAAAATCCAATCCATGGGGTCCTAATGCAGTTTTCCACTCTAATTATTCTATAAAGAAGATAGTTCCTAAAATACCTTAAAAGAAGTGAAGTCATTAAATATTCAGTTTCTCTCATTGTTATGTCTTTATACTTATACATGTATATAAATAAATCTACATTTATGTTTGTATATAGATGTATATATTCATTGCTGAAGCCTGGAAAGCAAAATATGGAGATTTTGCAGTTAGAATCACCTCAATTCATATTCCATCCTTTTACAACCTTACTTTTATTTTTGCCCTTAGGGCGTGTTGATGGCCTTAATTTCACTTTTTCCGTAGGGATAGTTTCCCTATTCTCTCTGTGTATGTGCGCTGCTACTGAAGGTAACCAGAATAGGGATTTTGTCCCATAATTTCCACAGTAGAATACATGTTCCATGCACTGACTTCATGGAACATCTTCCCATCTTCTGGGTCACTGATTCACTTCTCTCCACCTATAACCTCCTAAAAACAGAGAAGATGGATATTCTGCAGGAAGATAAAATGTCGGAACTTTAAGGGGAAACTAATGGATCCTTTTAGAAAATGAATAAACAATGCCTGATTTCTCTGTCTTTATAATCGTGGATTTTTGAATGCCAGCTCTTCACTTGTTACCAATTGGATTTTGGGAAAATTATTTTGACCTCTTTGAACTTTAGTTTCTCCATTGATAAAATAAAAGGGGTCCCTTCAAGCTCTAAATCTATGATCCAATATTAGATTTTCTTGAAAACAAGACACATTGTACCAAACTTCAAACTAAGAAAGCAAAACTTCTCTGAAGCAACAAGGTAAGTTTGTAGCAAAATATGATTTAATTTAGAAAAAGTATTTTCAGACAACTTTATAGAGATGTACATATGTAAGTTACATTACATATTTTCTATATGCATACATTTGTACATATACAAATAAGTACATATGTGTAATTGAGAGTCATCAGGGCATACTGGATAGAGAGCTGGCCTTGAAGCCAGAAGACTTGGGTTCAAGTCCTAAATATTGGCTGTGTGACCCTGGGGAAGTCACTTAACCCTTCTCAAGTGCTCTAGCCAACTGGAAGACTCTTACGTGCTAACCTGAATTGGTAGAGGGAGTTTCCTCATCTGAAAGTTCTCTCAAGGAATAAAATCACAGATCTAGTACTTATCCCTATATATAAAATTTTTACATACACATGAGGTCATTAACAGGCATCACAGAAAGAGCACTGAACTGTAAGCTGCCCATAACCTTGAATTACTTTTGTTCAACTTCCTCATTTGTAAATTAAGAGAGTTGTGCTAGATGATCTCTAAGGTTTCCCCCAGCTCAGAATTCCAAGATGATAGTTTAACACTTATGGACGGCCGTTTTAGAGCTGGCAAGTTCTGGATTCATACCTCGGCTCTAGATACATGTTAGTTATGTGGTTGATTGTGGACAAGTCATTTAACTTCCATTGCTCCGGGTCACTTATTAAGGTTATAAATTACAAATGAGTTGTTGATCTACCTTTGTGGAAAGAATTTCTACACTATGAATTCCTCAAAAGGATGAATCTAGGACACCCCCCCCAAAAAAAAAAGCTTATCTCTTATTGTGTTCAGGGTATATAGCACCACATTAGAGGCTCTAGGATTTTCATCGTCATAGTGGGACCATCTCTGCCTTCAGATCCTACGTGATCAGTAAGTAGTACATTATTTTTTTTAAGATTATTTACATTGTATATATTGATACATAGGATTACTGATTCTGGTAATAACTGTTGTAGCTGTTGGATAATTTTTCAAATGTATATAAACCAAAATAATTTGAGATGTTTAATATTACATGTGTATTTTATGCACATGAATAGGAAAAAAAATGAAATTTTTAACAGCAGAAGAACTCACATCACAACCCAAACTAGTCTAAGACAGATAAATCCTAGAGAAAGGCCAAAGTATATAGAAAAGTGACTTGCCCCATGGTTATATTACTAGTAAATGTCAGAGGTAGAATTGAACCCAAGCCTTCTAGATTCAAAGTTAAATGTTCTATTGAGTAAGCCATGATGCTACTCATATTTTACGTAAACAGAAATAAATAAGGCCATATAATCTATTGTTTGTGACATTACAATGAGTTATACTGAAAAATGGTGGGCTTTTATAATGATTCATGGTCTTTCCATTTTGTCTCTTAGAATTAAAGAAAGAATACTGAAAAATAAAATTATCATTTAGAACCTGTAATGTTATAAACTAGAAATGGTATGACATGTAGCTTTTGTTTAGGAATCAAAAGATGATCAGTGGAAGCGTGCTATGGATTATCTAAATGTTGTCAATGAACTCAATTACATGACTCAGATTGTTATCATGCTCTATGAGGATCCAAACAAGGTAACTTAGTTTAATTATTTTGTTCTGTATTTTTTCAAAAATAAATAACTCTAAATCCCTCATTTTGAGACAGAACATTTTCTTACTTTTCTCAGGATCTGTCCTCCGAAGAGCGTTTTCATGTTGAGTTACACTTTAGCCCAGGAGCCAAAGGCTGTGAAGAAGACAAGAATTTACCATCTGGGTATGGTTATAGACCTGCTTCAAGAGAGGTAAATTCTTTGAAATCCTGTACATGGGCAAGATTTTATTATGGTAGTTGCTCCAAATCTTTTCTTAAATTTTTTTTTGACCAGACACTTTGAAAAGTTTAGCTTGGACTGGCATATCTTTATGGAGATTGAAACACTTCTAAGATTCAGAATGTGATCAATATTTTTTCTTAACATACTATGTTTATAGTTGATATACAGTTTGTTTAAAAAGAGATTAAGTCTGTTATCCAATGTATTTTGAAAAATTGATATTGAATATTTCACAGTATTGAGAACATATACATTTCTAATCTGATCAGTAGTCTGCTTTGGCTTGATAGGATTTATATGTTCTTTCTCCCATTATATACATGTAAAAAGATAGTCTTAAAAATGTAACCTGGGGGCAAAAGAGGTTAAATGCCTCAGGGGAATCATTAAATCAGGAAGTTTCACATGTGGACCTTGATCCCAGATTTTCTAGAATCTAAGGCCATATATAAAACTATAAATTGCAGGACAGTTGCCAGTTTATGGCTGCATAAATAAAAAAGGCATGATGTAATATTACATTAATTAAAGGGAGTTTTCCTCCTTCCATGCTCCATATACTGACGAAATCATAGTCCTGAACAAACAGAAAAAATTATTAAATATTTGATCTTGAGCACAAAATGAAAATCAATGAATAAAAATAAGTGATTTAAATACCATGAATAAAATTGTTCTTGAGTATGAGCAACTGTAAATCCAATCACAAGCAGCTCTCCTGAGGACTGCTGCTCTGAATAATTTTAAGGTTTTGATGGCATAGTATAGTGAACTCTATTCTGCAATAAACTAAAGCAAAGCATTCACAACTATATAACAAAGCAACTTATTACTAAGGTGGCCACATAATCTTAAACAAAACATTCAGTAAGTCACAATCTCATCAATCAGTATTGAATACCTAAGTAAAAGTCTTCTTTCATTTTGACTTGAGGCTGACTTCCAATCATCATTAAGCCAATCATCCTTAAGGGGTAATGGAAAGTACAAAGGCCATCCACTCATAGGTTACAGTAAGTCATAATCTCATCAATCAGCGCTAAGTGCCCAAGTAAAGGTCCTGTTACCTTAACTCAAGGCTGACTTCCAAACTCCATGGCTCCTCTTCCATGCTTCCAGCTCTTGCCTGGAGTTACCCAACTCTTGCCTGGATTCACAGGTAGGCAGCTCTCCACTCCTGTTCCATCTAAAAGCTCATGGTGACTAGTCCACTCCAAACCCTTTGTAGTTCCTGTTTCTAGGAAGACGAAGCTTAACAGAGCCACAATAATATTTACACACATTAAGCTTAGCAGTTACAACAATATTCACACATATTGCCGGCACTATCATCTCAATTCACTTCTGTCTGATAAAGTAACACAAACCAACAGACAAAGCTTCTGTCTGAGAAATCAAACACAAATCAACAGTTAAGTCCCAGGACTTCTGTAAACAACAGTAAAGCCCTCTTTTAGGACCTCTGTAAATAGCAGTAAAACCCTCTTTCAGGACATCTGGATCAGCAGTAAAGTTGTCTTTTAGGACTTCTCTGTAAAAATGACAAACAAGGCTTTTGTCTGACAGACCAACAGACAAGAGCGCTGCAGAGTGCCAAAATCACAAGCATTCTCGCTCTCAGTTCTGCTTGGTCCCACCTCCTGCTCAAGTGTTTATCTGCTCTGCTCCTTCCGGTTGCCTCCTTCCTGTTCTGCTCTTTTGGCAAGTTCTTACCACCATGGGCTCCATGTGATGATGTTAGGCCTATTAAGGGCAACACCGTGGATACTGTTTCCAACAAAGATTTGATATAATCACAGGTGGGGTGCAAAGGCACTTGAATAGCTGCAACAAGGAGCTAAATCCTACTCTGCTTGCCATTACAATAACTGAAACAAGGAGCAAAGTACCACTTTGCTTGCCATTACAGCAACTCTCTTTTTGAGGCTTTGCTTGTAGATGTTTTCAAGTCATTGTCTTCTCAGTTTGTTTCTGGGCCTTCTCTGCCCCCATAGTAGCTTTTTATGGTTGGGTCTTCTCTTTGTTGTTTGATCCTTTTTCCAGCCTATTTCTTGACCTTGGACTTTATGTTAGAGTTGTTCTCTATTCACCTCTGGATAGAGAGTGACTGACCTGATCATCCATCTTTTTTGTCCTACTTCTACTTGCAAAGTTCAATCTGGGGCCCTGTAACTTTTTAGTACTTCCAGCATGGTAGGATCTTAGAAGAGGTTGTTTTTTTTTTCTCACTGCCCTTCTGGTTTATTTTCTGCTTTAGTAGGAGGCCCTACTCCCTCAAAACTGTAACCAGGCGTCTACCCTAGAACTGTGACCCAGAACCAGGTAATAAGAAACAGAGCTGCTAGATGACAGTTCCCTGTACTACTAAGGGGTCCCCTGACATCTCTTTCTGCCCAAGTGTTCAGTTCTGTTAATGAGTATTAGGGCAGTCTCCACTGTGGCGGTGCTACTTCAGCTGTGCTTATGGCCAGCCCCGACTTCAGTGTCCCTCGACCTCTCTATCTTCCTGAGCTGCACTGCGCTGGAAAAGTGACTCATTAAGACTTTTTCTTGACTTTGCAACTCAGTTCAGTTTGGCATATTTTCTAGATCATTGTAGAGGAGGTTTGGGACGATCCAAAGCAAAGTTATTAGCTTTTGCTCTACCATCTTGACTCTACTCCCAAGTTCTGTCTTTTTGAAAACAGTGCCTTGATGCTTTTTGACATCACTGTCATTTTATAATAACCTAACCCTACATTTTCTTGAAACAAAAAAATACTGTTAAGCAAAATAGACACATTGATTACATATGACAGCATATCCCTCATTTTGTACCTGTAGAATACTCTTTACTGAGGGGAAAAGGTTACATTTCATTATTGGTCATTTGGAATCAGAATTGACCTTTATATTCATCTGAGTATCTACCTTATTGCCATTTTTCTTTGTTATTTTTATCATTGTGTCTATTGTTCTTTTCTTTTTACTTACTTGCTCTCTATCCAAGTGTCCCCAGGTTCTTCTGTATTCTTTATGTTTGGCCTTTCTTTTGGCACAATAACATTCATCTTCCATATTTCATTCAGCCATTCTCCAATCAAGAAGCACGCACTTACAGTTTTTTTGCAACCATATAAAGTACTACTATAAATATTTTTATATTTGTGAGACCTTTTCCTACTATATTTAATCTCTTTGTAGTGTATTCCATTCCTAATTACTTCAACTCCTTAATTAGATTGTGTTCCATGATCTATTCTTGGAAGATTGTGAATTAAGGGGTGTGAGCTATGAGAGAATCCCTTCTAAGCTTTCTTCTAGATTGTTCTGCACGTTCTATTTAAACTGGGAGGGGAAGAGCCTCAGGGTTACTGTTGCAAAGAGAAACAGTTACCATTGATATAAATACAGCCACCAAGTGGAGCTTGGGCAGGGACATATTTTGGACAAATCTATGAGCTTCAGAGTAAAGTGGGTTTAAGGTTTTGTGAAGGAAGGAAGGCATCTAGCCAGTCAGAGAAAATATTTATAAATGCTTTGCAAAACTTAAAGTACTATATAAATGGTAGAGGTCATTATTATTGCTTTTTTTTAAAAAAATAATTAAGAACCTGAACTAAAGATCAAAGTATAGGAATAAGTAGCTGCTTTCTTACCTGGCTGTGGTGCCAATGCAATATTCACAGCACCCACAATCACTATAAAGACCATGACTATAAGTATCACATGATGTTCTATCACAAAATATACAGGATTCTCCAGGTAGAGAACAGAACCGAAACATTTATTTAGATGCCAGAAAACTGAATCCCAAAATCAATAAGCTGATTCCATCATAGTACCAAAGATTTCAGAAGCCATAATAACGCTGAGATCCACAGCCTCCTTCAGCCTTCCCATAAACCAATATGAGATCAATATTTACTCACAAACCTCTCTGTCTCCTTAATGATCATCTTTTCTCCCCCAGAGTCTGGCTAGCTCTCACCAGCTTCCTGTGGGCTCTGCTTCCCTTCAGCAAAACTCCTACCACAGGCTCCATGTGATTATGTTCAGCCTATTGGGGCAGAGTTTACTTTCAAAGCAGGGCAGGTCTTCAAACTCCCCCTAGATCTATTAAGGGGCAGGGAAGATCTTCAAATTCCCATTCCTGTTATACTGGCTTCCTAAAGATTTGGTCCTGCAAGATACTGGAAACACAAAATATTACTCCCATCCTACTATATGAATCAAAAGTACAGGGAAGAGTTGACAGTTCTTTTCCTATACAAAATATCCCCACCTGCTTTATGTTCAAATCCTAGATTATATATCTACATGCTTATTTACATCAAAATGGAATAATTAACTCCACTTAGGGAAGGGAGGAGGAGACTCAGACAAATTCTTTTCATTAATCTTTGGTACCAATGATACTCACAAAACAGTAGGAAAAGCTGGATGACTGACACAAGCCTAATACTACTGTTTCATCTAATACCTTATGGCATCCTTAACGATTCTCTTGTGGATAAATGTTGGTGCTAAAACAAACCAGAATCAAAACGAAACCCAAACCAAAAATTTAGAAAGTAAGAATGGTTTATTAAATTTGCCAATGAGGGAACCTACCCACATAGCTGCCTGAAATAACAAAATGTCAAATATTATATGAGTTTCAATTTAGACAAGAGGTGAATTGGGTATGGGGTACCTTAGGATTGGACAAAGTCTGTCACTAGAGCCTTTCAGGGTTGAATAGGGGATGTGGTATCCTTTGATTGGAGAGGCCTTTTGCTGGGCTTGTAATAAGAAGGGCTCTTCTTGAGGTATTTCTTGTAATCACATCCTAATAGATAGGACTGTCTTTGCTGATTCAGCAATAAGGAAGGTTGCAGGGTTGGAGTTTGCAATGCACACAGGGTCAGGGGCAAGGTAGAGGAATTGTAGACAAAACAAAGTTGCTTTAGCTTTTTCTGCTATCACTCTCCTTTCAAGCCTCAGCACTTGGACATCTTAGGCCTGCCCAGAATATCTTGAAACAGAGTCATCTTTTGCCCTATATGCCTCACTATTACCGTTTAGACTACTAAGACTTCAATTATAGGATAAAGTACCAAGACCAATTCTCAAATTGAATAACATGAATAGACTGAGATACCAAACTAAATGAACTACTTACCTGTAAACTCATACAAGTAATTCTTGAACTAGAGTACAGTATACAACATTTCTCTGAAATGGACCATGCAACAAGTAGACTTCCTAGGGGAACTTTAAGACTCTTCTGTTTAAGACACCTGTTAAAAATATCATCTTATAATATATGCACTGAGAGTGGGAAATATGGAACTGAGAGTAGAAAAAGACCTTAGTTGTCATCTGATCCAACCTATACAAGAAAGGAATCTCCATTGTGTACAGCAAGTAGTCATTTAGCCTTTGCTTGAAGACCTCCAATGAGAGTAAACCAATCACAACTGATGTCAACCCATTCCACTTTTGGATAGCTCTCATTGTTAGGAAATCAACAAAACATCAAACCTATCTGTTTCTTTACATCTTCTGTCCATTGACTTTGTTTCTACCTTCCTTCACCAAAAAAGAACAACTCTAATCTCTCCTTTGTGTGAGTCTTTCACCCATTTGAAATGGCTGCTGTTTCTCTTCTAAGTTTTCTTT